>OU015768.1:30506741-30519293 GCA_907173295.1 Fagus sylvatica | reverse complement strand
AAATATGAAAAAAGTAAGAACTTACCACAAACCATTGTTATTCGTTAACACAGTGTTTTATATTTACTTTCAATTATGTTTACTTGCTTTATGGAGCTCTCAAAAAATTTAGTGGTATTCTACTACTACCATTAAAATGCTGTGTTTTACCTCCTTCACATACAGATTATATTCCTGAACAATGATTTATATTAAAATTATCCTGGGTTATATGCTAGTAAATATAATAGTATAACCTAAGCAGATAAAATTAGCAAGTGAAGAAAGCAAATCTCTGCGCCATGCATGTGGAGTAGGAGTGGTAAAAAAAGTCCAAACCCATTAATCCACCCAAACCCACTCACTAATTACCTAACCAAACCCACTTATTTAATAAATATGTAAATGAGTACTAGCCCAATTAGACCCAATTAAGTTGGGTTTAATTGGGTTTTAATTAGGTTGCTTATTGGGTATCAACAAAAGTCCAAACCAAGCAAAAAAAAACGAAGTATAGGTTTTAAGGGTATTTTAGTAAATTTCAAAATTTTTGGAGTATTTTGGTCATTTTAGAGGTTTTAGGACAGTTTAATTATATATATGCATAAAATAAATGAGTAAATGGGTGGATTGGGTTATAGCTTAGATAATTGGATTGGATTGGATTTGAGTAATATCTATTTTATTAAATAGGCTTAAATAAGCTATTAGGTTTTAAAAGTCCAACTCATTTAATACCTATCCAAACCCATCTATTTGACCGCCCAAATGTGAAGTCATTCACATCTACACTTAGAGCAACAATTAACGGGGATGGGCCCGGCTCTCTATAAGTTCAAATTCATCAGCAATCTCCAATTAACAAAAAGAAGGGCAAATTGCACTTTTCCCCCTTTAACTATGGGTCATCTCAATTCTCCCCTTTATCTATAAAATCCGGCCCTTTATGTATTGAAAATATCAAATACGTTTAATTTTATGTTTCAACTGTTCAAATTAAAAACATTTAATTAATTATGTTGGAATCATAAAATTGACAATAGGGGCTATTTGTATATTTTCAATAAAGGGGGAATTGCTCAGTTTTATAGATAAAGGAGAGAATTGAGATCCAAATTAAAGGGGGAAAGTGCAATTTCCCCCAAAAAGAAAGAAGGACAACAACGGCATGAAAGATTGGATGAGTACTTTGTTTATCATGTGCAACCACGTGACAAATTGCAACCCAAAACTCTCTCAGCTTTTCTCATTTCACATTACGTTTATATTACATGTAATATTGCTTCACGTGTTGCACGGATCCGTAAACCATAGCTTTAAAAGTCAAAAATGAACAGAGCCACAAATTTACACATTCACCACCAAAAATGAACATAGCTTTTCTCAATCCCAAATCACAAAACCCTTTTTTTGTGTGTATTTTATACACTTATCATACGTATGAATACGATAAAGAGAATATATATGATATTCTTAACCTCCATCACAAGGTATAACCCTCCCCCACGTGGCCAACTCAACAAAGAAAGCCTTTGTCTTGCCTCCTCTCTTCCCTTCATTTTGACAATGGCATTCTCCTATTTCCATTATAACGTTTTAAATTAAAATAGTACGAATGCTTAAGAGCAAATTTGTTTTACTTGTAATTTGTGTTACAAAAGGAGAATTGAACATTCAACTTTAATTTCCTTATTTGTTTTAACTGATTTGGTACAAAAGGAGTACTTGAACCGTGTTAGGCTAGCTGATATTTTTGTTGCTCGTTGGCTTAAAGGTGAAGAAGAAGAATATTACTTTATAAGATGGGAAATTATAGTGTAGTCCGAGAGTTGACCTTGTGCTCCGGACCAATAGAAAAAAACCATGTAGCATAAATTTCTGACATCAATTAATAGTGTCCATATTATCAAATAATGTTAAATGGCGTTAGAAACTATTTCGTTAAGCAGTACAGTTTTCAAATCCATATATCAATTAAAAGTTAGAGAAATATGGATTTTCCAAATCTTTGTTATTGGATAGAAAACTAAATAAATTGCTCTGCAACCTATTGTTAGTGTAGGAAAGAACAATGTCAAGTTCTCATATCTGTTAATGCATAATTTGTTTTTTTTTTAAGTCTCGAACACTTCAGAAAAAATAAATAAATACAAAATTTCCTTAAATGTGTGTATCTCTGTTAACGCAGAAATTTTTTATTTTTATCTTTTAAAAGTCTCAAACACTTCAAAAAAAAAACTGTTAAAAGAAAATAAAATATACAAAAATTTCTTTAATGTGTGGTATGTGTTTGATGGTCTTGCTAAAGAAAATATTATAAAGATTTCGTTAATTTTTTTTTCTTTTGCAAATACATGCTTTATTTTTATTTATTTTTCCTTTTTGGACATATATACATGCTTTATTTATTTATTTTTTGCTGTTATTATAGTATATCTTTTCTTATCTAAGCAAACATATAACACATACAATAATTTTACCTACAATGATAAAGATGTCCTCATCTTATATATTGATAACTATATCTAATTTTTTATTAGAAAAGATAACTTATGTCTATTTTTTTTTTTATCCTATTTATGCTCAGATGTATATGTGAACAAAAAACTCACACTGTGCTGCTTAACAGAATAGTTTCTAACGTCATTTAACTCTATTTAATAACATGGATACTATTAAATGATGTCAGAATTTTATGCTACATGGTTTCTTTCTATTTGTCCAAAGTACAAGGTCAGCTGCTAACCTTGTACTCCAGGACGACTTTATAATTTCCCTTATAAGCCAGTTTATTTGCTAAAATTATTGTCTTTCTCACCTTTAACTTATGTTTGGTTGGGGTGAAAAACAAAGGAAGAAAAATGGAAGGAATATGACAATTTTCCATCATTTGGTTGAATAGAAAATGCCAAGGAAAAGGGGTGACTTTGGTATGTATTATAAAACTAAAATTCTGTTATGGCCACTATAACAAAGAATTACGTCAATATTACTTGTTGGGGATGATATGGCCATTAGTACTCTAAAAAGAAAGGAAACTTGACAGAATGGCCTCTTGAATACTGAAAATTAGAAGCAAACAAGACTCCGTTTGTTTCGATGTAAAACATTTTCTGTCGTAAAATATTTCAGATGCAAATGATTTCTAGGAAAACGTTTGTTTTTCCGATGCTTGTTTGTATTCTGAAAAATGCTTCGGAAAATATTTTCCGGTGTCTGTTTGGCACGACGTATAATGAAAAAATGTTTTTTTTATTTTTTTTGTTTTTAACTTTTTTTATTAAAAACCTAAAATAAAAAGTATTTATTTTAGAAGTATAAACACCCATCCATTACAACATTGTGAAACTAATACAAGTTTTTTCATATGATAAATAAACATGATAAATGAAAACAACAAACAATGGGCACTATCCAAAATTATAGTTCATAACCATTCCCATAACATATATAACCATAACACTACTCATCCAATTTTTAATACATAATTAAAATACTAAACATAGTTCCTAAATACATAACCATTGTTCCATAATATTACACATCAAAGGATTATCCAAAATAGTTAACATTGTTCCATAATACTACTACCATCAAAGTATTTGGGAAACCAACCAAAATAAGTATTTGGCAAACAAACCAAAATACTAATAGTTCTCAAATACATAACCATTGTTAACATAATAAGTTTGTTTGAAAAGTTAATATTGTTCTATACAGTAATTTAGTTATCATTTCTAGTGAAATAGTTCTCCAACCAAATCTTTCCCAGTTTAGGATTCTTAGCTATGAAAGATCTTCTAACCTTCTCTTTCTGAACCAGATAATCAAAAGCTGAAGCAAACATCTCATCAACAAAACCTTCAATTTTCATCACCGCTTCATAAAGCTCATTTGTATCAACAGGCCCCTGATTTTTGAAAGCTATGGCAATCTCCTTAAGTTGTGAAGCTACCTCGCTATAACTGCTTTCTTCATTGACATCACGACTTCTCTTCCTATAACTCCTTCCTTTCGAATGTGAACTAGAAAAATCTGTAATCTTCTCCTTTATAACTGAGTTAGACTCACCATCCAATTCAACAACAGGGTTATGATCTATGCAAGGTGGCGTTTTATCACCCCAAGACATGGCAAAACTACCTGTTGCCATGTTCTTGCCAACAACAACAACCATTTGGTCATAGAGCTCAACTTTTTTATTCAAATATTGATCATGATTATGATAAACCTGTTACAAGAAAAAACAAAATGTCAATAAACAAGACACATTTCATTTACGTAACATTATTATTAACCATATGGAAATTAATTTAACAACGGTAATTACAAGCATTTTATTTACAAATTTTTATTACATTTTATTTACAATACTATGCACATTTTTGCCTAAAACTTCCAAACTAAGTTGCACAATGATGTCAGGACTTGCATTTTGCTACCATCTTCGATTCAGTTGCTCCAACCAATGCGCTTCAATGTAATGCTTTTATCTGTTGTATGTGGATAGTGTTTCTACAACAAGTGAATTGAATAACAGAATTATTGAACAATAGAACATCATCAAATTCCAAATATATAGACAAAAAGTGGGGTATACCAAATGACTTAAATTCAGAACTTTATATGCATCTATAAAGCATCCTGGGCAAAATCATATAAATGGTTTGGGACCCTCGATTTCCTCTTTGACCGAGTCAGCATTCTAACAAATACTGTTATTCTTCTCAAACATTATTTGCATCATACCATCACAACAAAAGTAGAATGCAATAAAGACTGTAATACCGTACCCAAATGATGCCACAATGTCACCAAATATACTAAAAACACCAATGCCCCCCGGAAACATTATCTGATGAAGTTAGTGGTTGCGGGCACATCGGCTTTCGCAATGACCTCATTCCTCATTTGGTTGGAGTCATCCAACACTAAGTCTAAGATAATGTGCATTTGGTCTGCATTTGTTGCCGTAACCAACAATGATTGCAGCAGTCAAAACAATTATGAAGTTTTAAAATTCATGAATAGTACAATGGAAGTGCCTCTATATTACCACTGATTGATAGTTAGAAAAAAAATTTGGTAATCGCATAAATTGCATGACGTAAATGCCACACTCGGACCTGAAATAATTAGATGTACATTAGAACATTAACAGTCTTCAATTGAGACTGAAAATATTGCCTCCAAATACTATAAGTTAGTAAATATAAAAGTAACAATTTTGGTAAGCGTATTGTTTTATGATATACTTACCCGTTTGGCTGATGGTAAACTTTTATGAACAGATGATGGTAAACTTTTATGAGTGTGTATGCATCATACAGATTTTAATAATTTTAACCTTCTCAATTACAATTTACACAAAAACAAAATTCCAGTAGGCAAAAGTACTTAAAATACCAAAATATTAAGCATACATTAACTTCTTCAATTAAACCAAAAAAAAATTCCAATAATATAATCGGAATTTATAAGGGCTAGAAAAAGTCCCAATCAAAATCTACAAAAACATAGCAATTTCTTAATGATAATAACAAAATAGAGCAAGATGAAGCTGAGCTTTCCTTGAATCCTCATTATATCAAAGATTAGAAAAAATTATACACCCAAATCAAAAACTACCAAAAGGAAAATTTATACAATATTTTCTATTCAAAACCCATATTCCATCTCTAAAACTACCAAAATAATCATTATGAAGAGCAGGAAGAAGAAGAAGAAGAAAGAAGCAAAAGAAGAAGAAATGAAGAGGAACCTGGGGCCTTGATGTAAGCTCTTGGGTAGAAGGATTTGTGTTTAGGAATGGGGTTGGGAGTGTGAGTTAATTTGAGTAGTAACTAGACAGCATAAAGCCTCTGCATAGAGAACTCCATCTCTAAAAGAAATAGCACACTAGGCTAAGTCATTCTCATTCACAAAATATCAAATCTAAAACTACATTTACAAATGCAAGGCCATGCATTATATAGCATGCCTCGGGTACAATCTGATAGGCTGCTAGATGCAGCCTTATGATTGGTTAACCTATGCTAAAAGCCGGCTAAACTATTAATAACCCCTGACAAACTAACTAACTCAGCCAAGCCTTCCTATTGGTTGTACATGGCCTAATGTAATTGGTTACAAGAAAAGACCAAGTACTAGGTTGTTAGGCTTTTGAGACAACAAGTCCAAGGTTGTCTCAAAAATAATTACAAGCCTAAAACAGAAATGAAAATACTAGCTTAGATGCTCCTGCATTAGGCCTGGGCTCGGCTAGGGCTCTGCAACAGGCGAGAAAGAAAGAGAGAAGTCGAGGGATATCTGGTTGCCAACCGATTCCCTTTTCTAATTAAAACACAATCAACGGCCCTGATTTCAGCCATCAGATCCAAGGGCCAAAAATCCTTGGCGGGAGCATCCTTCCTTTTACTATTGGCGGGACCTAAGTCCTGCCCCAATATCAGTTCTATATTTCCCCTGCTTTGGCCAACATCCGTGAAACTAAGGATTTGATGTAAATTTATTAACAATAAATTGTTAATAAAATGTTAACAAATTTTTTAAGACTAAGGCTTTGATGATCATCTGTGTTGCATGTTTATTAACAATAAATTGTCAATCCCCTTTGAAAAATAAATTATATTTATTTTGGTCGATCGTATCTGTGTTGTGTCAAAGTGACTGTTGTGCATCAAGGAAAAACTTCTTAAATTTTTTTTTTTACCAAACAAGTTTTTAGGCTTTGATCTAAAAATTGTTTCAAATAAATCTTCCAAACATATTTTTTGTTTGATTTTTTTTCTTTAAAAAAATACAGATTTTGAAAACTGTTACAAATAGTACTAAGAAATTTGGCAAGAGATAGAAATTGAAAATTTTTGTACCTTTTTGCCAAGTCCACCCATTCCAAACGAAGGATTGTGTCCATTGCTCCATCCCTCATAGCCATCCAACAAACACCATGAGACACAAATCCGAACACATCTCTAACATCAGTATTGCTTGAGCTGCAACCCAAACTTCCCCATCTATTGATCTGTCAAACAAAAGTAGATACCCATTCAATTGCACTTTACATCCTTTTCCAGGTTTTTGTTTTCTGTTATCAAAATAGATAAGAAAAAAAAATAACAGAACAAAGTAATTAAACCCATAGCCAGCTTTGGGGAAAACATCTTAAAACGAGACGTGAAAGCAAAGAATATGGTTTGTTAGAACGAAGAGAGTGTGAGAGGGAGTTTGGCTCACCTCTAAATTGCAGGCCTGCATGTGCGTACTGTGGATCAACAACTAGGCAGACTCACGGGAGATTATTTATTGAGTTGTTCAGGGTCCACAAACAAAAGTGTATGTACATTTTGTAAAACTGGTTCTCTTCCCGATCCGTTCGAGGCAAATGATCTCTTTGTGATTTCCTGTGAAATGTTGAGATCTGCGCTTCATTTGTAACTCAATGTCAATAACCGAAGTTGTGGAGACTGGTTAGTGAATAAATTTACAAACTTTATACTTTAACCAACAAGGCCCTTTATTTGAAAAAAAAAATATTAATTAAACCTCAAATATTAAAAAAAAATTAGGTTTATTAGTAAATATATAAAAAAATAAAAACTGAAGTCTATCTAGGAGTTTCAAGGCTACGTTTGGATCCTTTATTTTAAGAATACATTTAAAAAAATGCATTCTCTAGAATACGTTTTGTTGAAAATATTACGTTTTGTAAAATATTGAAATTATTTATAAGAAATGATTATGTCGAAAAGAATTATGTTTGGTTGGTATTTTAAAGAATGCGTTCTTCGTATTAAATAATATATTATTAGTATACATTATGTAATTAACAATTTTTTTTTTTAAATATCTCAATACAAGGATAAAAATACATTTACTTTCAATACAAAATTAACAATGTAAAAAAGAAATAAAGTATTACGTTGTGATTTAAATTAATGTCTACTAAAAAAAATGGGTCATGATTTGTGCACATCTTTTTGCACATACTTTTATAAAATTTGAACATTGTAATAAAAAAATATAGACAAATGAGAATACTTTTTCGAAAATAAAAGAAAAAAAGAAAAAAAGTAGGGAACAAAAGACGAGGAAGGAAAATAAAAGAAAGAACGAGAAAAATTAAGGGATGGTGTCGACACCGGCGGAAAATCTATTCTAAGTTTTTCTTTTTTATTTTCCTAGATACCGACCCCCATTTGGCGAGTGTTGTGTGTGATCTCTATCTCTTTTCCGTTTCGAGATATGAGTTGTGTGTGTGTGGGAACTTGTGTGTGTGTGTGCGTATGAGCGCAATTTGGAGTCGCCACCAATCATGGGAAATTTTAAGGTGTGATTGGGCACCTATGTCTAATAGATTTTAACCTATTTAGACATCTACAACTAAATGGTCTTGAACCAGAGATAGGTTCGGGGGTTTGCTTATGCGTGGGGAAGGTGTTAGGCACCCCACGACATCCGTTTAAGAAAACGGTTACCTCCTTCCTAATGTTTTCTTTATTTGCTAAGCCTAAGTTTGTTGGTTTTCATTATGTACAAATGTCCCAAATTTAGTCGAGCAATATACCAAGAATGGCAAATGCAATTTGACCTCATTTGGTTTTGATTAGACTCTTTATTTCACCATCCCTTTATCTTTGTATTTTTTAGGTTTCCGGGCATTTCGGTAGTAGGATATACTTGAAATCCTAACACCTAGTGCCGGGACAAACAATTAATGTTTTTGGTGCCATATTCGGGATCTCTTTACCCTTGATTTCCAAGAGTAAAGCGGTCCGTCAAATGGCGGGGTTTTGGATGATTAATTCACACTTTGGGGAATTTTAGACCATGGTCCTATGGGAGTTAGAACGTGTAGAATCCCTTACACGAAAGCACGTACCAGCCACGCCCCCGTGTAAAGGACTCATACCTTCGTTTCTAACGCCCACATTACCATGTTTACTCTTTTTAAAGTTTTCATGGCAAAGTGTATTTTAATCACATTTTTATATCAAAGCAGTAAACAATCAAGCAAGTATCAAGATGGTAAAATGGCAAAACATCCAAGCAAAATAGTCATGGCATAATCGCAACACATGTATCATGGAAATGAATGAAGATGACAAATATGGGTCGGCATGAATATAATGCTTAATGCAAAGTGCAATTTATTATGACACAAGAATTTTTAAGGAAAGGGTCAAGACCTCGTGGGGTCGGGATTCGATGCTATTGAAAGACTTATTCGAATCTCGACACCACCATAGGATTTACATGAATAAAACAAAGCAATTTAAAGAGGGTTTCAATGCCTTTTCGGGCTTACACGAAGGGTTGGTGCTATTGAAAGACTTATCCAAACCTTCGACGCCAAATAGGACTTAAATGAGAAAATCTATTTTGAAAATGGGTTTCAACGCCTTTTCGGGCTTACACGAAGGGTTGGTGCTATTGAAAGACTTATCCAAACCTTCGACGCCAAATAGGGCTTATATGAGAAAATCTATTTGAAAAGGGGGTTTCAACGCCTTTTCGGGCTTACACGAAGGGTTGGTGCTATTGAAAGACTTACCCAAACCTTCGACGCCAAATAGGGCTTATATGAGAAAATCTATTTGAAAAGGGGGTTTCAATGTACGGGTCCAACACCTCATGGATTTACATGGGGTTTAGTGCTATTGAAAGACTTACCTAAAACCACCAATACCGTTCGGTATTTTCATGCCCAAATCAAAATAATGACGGATAAATCATGTTTGCAACGTAGTAAAAATGGCAAGAAATTTAGAGCATAACGGGAAGCAATAAATTAATGGAATTTACAAGGAGGGAATTTTGTGGGTCCAATGCCTATGGGATTACGTGATGGTTAATGCCTCTTTGAGGTCTTACATAGCCCACCACGACCAATCGGGATTATCACGCCCAAATCACAAAGGGAAAAGGGGAGAAAATGACAATATTCACAATATAATACGCGCAACGTAGTAAATGTAAATAAAGCGATAAATGACAATATTTAAACATGGGGGTTTTTAACGGGTCCAATGCCTATGGAATTACGCGGTGGTTAATGCCTCATTAAGGTCTTACATAGTCCACCACGACCAATCGGGATCATCACGCCCAAATCACAAAGGGAAAAGGGGAGAGAATGACAATATTCACAATATAATACGCGCAACGTAGTAAATGTAAATAAAGCGATAAATGACAATATTTAAACATGGGGGTTTTTAACGGGTCCAATGCCTATGGGATTACGTAATGGCTAATGCCTCTTTGAGGTCTTAAATAGTCCATCACCACCAATCGGGATTATCACGCCCAAATCACAAAGGGAAAAGAGGAAAAAATGACAATATTCACAATATAATATTTACAACGTAGTAAAATGTAAATAAAGCGATAAATGACAATATTTACACATGGGGGATGTATTTTTCGGGTCAAATACCTCGTAGGCTAACAAGGTTGTTACGGCCTCGTTAGAGGTCTTACGCAACTGAGCCAAAGCTACTCAATATTTGCCGTACTAAAACACGAAGGAAACCGGTGTATTTTTCGGGTCAAGACCTCGTGGGCTAACATGGTTGTCACGGCCTCGTTAGAGGTCTTACGCGAGCCGCCAAAGCCACTCAATATTGCCGTACTAAAACACACCGGGGGAGAGGGGGGTAGTCACAACAACATATATATCCACAAGTACGTAGTAAATGTAAATAAAGCAATAAACGACTAGAAAATGTAAATAAAGCGATAAATGACAAGGAAATGTAAATAAAGCAATAAATAGACAAGGGAATGTAAATAAAGCTATAAATGACAAGGAAATGTAAATAAAGCAATAAATAAACTAGTAAAGCATAAATGAACTAAAATGAACTAAAGAATGTAAGAGAAAGAGAGAGAGAGAGAGAGAGAGAGAGGGAGGATGAGGAGAGGTTAGAGAGAGAAGCACCTAATAGATGCTTCTCACTCTAAAAACACCCCAAGAACCCTAAGAGAAAGAAGAGAAAGAGCTTAGAGAGAGAGAGATTACCTAGAGAGGAGTCTCTCTCTCTCTAAAACTACCCAAAAATCCCCTCCTAAAACCCCCTAAACCCCTATTTTCTGCCTATTCTACGCTCTAGAAGGCCTAGTGCCCGAGCAAAAAGTGTGCTGAAGTGAGGGGGGGAGGGTCGGTTTTATAGAAAACCGTGCACGCCTCGCGCAGCTCCATCATGCGCGGCGCATGACGGTCCTGCGCGAGTTGTGGTACTGCCACGTGGCAGTCTTATCCTTCCACGCCAGCAGCTCCTCGAATCCTCCTCGATTTCCGTGCGCGTACCCTTTTTTATCCGATTTTCGGGGGCAGTTTTGGAGGTCTTCTGGGACTCAAAATGGGTCATGCGGCATATCTTCGGAAAGCTCTCGACGTCCTCTTTCCAACGATATAAAGTTTGCGCGAATCGGAGTTCGGACGAGGGAGTTATGGCTCCCGGAAGTCGGGGTGTCGGAGCTGTTTTTGTGCACTTTTCCGGTGTAGATTCCGGTCAAACGGGGGAATGCTATCGGCGAACCGAGAGTTCCACGTCGTAGCCGGAGTCATTATCTTTCCAACGCACCCGGGCTCGCGGATCAACTTGTTGCGAGCAGGAAAGACTCTGCGCGCGAAGGCGGCTGTCCGGGAGAAAAAATGCGTTTTGCTCCCAGCGCGTTTTTTCTCAAATCTTGTCCCAGTTCGCGCGCATATTTGACCTAGCTCCCGATGTCGGATTTCGACGTTCTTGGTACCGTCGGAAAGCTTGCGCTGCCTACTTTTTTGCAAGGTTCCGGATTTGCGGAAATCCGAGCTTGGACTTGTGAGATATGGCCCCGCGAACAGAGGCCACCGGAGTGTTTTTGGTCCGTTTGAGGGCAGTTTTCCGATCGGGATTCCGGCTGGCCCCGATAAATTCTTGGCGATCCGAGAGTTCCTTGTCGTGCATGAATGTGTCTTCTTTCCAATGTGCCCGGGCTCGCAGATCAACTTGTTGCGAGTCAGGAAGACTCTGTGCGCAAGCGTGGCAACGTCGGTGGGAAAATTCCCGGAACTTTCAGCAAAACCTTATTTCGTCGGCCTGTTTTCACGCGCGTGGTAGACGTAGCTCCCGATGTCGGATTTCCGACGATCTTGGTATCGTCGGAAAGCTTGCGTGCTACCTACTTTTCCAAAGGTACAGGCCTTGCACAGAGGCGAGCTTGGGTTCGCAAGATATGATCCTGCGAACGGAGGCCGTCGGAATGTTCCTTATGCCAAGGGGTCATCTTCTGACTGAGATTCCGGCTTGACCGGAGGAGCTCTTGACGATCCGAAAGTTGCGTGTGGTAGCTGAAGTGAACCTCTTACCTAAGGGTCTTGGCTCGCGGACCAAGTTGCAGCGGGTCGGAGAGAATCTTTGCGCAAACATTGCCTCCCAAATAGGCTGTTTTGTCAACAACACTTACCAAAATTTGGCTAAGTGTTCGGACCGTTTTTTCGCAGTTTTGGC
This sequence comes from Fagus sylvatica, assembly GCA_907173295.1. Taxonomy (NCBI): domain Eukaryota; kingdom Viridiplantae; phylum Streptophyta; class Magnoliopsida; order Fagales; family Fagaceae; genus Fagus; species Fagus sylvatica. The sequence continues at coordinate 30,506,820 of OU015768.1, read as the reverse complement.
CATAACTCTCTCGTTTCTCGTCCGTTTTCGACCCGTAAAGTACGGAATCGAAGCTCTTGATATTCTCTATACATTGGTC
>OU015768.1:30377564-30506641 GCA_907173295.1 Fagus sylvatica | reverse complement strand
CCATTAGCCACCTCTTCACCACCTTTAAATCTCCCGTTAGTCTGCTGAACTGTTGATCCACAGACAACAGTACGCACATGGCCTTCAATTTAGAGGTGAGCCAAACTCCCTCACACTCTCTTCTTTCTAACAAACCATATTCTTTATTTTCACATATGATAAGGATATGGTTTTATGATGTTTTCTCCAAAGCTGGTCATGGGTTTAATTCTTTTTTTTTTTAATCTGTTTTCATAAGAAAAAAAAATGCAAAAGGAAGTAAAGTGCAATTAATGGGTATTTGCTTTTGTTTGACAGATCAACAGATGGGGAAGTCTGGGAGCTCAAGCAGTACCGATATTAAAGTTGTGTTCGGATTTGTGTCTCATCGTTTTTGTTGGATGAGTATGAGGGATGAAGCAAAATGCAATGGACACAATCCTTCGTTTGGCATGGGCGGACTTGGCAAAAAGGTACAAAAATTTTCAATTTTTAGCTCTTTTCAATATTTTTATTACTCCTGGATCTGTGTGGTAACACTTTTTAAAATCTAGTTTGAGTTTGGAAACAAAAAATTATTTTAAAAAAATATTTTTAAAACAAAGATGTTTGGGATCTTCTGAGTCGTCATTATTTTGTTGTTTTGTTGTTTTTTCTCATTTGTTATTTTCAGGTATTTCCGATGGATAAAAATGAACTTCCCAAGACTGTTACCACCATTCTCAATGGGCACAATTATGTTCTGTGGTCCCAAGACATGCGCAGCTTCCTCAAAGGCCATCGTTTATGGCGTTATGTTACAGGTGAAATCCAAGTTCCTGTTCGTTCTAAGGATGAAGAAGACACGAAATTTGCTGATCGTCTTGAAGATTGGGATTGCAAGAATCATCAAATCATCACCTGGTTTCGCCACTCTACTGTACCTTCCATTCATCAGCAATTTGGTCGCTATGAAAATGCTAAGGATGTTTGGGATCTTCTGAGTCGTCATTATACTACTGCTGGCCTTTCTCACGAGTATCAAATTTGGGGTCTTCTTGTCAATATGAAGCAAACGCCTAGACAACCGATCAATGAGTTCCTTTCTGGTATGCAGTCTATTTGGGATCAAATGGAGCAGTCTACCCATATTGTCAAGGATCCTGAAGATGCAGCGATCTTAGCTACCAAACGAGATCAGTTTCATCTTATCCAGTTCCTGATGGCCTTGACTTCTGAGTTTGAACCAGTTCGTGCTACTTTGCTTCAGCAGGTCCCTCTCCCTACTCTGGCATTTGCTATGAGTCAGCTTCTCTCTCATGAGACCCGTCTTCGCACTCTTCAACCCCATCAACCTGATGCGGTCCTTGCTACTGCTACACGTCCTTCAAGCTCTTCCTCATCTAGGAATGGTCCGAAATATTGCAAGAACTGTCATAAGCAGGGACATCTTTTGGCTGAATGCCCGATCATCCAATGTCGGTACTGTCACAAGATTGGTCACATTATCTACAATTGCCCTACCAAGCCTCCCAAGCCAGGTCAATCAGGCATTCTTCCAAGACCTGTTACTCACTCTGTCGCTGTTGCTGCTGAAGACTCACCCTCTGATCCCTCTCTCTCATCTATCCCGGTTAGTGAGTTAGGACCAATGGTCTTTACCATGGTCAAACAATTTTTGTCCTCCTCTGATAAGGTTTCCTCTGCTGTCTCAGGTAATACTTGGTATTTTGATTCTGCCTGTTGTAATCATATGTCTCCTGATTCTCAGCTATTTTCTTCTATTATTCCTACTACTCATGCTCCTCTTATTCAAACTGCTAATGGCTCGCACCTTGCTGCTAGTCATACTGGTTCTGTTTCCACCTCTACACTATCTCTATCTGACACATATCTTATTCCCAACCTCACTCTTAATCTCATCTCTGTTGGTCAATTATGTGAACTTGGTTTTGACTTATGGTTTGGTTCTTCTGGTTGTCGTGTGCAGGATCCTCGGACGAATCAGGTTCTTGGGACCGGCCGTAGAGTGGGACGGATGTTCGAGCTCACTTCCCTTCACCTACCTACCACATCGACACCCCCTCCGTCTCATGTTGCTCCTACTGCTTCTGTTTTTCCTTTAAGTCTTTGGCATTTACGTTTAGGTCATGTGTCAGTTCAAAAACTTCGCACTTTAATTTCTAGTGGTTTTTTGGGTCAAGTCAAACATGATTCAGTTGATTGTGTATCTTGTCAGTTGGCCAAACAGCCCGCTTTATCTTTTAATAATAGTGACTCTTTTTCTCATGCCTCTTTTGACTTGATTCACTCTGATATTTGGGGACCTAGCCCCACTGCTACTGTAGGTGGATCTAAATACTTTGTCATATTTGTTGATGATTTCTCTCGGTATACATGGATTTACCTTATGCACAATCGCTCTGAATTATCTCAAATCTATCGCACTTTTGCCCAAATGATCTCCACCCAGTTTTCAAAAACCATTAAAATCTTTCGCACTGATAATGCCATGGAATATAGAGACTCTCAATTTCTTGATTTCATTCACACACAAGGCACTATTATTCAGCGTTCTTGTGCAGGAACCTCTCAGCAAAATGGTAGGGCTGAACGCAAACACCGCCACATTCTTGACTCCGTTAGGGCTTTCCTCATTTCTGCTTCATGTCCTGAACGTTTTTGGGGGGAAGCCGCTCTCACCGCTGTCTATACCATCAACCGTCTTCCATCCTCAGCTCTCCAAAATGTGACTCCCTTTGAACATCTCTATGGTACTCCAGCTTCCTACTCTTCTCTTCGCGTCTTTGGTTGTGCATGTTTTGTTTTACTTCAGCCGCATAAACATTCCAAATTAGAACCTCGATCTCGTCTATGTTGTTTTCTTGGGTATGGGATTGAACACAAAGGTTATCGTTGTTGGGATCCTATCTCTCAACGTCTTCGCATTTCTCGTCATGTTGTTTTCTGGGAACATACCATGTTTAATTCCCTGTCCAAGTTTACAACTTGTTCCACCCCTTCATTTTTTACTAATTCATCACTACCTTTGTTTCCTATATCTCCTGCTGATTCTCCGACTTCTCCTCTAGCACCTCCACTAGCTGTGGATCCTGTCCTTGATCAGACTCCTGACCTCCCTCTTGCTGCTCCTCCTGCTGACTCTCCGGCTTCGCCCCAAGAATCTGCACCGCCTGTGGATCCTGTCACTGATCAGCCTCCTCTCCTCCCCCTTCGTCGTTCTGACCGGGTAAGAGCACCTCCTACTCATTTGCGTGATTATTCTTGTTTTTCAGCTGTGCTTTCCCTTCATGAGCCTCACACCTATCGTGAGGCCTGTACTAACCCTCTTTGGCAGCAAGCAATGACAGAGGAACTTCAGGCTTTGGAGAAGACTCATACTTGGGACTTGGTTGATTTGCCTCATGGTAAATCTGCCATTGGCTGCAAATGGGTCTACAAGATCAAGACCAAATCTGATGGCTCTATTGAACGGTATAAGGCTCGTCTTGTTGCCAAAGGATATGCTCAGGAATATGGGATAGACTATGAGGAGACTTTTGCCCCTGTTGCTCGTATTACCTCTGTTCGTAGTCTTCTTGCTATTGCTGCAGTTCATCAGTGGCCTCTTTTTCAGATGGATGTTAAGAATGCTTTTTTAAATGGTGAACTCACTGAAGAAGTCTATATGCAGGCACCTCCAGGCTATTCAGACTGTCCTGACAAAGTTTGCCTCCTTCGTCGCGCTCTGTATGGTCTTAAGCAAGCTCCTCGAGCCTGGTTTGCCAAGTTTAGCAGTATTGTACATCAGTTTGGCTTCTCATCCAGTTCTCATGATACATCATTATTTATCCGCCGATCTGATAAGGGTATGATTCTTCTTCTACTATATGTTGATGACATGATCATTACTGGGGATGATCACTCTGGCATTTCTGATTTCAAGCTATTTCTCCACCAACAATTTGAGATGAAGGATCTTGGTCATCTGAGCTACTTTCTAGGCCTTGAGGTCTCTTCTGATTCCACTGGTTATTATCTCTCTCAGGCTAAGTATGCCTCTGACTTGTTATCTCGTGCTGGCCTGACTGACACTAAAGTTGTTTCTACACCCCTTGAGATGAATGCTCGCCTTACTCCCTTGGATGGCACACCTCTCAATGATGCCACTCTCTATCGTCAGCTTGTTGGCAGCTTAGTTTATCTCACTGTAACCCGCCCTGATATTGCTCATGCTGTTCATTTGGTGAGTCAATTCTTATCTGCTCCCCATTCTACACACTATGCTGCAGTGCTTCACATTCTTCGCTATATCAAGGGTACTATGTTTCACGGACTTCACTTCTCTGCTCACTCCACCCTTGACCTCTGTGCTTATTCTGATGCTGATTGGGCCGGGGATCCTACTGACCGCCGCTCTACTACTGGATTTTGTTTCTTTTTGGGAGACTCTCTTATTTCTTGGCGCAGTAAGAAACAACATATTGTGTCTCGCTCTAGTACTGAGGCAGAGTATCGTGCTCTGGCTGATACTACTTCTGAACTTCTTGCTCTTCGTTGGCTGTTGGAAGATATGGGTGTTACACATTCTTCACCGACTGTTATACATTGTGACAACCGTAGTGCTATTCAGATTGCGCATAATGATGTTTTCCATGAGCGCACCAAGCATATTGAGATTGATTGTCATCTTGTGCGTCATCATCTGTCTGCTGGCATCCTACATCTTCTTCCAGTTAGCTCTTCTGATCAGACTGCTGACATCTTTACGAAGACTTTTCCTCCTGGTCGTTTTCGTGATCTTGTTTCCAAACTCAAGATGGCTTCTTTCAAACCACCTTGAGTTTGAGGGGGGATGTTAATATGTATATATTATATACCATTTGTTATTGTACTAGTCTAGGGTTTCCTAGGGTTTCTGTTGTATTTACTATACCATACACTAGACTAGGCCTATATATATATTCTTTTATTTGTACATGAACAAGCAGAATACACAATATAGTTTATTCTCTCTGTCTGTCTGTGCTTCTCTCTTCTCTGTCTGTCTGTGCTTCTCTCTAAATTTAACAATGGGTAAAAAGTTAATGAGGCATGAATAGATTAAATTACTCATTTTATTTTCGCACTCATGCATTTCAATCAAAGATTTATAAATGACAGATGAGAGATCAATGGAAACTTTTGTCATGAAAGCATATAAAAACTTGACTCGAGCTTTGGTGATCGTGTTCATATGAGAAAAAGGCAAAGATTGAAGCACATTATCAAATTATACATACGACTCTTATCTGTGAAACTTTGAGTGGTGATTGTTTTACTAGAACCCCATGCCATCGGCTTGCCACAAAAATGTGAAATTATGTTTTATTAGAACCCCATGCCATAAGCTTGTCACAAAAATGTGAAATTATTTTATCATCAATAGAGATTAACTTGGGACTAAGAAGATACCCATAATTACAAACCTTGGGAAGCTTAAAGGCAGTAGCAACCACATTGGGAGAGATGTGATACCTTTTTTTTTTTTTTGTTGCTAAAATACACATCAATTCGTTCTTCTTGAATTCGATATCAACGGATGGATGGTCCACTTTGTGACCAATCTCATTTTGGGGAGTGATTGATGATATTTTTGTAATCACTGTTAGGAGGTTTTTTTTTACGTATTTTGATGTTCATATGACAGTTGTGACTGTTTTAGTATTATGATTAGTCTCTTCACATGCGTTATGCGCGTGTTAAAAAGCTTTTTCTATGTATCACTTTTAATTTTTTTTATTTAATTTTTATGTGGAGAATATAATGAGTGTGTGTTTTTCCGTGTAACTTTTAAATTTTTCAATTTACTTTTATGTATTTAGTTGTTCAAACATATTGCGTCATGTGTGTTATTCAATCAAAATTGAAAACACAGTTTCTTTAAAAAAAAAAAAAAACCATATAACAATGATCTCTTCATTGTTGTTACTTTGCAACATTAGTTGTTCATATTCTTATTGGTCATAATCTATTTCTTTTTATTATATTCAACGAAAAAGTTTAGAAATTTCATACCTTATTTCTTTATAAAGAACAAAAGAAATAGAGGCGAGTATGAAAGGAAATAGTAGACTCTAAAGCCAAAAAAAAGATCATTTATAATTTTTTTTTTTGCTAAATAGATCATTTATTTAGTTGATTAAAAAATAAGAAATAAAACTTATTTGAATGCTGTGGTAATAAAAAAAAATAATAATAATAATAAATAAAGCTTATCTAAATCCACCAAAATTCTCATCTTCTCACACTCACAAATATGAGTATCTGTCAATACGTCCTAATTAATGTTAGAGGGTTGCTGTAACATTTGCATGAAACATATCAAGAATTGGTACCCAAAGTGATTTCCAATGAAAATTTTGATACTAAAAAATATTTTTTAAATTTCAATTCCAATTTTGTAAGAATTGTTACACATCTAGACATGCTTTTTCAAACAATTCATATAGATTGAATGTCTTTCGTAAAAGCTTCATTGATAAGTGAAGGAGTGATCTGATTGAATCAATCTGATAGTACGTACAACCAAGGCAACACCTTTGTTCGATTAGCAGGTAATTGATACAGTAAAAAAAGTTTAAATAGTATTAGATAAGTTTTAGCAAATAAAAAAAAAAGTAGTATTAGATAGATAATATATAAGGATGGAGAACAACTAAATAAAATTAAAATTTTAACAAAAAAAATTCCAACGTTGGTGGAAAGTTTACATAAAATAAAAAATAAATAAAAACCTTAAACGTGGGTGAGAAAGTAGGAACTTGAAATAAGATGGAGAGAGATGTAGATTACCTACTTCAAATTGATGAGTTTGAATTTGAGTACAATTGGAGTTTTAATTCTTAAGATTATCTCCTAAAAGTTGTTATGTTTGTGGAAGTTTTATTTGGTGATTACTTTTAAGTTTATCCAAAAAAAAAAAATTGTATTGTTTTTAAATTTGATTTAAGTCTTATGGTCGACTGTATGGTTATTAAAAAGTAAGCCGTGCACGCAAACAATCCCAACCACTTGGATAAAGAGAACAATATTTCTATTTTTGAATCTAGCAAAAGGATTTAACACGACTTAAACCTTGATAATTAAGAAACTTGGATTAAAATAACAAACAATTAAGAGCATTGATAACGAAGAACATCCATCTAAGAAGATTATCTACTCATTCACCATGATTACATTCACATTTAAGCCCCATTCAGTCATATTACTTCTTAATTTGGACAAATTGAATAGTCCTATATTTTTAGATTAATGCATTCATCCAAAAAATTAATAAAGACATTTTATTATGGTAAAATCATTTAGAGACCCTCAACTGGGACCAAATCCAAAAGATTATACATAGAGAACTACAAATTTATGTTGAACCCTACCAAAAAGAGGAAACATTAGGTATTCAAAATGTGATGACAAATTTAAAATGGTTCCTATTTTCTTAAAAATACACAAAAATATAACTAAAATTCAACCCGAGAGATGATCCTAGTGTTGTCAAAATGCTTGGCATCCACTAAATCTGTAGTTAAATCTTTGTGGGGTCAATCAATCCCTTTAAAGAATTTGACCTATGTAAACCACCATCTCTTCATCCATAGGCAACTCCTCCTTTAGCACCTTCGACTTGTGGCATTATAATGTCCTAAGAATTGAATTCCAAGGAAATCAACATTTTTTAGAATAAATTAGAAAAAAATTGGGGGGAAAATCAAGTAATTTCAAGATTTACATGCTCAAAGAAAGGCAATGTGGTACTAAAAAATAGATACCACCAAAAGATTAATTGGTCTCATGTTTCTACATGCGTTTTGGTTTCCTAAATAACAAATGATCAAATAAAGACTACTTAATTGAATTAGACAAAATTGAATGAAAATCTACACCTTGTAAAGTTCAAATTATGTCTTGGAATATGCTTTCCATGACACATTTGCATCTCATAAATGAAATGAAATCAAATCAAATCCAATACTATTTAGAATATCTGAAATCAAAATCAAACTCATAGAAACCTCATATATTACTTCAAAAACACCATAGAAAGTTAGAAACTCAATCTAACTAAAATTTGAATAGTTTTTAAACTAAACCCCAGCTTAAAGAATGACGTATCTACTAAAGATGTCATATCCAGATCCGCTGCTTTCAGATTTTTGTCTCTATCAATTGCTATTGTACAACTTATGAAAAACCCAAAAATGGGAAATGTCGAAGAAGAGGGAACTGGGAAGTAGGCATTAATCACCACCATCGTATGTTTTGGAGTTGAAATGAGATAAGTCCAAATTTTTAGTAAGCATTTGAATGTGGGATAACGCAAGAGATAAGTCCAAATTTTAAGTAACTATGTAAACGTGGGTTGAGTTTGAGTAACTGTTTTTTAGTAACTGTGATATTCAGTTTTTTTTTTTTTTTGAAACATCATTGGATAATGAGTTTGAGTATAACTACAAATGAGAGATAATGCAAGAGATATATCCCATTATTAAAAAGCCAAGCAATGAGATATATCATTATCCATCATATCCAATTGCCAATTTTAAAAATGGAGGACTCAAACGTGGGTTTCTTTTATTTTGTTAGATTAAGGTGACCTAAAACTAAGGATTTTAAGGATTTGTTAAAATGTTATTTTTCTTAAATAAATATCCGGTGAAAACTCTTTCCCTAAAGAGTTGTACTTAAAAAAAGAAAAGAAAAGATTTTTTATAAATTAGAGAACTTTTTAACATGGGAAGTGGAATTTTGCTTAAAAAAAACGTGGGAAGTGGAATAGAAACGTGTAGGTAGTTTTTTGTTGTTATATTTTTAATTGGATAAGATCATAAGAGTGGTGTTTTTGTTTATTTATTTATTTTTATCTAATCCGAATGTGATTTTAATTGAATAGTAAATGCAAAGTGGTGCTAATTTTTGGGTTTCTTTTAAAACAGACCCTAAATTTTATGATTTTGAAAAATTTATATTTTCCTTATTTGCCCTCAATTATTTCAAGTTATCTAATGTTAATGTGTGAGAGTATTTTAATCTGTGCATTAAAGTGAACATTTTTCTATATTTAGATGTGACTATTATACCATTTTTTTCTAAGACACATTATTATTTAAAGTGAGTGATTAAATTAGGATAATTTGAAGATGTGATGTGTATTTTTGACAGTACATTAAAGTGGATATGAAGACATCAATCCTCTTAATAATATTAAATAAATACTAAATTAAATTAAATTTTGACAAATACTAAAAGTCCCATATTTATACAAAAAATATGCTCATAATTTAATTATGATAACTTCTTATGTATTATGAAGTTATTACACGTACTAGTAATATTAACTGTAAATCAGATCCCATGCAATACTAATGGTTATGTAATTCCTTTTATGTGGTTTGAATTAAATGAGTTAACTTTTAATTTTTAAAATTTTTTAAATTAGGTTGTTTTGTAACTTTCAATTTTAGTCACATAAAAGGAATTGCATAGTCATGTATTGCATGGGTTCTCAATCCATGTTTTGTATTATGATTAGTGTGATTTTTTGTTAACACGTACGTGGATTTTGATGGGTCTCTCAATAAATGAGAATATTTACAAGGAGAAATGTTAGGAATGGTGGGGGAGAAAGAAAAAAATAATAATAACAAATAAAAATAATATCTAAATAAAATGAAGAAATAAATAAGTTGAATCAATAAATGTGAATAGCAAATTAACCAACTAGAGATTTTAGTTAGATTCGGCTAAAATTGCACATAGCCTGGATGGGAATGCTCTTAATAACTTGGCATTTTTTGCCCAATAACCCATTTTTTTAAGTTATATAGCCAAACAAGGTATTTTCAAAGTTATATCAAAAGATAGGGTACTTTTGAAAATCGTCTCTTGAAGAGACGATTTCCGTGAATATTTTATTATATATTTTTTATTTTAATTTAATATATTTTATATATATATTTTTTATTTTAACGCCTTTTAAATATCTGTTTAAAAATTAAAAAAAAAATTGAAATCGTCTCTACAAGAGATGATTTTGGTCGTTTTTTAAATTTAACGCCTTTTTAACATATTTGATTAAAAATGAAAAATAAAAAATAAAAATTGTAAAATCGTCTCTTGAAGAGACGATTTTGGTGGTTTTATTTTTTTTTTAAAACTCTTATTTTTTTTAGCAAAAAAAAAAAAAAAAAAAAAAAAAAAAACATCAAAATCGTCTCTTCTAGAGACGATTTCAAAATCGTCTCTTCCAAAGATGATTTACGTTCGCCCAAATTTTTACAACCTTCTTATTGTAAAAATGTTTTTCCCAAACTTACTCTCCCGTCTCTCTCTCTCCGGTGACACTCTCTCTCTCAGTTCTCTGCGCTAGCTCTCATCGATGACTCTCTCTCTCTGGCGACGCTCCCTGCTGTTCTCTGCTCCGGTGACACTCTCTGCTGTTCTCTGCTCTGGCTCTCATCAACGACCTCTCTCTCTCTGCTTCTCTGCTCCGGCCTTCGCTCAGATCTTCACGCCGCTCTCTGCTTCAGCATAAGTTAGTTCTTTTCACTGCATTTACTATAATTGCATATCCCTTTTAGGCTAAGTATCGCAGATCTCAAATTTTGGGGGGTTAAAGTAGTTGTTCTGAACATTTTGTTGCTCCCTTTTATCCTACTATGGGCTAAATGTTGTTGTGGTTGTACTCAAATGTATTCGTACTCTTTTAGATGAGTGCTTTTTTGTCGCACAGCATGATTTAGGTCCATTTAAATCAGTCAATGTTTCTGTATCTGATTTTGATTTTAGTTTAAACATTGTAATATGAATCCATGACTTTTTTGCATGTCTAAAGCTTTTTAGGTTGGAAACTTAGATGCTTTTTCTTTTCTTAAAGTTGTTGTCCCTTGTTGCCCATTTTGTTGGTTTATGTTCAGAACTAATAGAAATTTGGTCTCTTTGCTGACCCATGAGATTGAAAAGAACCCTCTTTTGGACTTAGCAATTAGCATTCACGGAATAGTTATGGATGGGGTTCACACATTTGGTGGTTGCACATGATTAGGGAGTCTATAGTGATGAGGTTAAGTCCATAAAGTCTTTTAGGTTGTCACAGTCAGGTGATTGGCAGAGTTTGTAAAGTGTGATGCCTGTGTCTTTAAGCATGATCACAAATCACTATAATTTAATCAAAATTGTGTAACATGAACAATATGTTGTAGTGGTAGATCTTGCAGCTGTAAAAGAATAGCAGAACTTCTTAGGAGGTCCATGATAAAGTAAACTATGTTTGCCTTTGACCAATAAGGAGGAATAATGTGCAATAAATTGTTGAGACAATTTGAATTGCCAACTTTCTCTGCGTACATAGGATTTCTATTGCCAATGATATTTTGTTAGAATGGTCTAAAATATTAAAGACATTTAATCTCTTTCCTAATCATATTAGACTTTCTGGAATGACCCAAGTCTCTTTCTTCTTTTAAATAACTAAGCCGCCGCATATATATATATATATATATATATATATATATATATATATATATATATTAACTTTGCCATTTTTTATTTGCTTTGATTGGATCCTCTCCTTTGAGTGACTTCAACATCTAGAGGGGCCTATTTCACATTATGGTATGATGGCCCAGATAAAATTTCAACCAAGCAATAAGACTATGTCGGTCCAGGATATCCATATTCTATTGGTGCACTAAAAGTTAGTGTAGATACTAAAATTGTAGTGGGGTTTGCCATAGCGAATACATTTAATATTTTATTGTTAAGTGAAGCTACAATACTACTTTCTATAAATCAGGTTTTATTTCTCTATGCTTGATTTTTTTTATTTTTTTTTTCTCATTGCTATAATTATATAGTATAAATGTATACTAGAAAATTTTAAATGATATTAGATTTGGTTCTTTGTTTTAGGAGCAGAAATATGTGAACTTTTATGTCCCTTATTGTTGGCTGTCTAGTTATTATGTGTTTAAAAATTTAAAATTCACTTACTAAATAAAAATTGGTGCTTGCATTGTGTGTAGGCTGCATTTGTCTGGGTTTAAAAAATTCCAGCACTGCTCAGCGTGTTTATCCTAGTTCCTTTTTCTATTGCTATTGACTTGCACTTATAGTCTTAGAACTTGAAATCTTCAATTTTTTTTACACCTCTTATGCCTTTAGGCTTTGGTCTATATTTTGATTCATTCTCATTGGGCACTCTTATAAGATAAGCACTTATATACTTTAAACATTGTTGCTCTTTAAATGCCATAAAGGTACATGTTTGTGCTTCCTTATGTGTTCTGTCCATTTGGCACTTGGTTAAACATGCTAAGTTTGTTTCATGTACCAAAGTGATCAATTAGTTTTGAGATGACTTCAGTTTGTAAGAAAACTAATTTACTTATCAAAAAATATTTTGTCCATATAAGCAATCTAGTGCATTCCATTACATTGGACACTAATAACTCTAGCTTGAGCTTGGTGAGTGTTGGGTTTCAGTTTGAGAGGTGAGCTTGAGCTTGAGCTTAAGCTTGGTGTTTAAGGGTTTGTTTTTGTGTGTTAGTTAGTTTGGGTTTGGCTTAGAAGATGCGTGGTGTTTAAGGTTTGTTTTACTAATGGGTTGGTGAGAATGGACCACATGTGTTCCAATCTTCTTTCTTCTCTATCTTCAACATGAAGCCTTCTTGTTGTGCCCTATAGGTTTGGTAAGCTGCTAAAACTAGCTTCCATTTTTGTCTGCTTATATTTTAGTTCCTTAAATCTCTCTGTTTTTCCTTTGTGGGTTTTGTTCCTTTTTCTCTAATTTATTCTTTTTATTTATCTTCTTTTTTTTTTCTTTTTCTTTCTGTGGCTGTTCATATTTAGTTTCCTTGTACCTATGTAGTTGGTGCTTTGAATAGTGTGTGTGTTTTTCGTTTAATCTTTTAGTTTGGTTGTATTTTTGAGACAATGTATCTGCTTGGAGATTTCTTGTTTTGAATTGAAGCAGATTTGCACGTGTATTGATTTAACATATCATTTTTTTTCATTTTTGCTGTATATTGATTCGATGCATCAGGGTCCTATTGTTCCGTCAATCTTGACGAGGCAAGATTGTCATCGATCTACTGCCATTTGGAATGGGTCGTTGGTACGTATTTTAGTTATTTTCTGTTTAATACACAATTCATATATGTATTGCTTTGATCATCCACTCTTCATTGATTATGAGTAGTCATGTTTGGCATAACAGATTTTAACGAACTAATGTTTGTGTGTGTAAACAAATCTTGAAGTTTGGTATTTTAGTCATTTTAATATTTGAATAATAAAAGATAACTAAAATCTTTTTGTTATTTCGCAAGTTCAACAACTTCTCCATTGCCGTCGCTGCTCTAAAGTGGTATTACAAGGTCCGCAACCGCATCCTCGTGTCGTCTCATACATCCAACGCGCTGGATTGTATGGGTTATATGGTCTGGGTTTCATACGGATTGACTGGGCATTAATTACGGCTTTGGTGGAGCGATGGTGGTGAGAGACACACATATTTCATATGCCACATGGTGAGATGACGATCACATTATAGGATGTGGAGGTGCTGCTAGGACTGCCAGTTGATGGTCGTCCACTAGTGGCCTCACTTAGTATAGGACTTGCTGAGCTTTGTCGACAGTTACTTGGCGTCGCTACAACTAAAGAGGCATTGGACGGGTCGCGCATTTTATTGCCATGGCTTAGTAGGCAGTTTCAGGCCCCTATTACTGCTGAGACTGATAAGTAGACTGTGCAGCAATATGCCCGATTTTATATGTTAAGTTTGTTGGGCGGGAACATTTTTGTGGACAAGTCGAATAATAAGGTCCATGTAGTGTGGCTGCAGTTCTTGGAGGATTTCGATCGGGCTAGAGAGTACAGTTAGGGCGGTGCAGCACTTGCATGGATGTACAGAGAGTTATGCCGCGCCTGTGAGATACCTGCCAAAGACATTGCTGGCCCACTAATCCTGCTCCAGATGTGGGCCTGGGAAAGGTTTCCACACATGGTGCCTGAACTTCTAACACCACCAGAGATTGACTATGGTGAGGATGTTGATGGTCAGCCATTACCCCGAGGTCCCCATGGCGTTAAGTACGTACCAATTGGACTATTACAGTAAATTGTTAAGTGAAACTTAGGGTATATTCAATTATGTAGGCTATATTCATTACCTAACTAGAATAAAAAACATTATGTAGGCTATATTCATTACTAATCACTTTATTTGGTATTCTGATTATGAGGATAAATATAGAGTGGTTGATTTTTTGTCTTAGTTTATATTTGCCTTATTTTTATATTTTGGCATTCTGATTATGAGGATAAATATAGAGTGGTTGAATTTTTGTCTTAGTTCTTTATATTTACCTTATTTTTATATCTAAATTTTGGTCATGTTCTTTATGCAATGTTTAAAATTATAATTTCCATTGTTGTCTGCATCCAAATGGGAGTAGAATGTATTCATGGTACTCTATTAGCTTTTGGCGACAGTTTAGAATCAGAGTCCTGGAAAATGATGGAAGAATGATAACGACTAATTGATACTTATATAGTGGATTAATAACTCATTAGTGATGAGGATTACTTGACACTAACTGTGGATTTACAACTCATTCCTCCATGCCACTTTGATATGCTTGCCCCTCAATATTCATTTTGAGATGATTGCTTGTTTAACCATTTATTGTAAAGTGGCTCACAAACCCTGCAGCCTCTGACCACCACCAGGTGTCAAATCCCATTTGGTATACAGCCCACTAGCAACCTTAAATTTATTTTGTTATTCTTGTTTTTGCAGTTTATTTATCTTTGTATGGTAGTCTAGACATTTGGAAGATTCTCTCCTTGATAGATGAACCATTTGTTATCAAGAAACTGTGACGACTTGTCCAATCTATACTTGCTGCCTTTTTAAAATCTGAACCTACACTTCAGACTTAGTTTTTTTGAAAGATTTATATGAAAGTCATCTTTTGTAAAGACAACTTTCATATAAATTTTTTTAAAAAGACGACTTTCATATAAATTTTTTTAAAAAATTTATATGAAAGTCATCTTTTGTAAAGACAATGGAATTAAAAATCAGAAGCATCTGATATTAATAGTCAATTAGAAAACTACTTTATTATGTATACGAACTTGTGATTATGTATAGACTAGATCAATTTCTAAAGGTCAACAAAAGAAACACTAACGATCCACCCTAAATTCTCCAAGTGAAACTTAGACTATATTTAATTATTAAGTGAAACACTATTATCTCAATTCATGGTGAATACATTTATATGTTATTTTTCATACAAAATATTTTACAATTGCATGTGTTGATGATAACTAATGAGAATGTTTTTGTGTTCATGTATATAGGTGGCGAGGGATAAAATGCAAGAAAAAGGTCCCAACACATGTACTCAAGTCCTATCGTCGTTCTTTTTCCACTATACTTGCCAATCAGGTAGCGTTTGTATTTTATTTTATTTTTTTATCTTGATCTTTTTAATAAAATGTTAATGTGTGATGGGTTGTTTATGATTTCTGAAAAATTATCGTCATCTAATGCTGGTGTTGTTGTTGTTTTTTTTTTTTTTTTTATTTTTTCTTTTGTAGATTATCTGGGAGCCATATAAAGAGATTTTAGATGGGCTTCCAGCGTATTGCAAGGCTGGAAAAGATATTTGGCGTACGGTATCACCCCTGGTATGTGGTCATCTCATAGAGTGGCATGTACCCAATCGGGTTCTTCGGCAGTTTGGCATGGAACAAGACATTCCAGGGCCCTTTGATACAGAAACTCGGGTACATGATGTCGATCTGAGGGGGAAGTCTAACACAGATTGGACTATTGAATGGGATGATTATATTCAGAAGTGGAACAAATGGGCTGAGACTGTCGTGACCCGTCCCTTATTGCAGCAGCCCATTTCATATAGTCATCCGTATATGGAGTGGTATCGTAAGATTACTCGACGTTGTATCAGTAAGAACAGCAGCCAGTACGATGAGTTGGTAAGGTTTCTAAAATTTGGTATTACGTTATTTTCTTTTGAGTTATGCATAAATATTATGAAGTTGTATACTGACATGTACTTTTTATGTGACAGGCTGATATTTTGGTTAGCCATATCACTACGTGTCCATCTGGAACCCCGGGAAGTGGATTACATCGGGGCCTTGAAATTTTGAACTCGTTGAATAGATTAGCCCCTACAACATTGGATGATGCTTCTACATCTACCCTAGTCAATCCACCAGATGATGTTGATGGCACATCACATTGCTCGTTGAGTCGTGGTGGACGTGGTCGAGGTGCACGTGGTGGTGGACGTGCCCGAGATGCACCGCGTGGTGGTGGACGTGCCCGAGGTGCATCGCGTGGTGGTGGATGTGCCTGAGATGCATCGCGTGGTGGTGGACGTGCCCGAGGTGCAGCACGTGGTGGGGAACATGCCCGAGGTGACAAAGTTTGTTTTAAAACATCTTTTGTTCTTGTTAAAAATCTAAATGATAAAATAATACTTGGATTATCATTTATTTATCTATTGTGTCCTTTTACAACAGATGTAGATGGTCATGACTGCTCCCCCTTTGACTGTCGGTACTGATTTAGAGGATCATCCTGCTGCCCCTAAGTCCACTCCAGCCACCTCTATTCATCCTACTGCCCCTGAGTCCACCCCAGCCACCTCTAGTCATCCCATGGACATTTATATGTCAGAAATGTGTTGTGCCCATTGAGCCAAGTACATAATTTGTTTTTATCCCTACACCATCAGTTTCCACAACCCATGTTGAGATGACATCCACGGGCCCCAACCAGACTTGTTCACCTCCTTCCTCATCCTTACCCACCACATTAGAAGAACTGCCTTTGGCGGTAGACTTGGTTGGGTTGGTGGATGGGTCTGTTTGGGGTAAACGTAGGCAACGTGGACCAGAGCAAACAGGAGCCCCACAAGTAGATTATCCTCAGTAGCCCTCACAAGTAGATCATCCGCAGCAGCCTCAACGTAGGATCCTCCCAAAACGCATAAAGAAACTGAGGCCGTGTGGGACATGAACAGAAGAGTTGTAAGTAATATCTTCTTTTTTTAACCACACAAGACATGCTTATGACCTTTAAAGTAGCAACTTTACTTGTTATATATATAGGATAGTACACAATTAATTTTAAAATATAAGACAGCCTAATATCTCCAAAAATGTTGCTCAAGTTAGAACTAAAAATTCTTCCAACTTTAGTTCAAAATCAGGGTTTTGCAAGTTTTTTTTTTTTTTTTTTAATTTTTTAATTTTTTAATTTTTATTTAAGGATGGATCCATGACATGGAAATTATCTTAGAGATAGAATTAATGAGGATGATGGTTGATGTTGCTGGAAAATCAGTGACTGCAGTCAGTCGAGCTTGGGGATGGAAGACCTGCAAGACAAAGAAACTGATCGGAAAAGGGCACCGGTTTGGGGCCGGCCTAGGGGGCTCCGATGCCTTTGTCAGTACTAGTTGGTAGAGAAAACTCGAGAGCTTAATTCTGTAGTAAAATTGTACTGTTCATACCTGAGGAGAGGAGAGAGAAAAGGCTTTATATACCTTCTGTTTATGGCACGTGGCCTTCCAGGGATCGTTGGATCTGAAGACATGTGGAGCATTAACAGCCCTTCACTTGGAAGGCCGGTACTCGTCTGGTTGGTAGTGCTGTGCGACGTGCATGGGCTTGGTCCCCTAGATTCGTGGAAGACACCTGTTGCAGGTGGTGAATCAGCTCGGTGAGCTGTCTTGCGGGATTCCCGTAATGGATGAGGATTGAGTTTTGGACTATTGGAGCTGTTGGTTATACATCAGAGATGGTCGTCCATTCATCTGGGTATTTGGAAGGTCTTCCTTCTTTAGACGCTGGAAGGTCGTCCTTCTGTACTTAGGAAAAAGATGTAAAATATCCATATCAGTTGCCCCCCTATTCCGTGGTTGTCTAGCTAGACGACCTTCGGAATATGAAGGGTCAGGGTCATGGACGTAATTTTCTTGCTCCCTTTGTTTCGGGCGTAGTGGCCATAAAGAGGTGGGATGGTTTCCGATTTGCACTGACACGTGTTGGCTTGGGGCTGGACGCACGTATCAATGCCAACCGTCCCTTTTAATGCCAAACCCTGCCCATTTATTTCGTCATTTTTTCCCCCTCTTTCAAAAAAGTTGGCATTTTTTTCACACTCTCTCACCGTGCTTGTTGGAGGTTCTGCCATTTTGGTGGTGCTCGGTCCGGTGGTTTTCTTCGGGGGCTTCTATATTGGCAGCTTTCTTCTCTTTTGGTAAGTCGACTTCTTCCCTTTTTCCGTTTTCTTTTTCTTTCCTGTATTTCTAGCATTTCAGTTTTTTTTTCTTCGTGTAGTCGGGGAGTAAGAAAAAAAGGTTTCTTTTATTTTTATTCCGGTAGGTCTCGCGGTGAGGTTGAGTGCTGCATTGCTTGTAGAACCGTCGTGTTGGGTTTCTGATGTCTTCGAGTGTGAGTGACTCTTTGGAGTCATCGTCCTCGGGTGAGAGGGGGTCGGTGTCTGGATCTGAATACTCTGGTAGTCATGGACGGTCTTCCGAGACCGTAGAGTTGTCCACGTCAGATTCCTCATCTCAGGGGGCCATTTTACCCGTTTCGGGTCTGGACCCAAACAAATCCTTTGTTGCTGAGGGGGTGTCTTCCAAGTTTGTAGACAAGGATATCAAAAGATTAAGAACACGGTACCAAATCTCGGAAGATATAGTGCTTCGGTTACCTGATAAGGGCGAGTGGGCGTGCTCGTCCAACGGGGAGGACGTCGTCCTTTATGAAGATAACCTAGCGGCTGGGTTGAGACTACCTTTCAGACCCTTTGAGAGGGAACTTCTTCATCGTCTAGGATTAGCCCCTAGTCAGTTAAATCCGAATGCCTGGCGCACTACCATAGGTCTTCAAGTTCTCTGGAAGATGGCCAGTGACGGGGAATACGAGTTGACGGTCGACGAGTTCCTCTTTCTTTATAAATTGGCCTATATACCCGCTTCACCCGGAATTTGGGCATTTACATGTCACAAAGGATCCCCAAGACTAATTCCTGGCCTTCCTAACTCTAACCGAAGCTGGAAGCCCAAGTTTTTCTTTTTATGTGGTGATAGTTGGGAGTTTTCTCCTGACGAGGCGGTAGGTGAAGACCCCTGCGGCATTCGTCGTACTTGGGGGATTCCTGTAGCAGCTGGTGCAATCTTGACGCCTTACGTCTTGTCCTGGTTTTATTTATATTTTGACGGTCGTCCAGGCATTTATTTCATCTATCTTCTTTTTGCAGCTTTCCGCCGCCCATCTCTGTCCACCCGTTTAAGAGAACGTCTTTTGAGGGTCGCAGAGTATCAGAAGGAAAAGCTAGTGAGACTAGTCGACCTTCTCTCACCATTTACTTTGGCTGAGTGGTCGTTGGGTCCTGAGCCCAGTCCTGAGGTGAAGAAAGCGATCAAAGCTTACCAACAAAGTGAGTGACTTCCTTCTGAAATGTTTGTATTTTTCTTTGCCTGGTTCTTGTTTGACTTCCTTCCATGTTTGCAGGAATGACGACCAGGGCGGAGCGAAAACGCTTGAGGGAGGTGGCACAAAATTTGGAAGACCTTCCAGACGCCAGTGCACTTTTTTCCTAAAAAGGCGAAGTCTGGGAAGAAGGTCGTTATTGAAAAAGGACAAAGCTCCAAGAAGGGTGGTCACCAAGATAAGCCACTTCCCTCTGCTAAGGTCAAGACGCCTGAAAAAGTCCACGTGTATCACGAAGTTCCCCCTTCTCCCGTTGCATTGAAAGGAAGGGGGGTGGCTCCTGGCGATGTCGTCCCTACCATTTATAACAGTTCGTCCAGGGCAATGGACAAGGTGGCTAAGTTATATGAGAAGGTTGACCTGGAAGTGTATGACTTGGTTGATGATATGGACCTTCTTCGTATGTCCATTCAAGACTCATTGAAGGTCGTTTCTCCCTTCGTTATATCTCTTCTTGATTATTTATAAGAATATGTATTTTTTTTTTTACATCTTTTCTCAACGTCCAGGCTGCGGGCCCGACGTTTGTATTGGGCAATAGACTACGTTCGTCAAGGGGTGAGCTGGCTAAGCTCAAGGCGAATCTGGAAGAGGCCACGGCTCAGGCTCAAGCTCACAAGAAGGCGGCAGAGGGCCTCAAGGCTGAGAAGGGGAGTTTGAGGAGCCAGATAAAGCAGCTGGAAGCCGACGTCAAGAGGAAGGACGAGCTCATTTCTGCTTTGGAGACGGGCCGTGACGAGTTGTTGCACAAGACTGAGGCTCTTCAAGGAGAGATATCAGATGCAAAGGAGACGGCCGTCATAGATTACAAGGCTTCTGAAGATTTCCAAGAGGCTACCCGTCGCTACTATGTTGCCGGTTTTGAACATTTCAGGAAGAGGGCCGCTCTTGCCTTTGGGGGTGTTCAGGATTGGTCCATAGTAAAGATTTTTGATGATGAGGAGACAACGGCCGTGGAGGAAGGCAGTGAGGATGAAGAGGGAAGAAGACGTGGTTCAGTCGAAGGAGCGCGTGGCTACCCCGTCTGACGTCCCTTCCAGTACCCCAGATGGCCTTCCAGGAGATGACTCGGCGGTTGGTCCTGTTGGTGGCCAGGCTGTTTCTGTGGACGATCAGATTGATCCTCCACCAGTTGGTGATGAAGTTCAGTAGGCTCTATGCCTTAGTTTAAGTAACTATGTCTTTGTAGATACACTTATTTTGCAAACGCTGCCATGTTGGCTTTTCTTTTGACAAACAATGTTGTACTGACTGGGGTCATGTTTACTCCTTCTGGAAGGGGTGTGACCCATGCTTTTGTGGACAAAAACCTCTCGACTGAAGTCATGTTTACTCCTTATGGAAGGGGTGTGACTCAAGCTTTTGTAGTTAAAAAACTTCGTGATGCGAGTTATGTTTACTCCTTGTGGAAGGGGTGTGACTCGACGATCACTTATATGCTAGTTGCTTTTGTGGTTTTGTCTTTGAGTTATTCTTCTTGCACTGTTTAATTTTGATAAACTCGAAAGAAGTCTTCTTGACGACCTTCTCTCATCAAATACATCACGTGGGTGTCTAACATGATAAATTTGGAAGGAAGGCGTTCTCTGGACGACCTTCTCTCATAACATGCACCACGTGGGTGTCTAACTTGATAAATTTGGAAGGAAGGCGTTTTCTGGACGACCTTCTTTCATAACATGCACCACGTGTGTGTCTGACTTGATAAATTTGGAAGGAAGGCGTCTTCTGGACGACCTTCTTTCATAACATGCACCACGTGGGTGTCTAACTAGATAAATTTGGAAGGAAGGCGTCTTCTGGACGACCTTCTTTCATAACATGCACCACGTGGGTGTCTAACTGTATAAATTTGGAAGGAAGGCGTCTTCTAGACGACCTTCTTTCATAACATGCACCACGTGGGTGTCTAACTGTATAAATTTGGAAGGAAGACGTCTTCTAGACGACCTTCTTTCATAACATGCACCACGTGGGTGTCTAACTGTCCTCCGAGGGGCATCTGTTTCGATGACTCCCTTCTGGACTTATCCTCCGAGGGGTCCATCGTTTAATGACGCCCTTCTGGATATTGCACCTCATGGGTGTCTAACTGTCCTCCGAGGGGCATCTGTTTCGATGACTCCCTTCTGGACTTATCCTCCGAGGGGTCCATCGTTTAATGACGCCCTTCTGGATATTGCACCTCATGGGTGTCTAACTGTCCTCCGAGGGGCATCTGTTTCGATGACTCCCTTCTGGACCTATCCTCCGAGGGGTCAATTGTCTAATGACGCCCTTCTGGATATTGCACCTCATGGGTGTCTAACTGTCCTCCGAGGGGCATCTGTTTCGATGACTCCCTTCTGGACCTATCCTCCGAGGGGTCCATTGTTTAATGACGCCCTACTGGATTTTACACCTCATGGGTGTTTGTGTATTCGGTGAATGATGATATTCCAATCGTAAATAAGTGTGTTTAGACAATTAGGCATAGATAGACGACCTTCGTATTATTGATAAAGAAAATGTTTGGATAATACAAACTTCTTTAATGCAAAAGTAACTAGGGGTGTGTACCTCAAGGATAATACTTTTTGAGGTGTTCAGCATTCCAGGGATGGGGAAGCTTTTTTCCATGACGGTCTTCTAGGTGGTAAGTCCCCCTTCTGTAATATTGTATGACCTTGTAAGGCCCTTCCCAGTTGGGACCCAGTTTGCCCTGTGACGGGTCTTTAGTTGCTTGGGTGATTTTCCTTAGGACCCAATCACCAATTTCAAAGCGTCGAAGCTTTACCTTGGTGTTGTAGTATTTGGCCATCTTCTCCTGGTATAGTGTAATTCTACGTGCTGCCTTGTCCCTAGTTTCGTCCAAGAGGTCGAGGTTTAGCCGAAGCTGTCCCTCATTTTCCTCTTCTTTGTGGAAGGTCGTCCTTAGGGTAGTTAGCCCTATCTCGACTGGAATGACGGCCTCGGTACCGAAAGTCAGTTTGAAGGGAGTTTCCCCGGTTGGAATTCTGACCGTGGTTCTGTATGCCCAAAGTATACTTGGAAGCTCTTCTACCCACATGCCCTTTGCCCCCTCGAGCCGGGTCTTGATCTGTTTGAGTAAGGTCCGGTTCGTCACTTCAACTTGACCGTTGGCTTGGGGGTGCCTGGGGGATGAGTAATGGTTTTTGATATTCAGTTGAGCACACAATTCTCTGAAGGGTCCGTTGTCGAATTGTTTTCCGTTGTCAGACACCAGGACTCTTGGAATGCCGAATCGACAAATGACGCCCTTCCAGACGAAGTTCTTGACATTTTTCTCAGTGATTGTCGCCAAGGGCTCTGCCTCCACCCATTTGGTAAAGTAATCAATGGCGACCACTAAGAACTTGGCTTGCTTCGTTCCAACTGGGAATGGGCCCATGATGTCCAGTCCCCATTGTGCGAAGGGCCAAGGGGAGGTCATGGGTGTAATCTCTTCTGGTGGTGCCCTTGGGATGTTAGCAAAGCGCTGGCATTTGTCACATGTCTTCACGTATTGTGTGGCATCGTGTAGAAGGGACGGCCAATAATAACCCGCCCTTGTGAGTTTGTGTGCCAGAGCTCGGGCTCCCGAATGATTTCCGCAAATGCCTTCGTGGACCTCCCTGATGACGTAATTCGCTTCTTCTGGCGATAAACATCTGAGGTGTGGTCGAGAAAAGCCCATTTTGTAGAGAATGCCGTCCAGAAGTTGGAAGTGGGAAGCTCTTATCCTTAGCTTGCGTGCTTCCATCTTATCTGTGGGCAACCTCCCTTCCTTTAAGTAACGGACTATGGGTGACATCCACGAGACATTGTCCTTGATGGCATTCACCGTTTCTTCTTCAATGGACGGTCGTCCTAGTATTTCAAGGAAGCCGTCGCACTCTTCTCCTGAGGATGCTAATCTGGCTAGACGGTCGGACATCTACATTTTCTTCCCTTGGGATTTGGACGAATTCCACTTTCTTAAAGTGTGGGAGTAAGGTCTGGACGACCTTCAAATATTTTTTCATCCTGTCTTCCCTCGCTTCGTATTCTCCTTTTATTTGTCCTACGACCAACTGGGAATCGCTTTTGACGGTCAGATTCTTGACTCCCATCTTCTTTGATAGTTTCAGCCCGGCTAGAAGGGCTTCATACTCTGCCTCGTTATTCGTTGCACGGAAGCGTAGTTGAATGGCATACTCGAATTTATCCTTCTCTGGTGAGACGAGGATGATTCCTGCTCCACCCATTTCTTTGGTGGACGAGCCATCAATGTTCACCGTCCAGGTCTCGAGCTGTTCTGGTTCACCTTCTTCTTCCCATGGGTGAGTGAATTCCGCGATGAAGTCTGCCAGGGCTTGTGCTTTTATCGCAGTGCGAGGCCGGTAGTCAATGTCAAACTCGCTCATTTCAATGGACCATTGGATCAGTCTTCCAGCCGCATCAGGTTTGTTCATGGCCTTCCGGAGGGGGTAATCAGTCAACACCACTATTGAGTGGGCCTGGAAGTATGGCCTGAGTTTCCTTGATGCGATCAGCAAGGCGAAAGCCAGTTTCTCCATATTGGAATATCTTTCCTCGGCTCCCTTCAAAGCTCTGCTTGTGTAGTACACAGGCTTCTGGACGCGCTCTTCTTCGCGGATAAGTGCCAAACTGACCGCAGATGATGAGACGGCCAGGTATAGATATAACTCTTCGCCTGTTTTTGAGGGGCTGAGAAGTGGTGGAGAAGACAAATATACCTTCAGTTCCTCAAAAGCACGTTGGCATTCTTCTGTCCACTGGAAGGCCTTCCGGAGGACCTTGAAGAAGGGGAGGCATTTATCCGTGGATCTGGAAACAAACCTGTTCAGGGCGGCAGCTTTTCCTGTTAGGCTTTGAACCTCCTTGACGGTCGTCGGGGGGCTCATTTCTAGGATGGCCTTGATTTTGTCAGGATTGGCCTCTATCCCGCGTTGAGATACCATGAATCCGAGGAATTTACCCGAGGATACACCGAAGGCACACTTTTCTGGGTTCAACTTCATGTTGTAGGTCCTCAGGGCCTGGAAGGTCTCTTTCAAATCTGTGAGATGGTCTTCATTTTCCTTGCTTTTGACTAGCATGTCGTCCACATAAACCTCCACATTTCTTCCTATTTGATCGTGGAACATCTTGTTCACCAGTCGCTGGTAAGTGGCCCCGGCATTTTTAAGACCGAAAGGCATTACCTTGTAGCAAAAAAGACCGCGGCTTGTGATGAAGGCCGTCTTCTCTTGATCTTCCTCTTCCATCCGAATCTGGTTATAGCCAGAGAAGGCATCCATAAAACTAAGTAGCTTATGTCCAGCCGTGGAGTCTACTAGTTGATCGATTCTTGGAAGGGGATAACTATCCTTGGGACAAGCCTTGTTCAAGTCTGTGAAGTCAACACACATCCGCCACTTTCCGTTGGGCTTTTTGACCATGACGACATTAGCCAACCATTCAGGGTAATAGACCTCCCTGATGAAGCCTGCCGTCAACAACTTATCTACCTCCGCCATGATGGCTGCATTCCTTTCAAGGGCGAAGACTCGTCTCTTTTGTTTGATGGGATGCATGGAAGGGTTGACATTTAGCTTGTGGACCATCACTTCGGTGCTAATACCTGGCATGTCTTCATGACTCCAGGCGAAGACATCCGCATTTTCCCTCAAGAATTGCACTATCGAGCCTCGTATTTCTGCTAGCATGGTGGTCCCTATTCTGGTCTTCCTTTTCTCATTGCCTTCCGTCAGTGTGATTTCTTCCAATTTTTCTGTTGGTTCAGCGAAGTTCCGTCGCTCTTCTACAATCAAAGTCTGGTGGACCTAATCTGTACTTACAGAAGTTAAGTAACACTCCCTCGCCATGGCTTGGTCTCCCTTCATCTCACCTATACCATGCTCTGTTGGAAAACGAACCAAAAGGTGGTAAGTTGAGGTGACGGCTCGGAGACGGTTCAGAGTAGGGCATCCAATGATCACATTATAGGCTGATGGGCAATCCACCACGAGGAACTCAACCCTTTTCATTGCTTGTTTTGGGTAGGTGCCGGCTATGATTTGAAGAGAAATTATTCCTAGTGGGTAAACACTGGTTCCGGCGAAACTGTGGAGTTTCAATGGGTCGTAATTGATCCTTGCCGATTCTCATTTGTTGGAAGGCCGTCAAGTAAATGATATCCGCCGAACTGCCATTATCGATCAAGACGCGTCTTGTCGAATAACCTGCGATTTCCAGAGTGACGACCAAGGCGTCATCATGAGGGTGAACGACCTTCCTAGCGTCTTCTTCAGTGAAGGTAATTGGAAGGTCTTCTAGTCTAGGAGTTTTGTTGGCCTTCTGTGTTACCAACACATTATGTATCTGGCGAGCATAAGCCTTTCTTGAGGAACGGGAGGTCCCGCCTGCTGCCATTCCACCATTTATCATGTGAATTTCTCCCATCGGGGGTCTAGGACGGTCTTCCACTAGAGGTCTTTGGGGTCGTGCTTGTGGTGGACGACCTTCTCTTTGATCCCTCTCAACGAATCGCTGCAGTTTTCCTTGTTTAATCAATTCTTCGATCTGCCGTTTCAGGTCGTAACAATCTTCTGTATTATGACCATGATCCCTATGAAAACGGCAATATTTGTCTTTTGCCCTTCTATCGGGGTTTGTGAGCAGTTTTCCGGGCCATCTCAAGGCTGGATCGTCCTTGATCTGTATGAATATGCGATCCACAGGGGCGTTTAGTGGGGTGAAATGGTTGAACCTCTCGTTTGATCCCCTTCTATTTTGTCTTCTCATTTCTTGCCTTGATTCCTTTGCATTTTTGGTTTCGACTCAAGAGTCTCATTTGGACGGTCGGCATAGTCATTTCTTCTTTTCTTTCCCGTATCTCGGGCTTGAAGGGCGTCTTCTCCATTCATATATCGTTGGGCCTCGTACATCATTTCAGACATGGAGGTAGGGGGATCCTTGTAAACTGAGAACAAAAAATCTCCTGATTGGAAGGCCGGAAATGAATGCTGTCAGAACCACTTTGTCATCTGCCCCATCCACCAATAAAGTCTCTTTGTTGAATCTGGTGAGATAAGACCTCAAGGTTTCGCCCTCTCTCTGTCTGACATTTAAAAGGTGCGTGGTAGGTCTTCCACACCGTTGTCCACCAATAAAGTGATTGAAGAACGAATGGCTTAGCTGAGCGAAGGACCCCACAGACCCGGGTATCAGCTTCTTAAACCATATTCTAGCTGGTCCCTTGAGTGTGGTTGGGAAGGCACGGCACATGATCTCATCCGGAACCCCTTGAAGACACATCATGGTCTTAAAAGACTCCAAATGGTCGAGGGGATCCTTGGTACCATCAAAATTTTCTAAGGAAGGCATTCGAAACTTTGATGGAAGGGGAAAAGAAATTACCTTTTCCGTGAATGGGGAGTCCGTTCTGTGTACGAGGGTGTCCAAGTTTCTGGTCGCCCTTCCTTTAAATTCATCTTTCATTTCTCCCAATTGCGCCTTCATAGCCCTTATTTCTTGTTCCCATTTTGCCGATGATTCTTCATAGGGCACTCTTGTGTGTTCACCCTTTGTCTCGTCTTCCTGTTCTTGGCGGTGTTCTTGTTGTTGCTCTTGTTGTTGCTCGTGTTGTTGCTCTTGTCGAGACTCGGCGTCGCCTCTCTCCTTGCTCTTCCCTTTGTCCCTTTGCTTCTCCTTTTCGGTTTCATGCTGTTGGAGTTTTTGGTTGAGGGTCTGGTTTTGCCGGGTGAGCTCTTGAAGGTTGGCCGTGAGGTCTCGCACTTGCTTCTCCATTGCATCCATTTCTGGAGATTGACTACTGGAAGGGAGCAACTGTGCATTAACTTCCATTGATCGCGTCCTGACCATGCAGTCTTTTCGTATAGGAGTGGTGAAAGCTGAAACGCGTTTCCCACAGACGGCGCCAACTGATGTTGCTGGAAAATCAGTGACTGCAGTCAGTCGAGCTTGGGGATGGAAGACCTGCAAGACAAAGAAACTGATCGGAAAAGGGCACCGGTTTGGGGCCGGCCTAGGGGGCTCCGATGCCTTTGTCAGTACTAGTTGGCAGAGAAAACTCGAGAGCTTAATTCTGTAGTAAAATTGTACTGTTCATACCTGAGGAGAGGAGAGAGAAAAGGCTTTATATACCTTCTGTTTATGGCACGTGGCCTTCCAGGGATCGTTGGATCTGAAGACGTGGTGCATTAACAGCCCTTCACTTGGAAGGCCGGTACTCGTCGGGTTGGTAGTGCTGTGCGACGTGCATGGGCTTGGTCCCCTAGATTCGTGGAAGACACCTGTTGCAGGTGGTGAATCAGCTCGGTGAGCTGTCCATTACGGGATTCCCGTAATGGATAAGGATTGAGTTTTGGACTATTGGAGCTGTTGGTTATTCATCAGAGATGGTCGTCATTCACCTTGGTATTTAGAAGGTCTTCCTTCTTTAGACGCTGGAAGGTCGTCCTTCTGTACTTGGGGAAAAAGGTGTAAAATATCCATATCAATGGTCAATGCTTTAATCACATTCCTTTCAACTATTTTTAAATGTGATTCACAAAGATAAAGACATTCTTGAACTCAATTAATTGTAATCTGCATCCGCTCCATCATTATAATGGTATTGTCATTTGATTGAATGTTATGCTGAACAATCTCATGAAACAGGCTCCACAAACCTGGGTAGTTGAGATCCAATTAACCTATGTTAAACCATTAAATTTGTTGTATAATGTCTAATAAATATCTCTACAGCTAATGTGGCTTAGGACACTAGAAAGTGATATAAAGTTAAAAAGTTTTAGAAAAATTTGATAGGCTGGCTCGTACCATGTTCTAAAATGAAGTTGAATGCACTATCAATAGTGTATTATGGCGGCAGTTGATTTCCATATAATATATCCGATACATCTCTACATGTTACTTTAAATTTTTATTTTATTTCTTTTCCTATTATTGCCATAGGATGTTTTGGTAGTACCAGCAACTGCTGCTAGAGGAGATGAATGATGCTGATCTTATGTTTTAGTCAACTCTTTTATGCAGTAAAAAGAATTAATGATCAACATAACAGAACATGTTTTAGTTCCTAAACATCAGGTACTATCTAATGATGAAAAGAAGGAGATGCTGAGCTAGTTTGCAAATTCTGTTATTGTTCAACCAAGACCATGGGTTAGATGCAGGCCATGGGATTTAATCTGTTTGATGAGTCTAAAATAGGATTTTACTAGATTTGGCTTGGAAAGAGGAACTTTTATTCAGTCATACATTAGCTAGTTGAAGTGTTGAAAGTTGAAACTTCGAATTGCATGTGAAGTTCTTAATCAGTGTAAATGTTCTATGTCCATGTTCTCTTCAAATGTTTGTAACTATTGCAAACCTCTTACTCAAATCTGATGTCCACTTCACTTATGATGTATGTCTGGGCTTGCTTTTCTAATAAAAATCCTTCAAGGCTATAATATTTCATGTTTGATGTTGGATTAGATTTTGGCTTCCTCAGATAATGGAAAAGAACCAAGGATCGTGTTGATATATGTTAGCTTAAAAGTGCCTATGATTACATATTCAAAATCATGTTTGTCCATCTTCTCTACAAATGCTTGAACCTAAAATTTCTTACTCATTAATAACAAAATGTAGAAAACAAAGTAAATGTGTATAGAAGAGGAAACTAGAGTTTCTTGTATTTATTGCTTAATAAGATTACAGAGTATCTATTAGTATTTATACCAAACTAATTGAGGCTTACAACTGAAACTACTTAACAAGAATTTTAACAAACTCTTAACAACTTCTACACAGCTTATCTAAATTCTATCAACAGCTAATTATAGCTATTATCAACAGCTAATTACAGCTGTTTAAGTGAACCAAGTAAGCTGCACGTGGTCTTATTAGCTTTTGCAATTGTCTCTGCTCTACATGTTCTACATTTTGCACTGCATTATCTGCATTCTGCAATACTCCCCCTAGAGATGGAAGACATAAGTTGTGAACTCCCATCTTGTCAAGCAAACTGGAGAACAGAGGAAACCCCAAAGCTTAAGTCATGATGTCAGCCACCTGATGCTTACTTGGTACATGTAAGCTTCGAATTAAACCTTCTTGAATCTTATCTCTGACCAAGTGGCAATCTATTTCGATGTGCTTTGTTCTTTCATGAAAAACTGGGTTGGTAGCAATGTGTAATGCTGCCTGGTTATCAGAAAACAAAAGAGAAGCTTGAGCTTGATGAATTCTGAGATCAAACAGTAAAGTTTTGAGCCATATAACTTCACATACAGCTGAAGCCATTGCTCTATATTTTGCCTCGACTGATGATCTTGAGACAGTGGTTTGTTTCTTAGACCTCCATGAAACCAATGAACTACCTAAGAACACACAATAGCTAGTAGTGGATCTTCTTGTGTCAGGGCAGCCTGCCCAATCTGAATCAGAGAAGGCCTTAACATGTAGGTCAGAATCTGAGGGATATAGAAGGCCTTGGCTGGGAGCTCCTTTGATGTATTGGACTATATGTTGAGCTGCTTTAAGATGAGAATCTCGAGGGTGCTCCATAAACTGACTTAGTCTATGAACAGAGAACACAATGTCTGGTCTGGTCATTATGAGGTACATTAATCTGCCTATGAGTCTTCTATATACAGTAGGGTCTGGAAGTAAAGACCTTTCACCTTTGGAAAGCTTCAAATTCTGATCCATTGGGCATTTTGCTGGTTTACAACCCAACATACCAGCATCTTCCATAATTTCAAGGGCATATTTTCTTTGTGAAACAGAAATTCCCTTTGATGATCTTGCAATTTCAAGACCTAAAAAATATCTAACTGGTCCCAAATCCTTGAGTTTGAACTGATTGTCCAAATAAGTCTTGAGCTGAGCAACAGCAATGGCATCATTACTGGCAATTAGGATATCATCAACATATACTAAAAGTGCAATGAAGCATGAGCCATGTTGCTTAGTGAAGAGAGAGTAGTCAGCTTTGGATTGTGTAAAGCCATGTTGGAGCAAAGTAGTGAAAAACTTTGAGAACCACTGCCTAGAGGCCTGTTTCAAACCATACAATGACTTCTGGAGTTTACAAACAATAGATGGAGAGTGAGACTGCTCCCCCTTGCTGTGAAATCCAGGTGGAAGGGTCATGTATACCTCTTCATCAAGCTCCCCATGGAGGAAAGCATTATTGACATCAAGTTGGTATAAAACCCAACCCTTCACAGCAGCAATAACAAGTAAGCATCTAACAGTGACAAACTTTGCAACAGGTGAAAATGTTTCAAAGTAATTGAAACCTTCTTGTTGGTTGTAGCCTTTAGCAACAAGTCTAGCCTTGTACCTCTCAAGGGTACCATCAGATCTAAGCTTGACCTTATAAACCCATTTGCAACCAATGGGGGTCTTGCCAGGTGGAAGAGATGTAAGGGACCATGTTTGGTTAGCCTCCAAGGCTGTAATTTCTACAGTCATGGCCTCACACCAGTGAGGAGACTTGCTGGCTTCTTTGTAAGTGGAAGGCTCTCGGATGGTAGAGGCAATGAGGGCAAAGGATTTATATTGGGAAGACAATTTGGAATATGACAAAACATGAGATAAAGGATAAGAGGTTGAAGAACTAGTACCTTGAACCATTGTGGAGGATGAGCATGGAGCAAAAGAAGCATGATTGCAGTGATAGTCTTGCAAGTAACCAGGAGGTTTATGAATTCTTTGAGAAATTTTGATGGAGGGAACATATGTAGTAGGTTGAGGGTTATGTGGAGGTTGAGGGGTAGGTTGGAAATCTGCTGGTGGTGGCATTGTGAAAATAGCATCAACACAAGGCTAAGGAAAGACAGCAAAAGGCATATCAGGTAACTAAATTGACTGGTTTGAGGAAAATTGAGGTTGAGGCTTATGTTGATGAAAAGGGAAAACGGTTTCATGAAAGATAACATCTCTAGACACAAAGATTTGATGGGTTTTAAGATCTAAGAGCCTATATCCTTTGGTTCCAAAAGGATAACCAAGCATAAGACATTCCCTAGATCTAGGAGCAAATTTGTGCCTATTATGAGAAAAAGTTGCTGCATAACACAAAGAACCAAAGACTTTCAGGTGAGAATATGGTGGAGTTATCTTAAACAAAGCTTTATAAGGAGATTTGTTATTGATAATAGGAGATGGAATGCGATTGATAAGGTATGCTGCAGTGAGGACACAATAACCCCAATATGGGAGAGGCAAATGAGCTTGAAATCTTAGAGACCTTGCAATAGTTAAGAGGTGTTGATGTTTCCTCTCAACAGTGGAATTTTGTTGAGGTGTTCCTACACAACTAGTTTGATGTAGTGTACCTTGTTGAGCATAAAAATCTGCCATATCAAACTCAAGACCATTATCTGATCTAAGGATTCTAATGGAGGCAGAAAACTGAGTTTGAACAAGTTTAAAGAAAGATTGCAACAAGCCACGAGTTTCAGATTTTAATTTCATGAGAAATATCCATGTACATCGTGTGCAATCATCTACTATGGTAAGGAAATACCATTGATTATTGACAGTAGGAACATGAAATGGTCCCCAAATGTCACAATGAATCAAATCAAAAGGAGAAATGGAGACATGAACACTAGTAGGGAAAGGCAATCTTTTCATTTTTGACAAGTAACAGATATTACAGTGTTGAGATACAGAAGGAACAGCTAAGTTATTTATGACATGGCTTAACAATTGTAAACGAGAAGGAGAAGGATGGCCTAGCCTATGATGCCAAACATCAAAACCATCTTTAGTGGTATTGGAATTCAAAGCTAAAGAAGCACTACAGGGAACTGAAAGTCTTGGTAAAGAATCTGTAACTTGCAAAATGTATAGCTCATGCTTCCTCCTAGCCAAGCCAATCCTCTTCCAATTGGTAAGGTCCTGTATACAACAGAATTTAGAGAAGAAAAGCACACAACAAGGTATTGAGTCTGTGAGTTTAGTGACTGATATGAGATTAAAGGAAAAGGCTGGTACACAAAGTACATTAGTAAGGATTAAAGTTTGAGTAATCTGCACAGAACTAGTGTATGTAGCTAACACTCTTTGTCTATTAGGTAAGTGAATATAGCTGTGAATTGTGGAAGTAATAGAAGTGAAACTTGATAAGGAGTACACCATGTGATCAGTGGCTCCTGTATCAATGATCCATTCATTTTGAGACAAAAAAGGTCGATGTGAAGGCTGGACAGAAAAAACCGAATGTCTAGGAATGAAATTTGGGAAAAAAGAATGGTATATACCTAACAAGAACTGAGAAGAAGCTATGGCAACTTGATGAGGAGTGGATGAAGAAGCCTCAGACTGAGATGATGCAGGTGGTGGTGTTTGAGGTGGAGGTACTGCATTTAAAGAAGCCTGGGAGGACAGTAAGGCAAGCAACTGTTGGCATTGAGCTTGTGTAATAGGCATGTGTGGTTCTTCAAGTACAGAAACTTGATTGGCAGCATGTGCATTGCCACGGGATTTGTAACCAGGTGGAAAGCCATGGAGCTTGTAACACTTATCCACAATATGCCCTGCAACACCACAGTGACTGCACATTGGCCTATCCTTCTTCCCAAATTGGCCTCTGCCTCCATAGTTATGTCTAGGCATCTCAGATCTGGTATAAAGAGCTATAGAGTCACCATTAGCAGTCATGGATGGAACTCCTATGCCTCTTTGCCTCTCTTCTTGCACAACTAATGAAAAAACTTTATTCATAGTTGGCAGAGGTTCCATCATCAGAATCTGAGCTCTGACATTGGCAAAACTGTCATTAAGCCCCATTAAGAATTGCATCACGTTCTCATGCTGCTTATTCTCAGTCAAAATCTTCAATGCTCCACAAGAACAAGGGGGAAAAGACCTATAATTGTTCAACTCGTCCCAAAGACTCTTCAGCTTGGTAAAGTAAACACTTACATTGCACTGATCCTGAGTCAGAGAAGAGATAGCTTTCTGGATCTCAAAGACTCGTGGACCATTCCCTTGTGCAAATCGTTCCTTCAGGTCCTCCCACATTTCTTGTGCTGTGTTGGCATATATCACACTTGAAGCAATATCCTTAGAGACTGAATTCAGTATCCAGGAGATCACCATTGTATTACAGCGAGTCCAAAGATTGAATGATGGAAGAGTTTCATCATTTGGTGCAATGATTGTTCCATTGATGAAACCAATCTTGTTCTTTTCTGTGAGGGCCATGATCATTGATCTTGACCAAGTGTTGTAGTTCTCACCAGAAAGTGGCTGAGACACCAGTATCGTGCCTGGACTGTCGCCATGGTGAAGGAAAAGCTGGTTTGTGGATTCATCTCGTTAAAGAGAAGATGAGCCACTACTGCCAGGGATTGCGGAAGCATCATTGGCCATTGTAGGCTCTGATACCAAAACAGAAATGTAGAAAACAAAGTAAATGTGTATAGAAGAGGAAACTAGAGTTTCTTGTATTTATTGCTTAATAAGATTACAGAGTATCTATTAGTATTTATACCAAACTAATTGAGGCTTACAACTGAAACTACTTAACAGAATTTTAACAAACTCTTAACAACTTCTACACAGCTTATCTAAATTCTATCAACAGCTAATTACAGCTATTATCAACAGCTAATTACAGCTATTTAAGTGAACCAAGTAATCTGCACGTGGTCTTATTGTAGCTTCTGCAATTGTCTCTGCTCTGCATGTTCTGCATTCTGCAATAGTCTCTGCTCTGCATGTTCTGCATTCTGCACTGCATGTTCTGCATTCTGCAATACATTAAGATGTCTACTTCACATATGATATATACATTAGCCTGCTAATCTAATCCAATCCTTCCAGGTTCTAACAATTTCTTGTATTTGTTTTTGTATCCGAAACCAGCTATAACACATTTTGGTTCGTGATTCAGTTGGCATTTTGGCCTTAGACGTGTGCAAGTTGTGAAGATCATCCGAGATAGTATAACTGCTGATGAATATGAAGATATAGACTTGCAGTATAAAATTCCTATTTCAAATTTCACAGAGAAATTCATTGAATTTGTTCCTCAAAAAGGATTGCAGCATTCAATTTTTCACATAAGATTGATAAAGAAAAAGACTAACACAATGGTCTAAGCTATCCATGTTTTCTAGGGTTTTGACTAGAATATTTCACTTTGATCAAAACGTATTTTTGAACTTATTTATGGTACAGTTTTAGTTTTGGTCATATCTTTGTCAAGCCATCATTTTTTTTTTTTTCTAGGCAGTGAAACAAAGGGGTTTAGGAATGATTCAATGAAATCACTTGTTCAGATGAAACAGTTAAGGATTTCACTTAAATGTTTTTATTTTTTTTTTTTGCAAATACTATTTCTGAAGTGTTCAAAGCCTGGGCCGCCCTCTTCCTGAAGTGTTCAAAGCCCGCCACATAGTAGCGGCGAGTGGCATCATTGAAATCTTCGGAAGCCTTGAACTCGGTGACGGCCATCTCCCTCACATTTACAACCTCCTCTTGGAGAGTTGCAGTCTTCTTCAACAGGTCATCACGTTCCTTCTCCAAGCCAAATAGACGGGCGTCCTTCTTTTTCAGGTCGGCTTCCAGCTTCTTCACGTGACTCTTCAAAGTCCCTCTCTTAAAATTAAGAGCCTCCACAGCCTTCTGATGAGCAAGGGTCTGAGCTTTGGCCTCCTCAAGCTCTGCCTTAAGCTTCGCCAAGTCACGATCTGAGGAACGAAGCCTGTTCCCCAAGATGAACATCTGACCCGTAGTCTGAGAAACAGAAGGAAAACATTAAAAAAAAAAAAAAGAAAAAAAAAAAAAAGAAAAAAAAAAAAAGAAAAATATGTGTATATGTGAGACAATCTTCAAGAAAGAGAGAGAAGTCGACCTTCAACGAATCTTGAATCGATATGCGGAGAAGGTCCATATTCTCAATATGATCATACACCTCCAGATCAACCTTCTCATACATCCTGTTCACTTTGTCCATCGCCCTAGACGTGTTGTTGTAGATAGTGGGTTGAATGTCCCCGGAGGCCACCCCCTTCCCTTTTGATACGGCAACAGGAGAAGGGGGAATCTCATGATACACATGAACTTTCTCGGGCATCTTCGTTTTGGCCGCAAGGAGTGGGTTTGTCATGGTTGCCACCCTTCTTAGAAGTGGCCCCCTTCTCCATAATGACCTTCTTTCCCGACTTGGCCTTTCTTTGGAAAAAGCGCGCTCGCGTCAGGAAGGTCGTCCAGATTCTGGGCCACTTCCATTAGGCGCTTGCATTCAGCCCTGGTTGTCATCCCTGTAACAAGGAAGGCTGTCAAGAAGAGATAATGAAAAGGCATTTAAGTCCCAGGATCGAGAAGAAAGATTACTTACTTAAGTTATAAGACTTTATCGCCTTCTTTACTTCTTCACTAGGCTCGGGACCCAAGGACCACTGTGCCAATGCGAACGGAGATAGAAGGTCGGCCAACCGCACTGCCCTCTCCTTCTGAAAGACCACAACTACGGAAAGGTTTTCCTTTAAACTTTGGGATAAAGAAGGCTGGCGAAAAGCTGCAAAAAGAAAAGTCAAGGTAAATGCCTGGAAGGCCATCCATAAAAACATACATGTATGCGTAAAAAAGGAAAATGCACCATCATTAGGAGGAGTTCCCTAGGGTCGACAAATGCCACAAGGATCCTCGCCTATTTTCCTCTCCAGGGGAAAATTCCCAATTTTCCCCACATAAGAAAAAGAACTTGGGCTTCCAACTCCGGTTCGAATTGGGAACACGAGGGATAAGCCTTGGAGATCCTTTATGACAGGTAAAGGCCCAAATTCCTGGTGTGGACGGCATGTAGGTTAGTTTGTAAAGGAAAAGAGGGTAAAGGCCGGACCTTTTTACTCCTCGACTACCTAAAGAACTACTAGGACATTAGAAAACGAAACAAGAAGAAGGGAAAAAAGACTTACCAGTAGAAAAGTTGTCACCGGAAAAAGAACCACCGAGGAACGCAAAAGTCACCGGAGTAAAAATCCCTCTGAATGAGCAAGACTCCGAGCAAGTTGAAAAGGAGAGAGCACAAAGAACTGAGGGAATTTCTTGAAAAAGACAGAAAACTGGTGGGAATAAATGAGGCTTCTTGGGCATTAAGAGAGACGGTTGGGGCTTTAAAACCTGCGCCCATCCCCGAGCCAACACGTGTCTCAGCGAAATTGAAACCGTCCCATCCCATTATGGCCACGGAGCTCAACGAGGGAAACGGGTGAAATTTACCTCCAAGACCCGGACCTTTTATATTCCGAAGGTCGTCAAGACACGACCTCGAAATAGGGGGGCAACTGAAGGGGATATTCATTAGATTCTCCCAAGGAAGGAATGACGGCCTTCTAGGTCAAGAGGAAGGCCGTCTCACCCCCTAGGACGACTGACGCCCTTCCTTCCGCAATCAAACTCTTAGTCATCCAGTTGTGACTCACCCCATATCTTCTTCCAGAACCAACCGGGACAACTCACCAAACTAATTGCATGTCACGCACAGGTGTTCCTCAACGCGAACTTAGGGGGTTGAAGCCCCGTGACCACCACTCAGCACTACGCTCCAGAACGGGTAACAGCCTTCCAGACGGAGGGTCACCAGCTCACCACGTGTCCTCAAATCCAACGAAGCCTAGAAGGCCACGTGGCCTTACCAAAAGGGATAAAGAGCTATTCTCTCTCCTATCTCAGGTATGAACAGTACACTAAAACTCCCGATTACATGCTGGGCATTTTTCTGGAAAACTCCGACTAACAAAAGCATAGGAGCCTCCTAGGCCGGCCCCAAACCGGTGCCTGGTCCGATCATCTTCCTCCTTTCTTGCAGGTCTTCCAGCTCGCGCCTTGACTGACTGCCGTCCACTGATTTTCCAGCAACATCAAGTATAAATCGGTTTACATGGGGTAGTAAGATATTAAATAATGTACTCCATTATTTAATTCTCGGTTACAAGTTGATTCCAATCATAAAGTTCATTAAGATGGTAACAAATGACTCGGTGAATATTGCCATTTGGTAATAGGAGGTGTTTTTTTGGGGTGTCAAGGGTGGGGAAGGGTGTCGAGGCTCTATTTGACATCAACAAATAGTCAATGCCTAAGGTGATCAATGTCATTTAATCATGCAAATCTACAACAAATTTTATTATATATATAAACTTTATAGATTGGTATATTATTTTTTAAAAGACAAAATAAAAAGTAATTGAGAAATTTTTTTATTTGTGTTGTTGATATGATACTAATCATATTTATTGTTACACTTGTTTGCAATTTTTTTTAATAAAATTGATGATAATTTTAACATCTTCCTTATATGTGATCAAGAATGTTATGTATCTTTCCTTATATGTGATCAAGAATGTTATGTATCTTGGCTATATAGGTGGGCCAAGATGCTAGCTGCATGATTTATAACATTCAACTTTGAATTTGTTGTGTGAGAGAGAGAGAGAGAGGGAAAAATAATTCTATATATCTGTGTTTAACTGTATAAGTAGAATCCTATACTAACACAATAAAAAATACAACTATGAAAAGATAAGCTTAGACCTTTAATATCACTACATAGGTTTTGAAATAGACCAGAGAGTTTGCATAGCAGCACCATTTAGAGCATTATAACAGAATTTAGCATCTCTCTCCACAATGATTGATTCAAAATTTTCTTGTTTTGCATTTGGATTGCCTATAAGATAGCATTTGTTTCCACTACAACTGGGTTACTCAACGAGGTAATTCTAATCCACAACTTCAAGATATTCCCACTCCCATCCCAAGCCACAACAACCAGCCAAGCAAACTCTACATCCACATTCAATTTAACCATCCCATTGGGTGGACAGGAGCATGGTTGGGAAACTTCTTGTTGGTTAAGTTTGCTTTCCAAGATAATTTAGGATTTTATATAATAATCCCTCTATTCCACCTCCTGTCTTGGAGGCTTGGTATAGAGCTGTGTTTATTGTTTCTGTTTAATAAAAATTTTGGAATTAGCAAAAAAAAAAATGTAGAATCCTATATTAATAGGCATACCTATGAGTGATCTATAAGAAAGAGGTGTGCTATACAAGCAGTCGAGGCGCTAAAATATTAGTTCAGGGAAAAGATTAAGAGGTAAACTAATTTTAAATTATTAATTGATATTAGCAACAACATAAAAAAAACAATTAATGGAAATGTAATTGTCATAAAAAATGATAGTTAAGGTTAGAAAATTATGAGTGGTCTAAAATAATAACTTTTTAAATAAAAATGGAATATTCTATTAAGGTTAGTAAAGAAATGACTAATGATAGTTATATTTCAAACCTCAAGAAAGTGACCATTTTTTCGGTTCACTTTTGGGGGTTATTGTCATTCTGCCAAACCTGGAGGGGGAGGAGTGTAATTTACCCAAAAAATATTGTATGGCATCTAACATTTTGTTCTCTTCCAATTATTGAAAATTTGAGTTTATAACAAAAACCCTAAAAAGCATGAATAAAGCAAGCTAAGAAGTGACTTGACCTAAATAATTTTTGTTTTTTTTTTTGAGTTTTAATTGTGGATCCCAAGCACTGTGGGAAAGAGAGTAGATCTCTAGGTGGGTTTTGTGGAAAGAAAAGTAAGATGGGATTAGAGGAAAATGGAAGAAGGAGACATGTATTCTCTTAAGATGATCAAATTGGGCCAGGATAACATCAAACTTTGATCTCATGTTCCAATCAAAATCAAGATGAATTCATTTGTTAGAGCATTCCCAGTGGAATAGGTAAAACATCACTCTCACCAAAGTATGCCTAATAAACACTAAAAAATGCTCCCAATGGGTTAGCATTACATAAGGCAAAATAACATTTAGCTACAGCAACTCTCTAAATGCCTAACACTGTTCATTAGGTAATTTCTTTTTTTAATATTACTTTTGTTTTGTCCCTTTTTTTTTTTTTATTCTCTCTCTTCTCTATCTCTCACGCTGGGTTAAGGGAATAAAGGACACATTTGGTCTCTTTGGTATGTTGATTTACCCTTAATTGAAGATCATTTTTGTTTGTGCATTTCCATGGATCTGGGCATCAACCTCCCGCAGCCCCTATTTAGTACTTAATTTTTAGTTTAATGTATTTCATTTTCCCTTTCCCTTTGTACTAAAATTTCTCATTTCCTCTCTAACCCAATTCATGTTTTTCTTTGTTTTCACTCACATATGTACACCATGCTTCCTTCAAGTAAGTCAACAAGTGCTAGCGCACGATATGGCCTGGCTTGCTATATGGCGCCAACACATTCCAGCTTCCCACCATAGGCTTTGCTCTCAAACCCGGTAAGTTCAAGCAGGGGTGGCTCTAGACATTTTGGGGTTTAAGGGAAAAAATTAAAATAAGGCAATTTTATAAATGGGTATTGAAGGGAATATTTCTGGCACTCTCCCAAGAAGGGAGTGACAACCTTCAACGTCAGAAGGAAGGCCTTCGCGCCCCCCCAGAACGACTGACACCCTTCCACCCTTGGTCAGCCTTCCAGTCATTCGGTTGTGACTCATCACTTATCTTCTTCAGGAGTCCACCGAGACAACTCCTCCAGCTGGTCGCATGCCTCGCACAGATGTCCCCCAGCGCGAACTTAGGGGGTTAACGCCCCACGACATCACTCAGCACTACGCTTCACGAAGGGTAACGGCCTTCCAGATGGAGGGTCACCAGCTCACCACGTGTCTGCAGATCCGACGGATCCTAGAAGGCCACGTGGTCAGACCAGAAGGTATAAGAAACTTTTCTCTCTCCTATTCCCAGCATGAACAGTACACTAAAACACGATATTAGGTTTTTTCTCCATATTTTTCCTAAAGAGCTCCGACTAACAAAAGCATCGGAGCCTCCTAGGCCGGCCCCAAACCGGTGCCCACTCCGTTCACTCTCTTGTCTCTTGCAGGTCTTCCAGCTCGCGGCTTGACTGACTGCCGTCCACTGATTTCACAGCAACATCAGTTGGCGCCGTCTGTGGGAAACGCTCATTTTTGCCTTTCGCCGCACCAATATAAAAGGACTGCATGGTCAGGACGCGATCGATGGAAGTCCACGCTCAAACCCTTCCCTCCAGTAGCCAACCTCCGGAAGTGGCAGCAATGGAGAGACAAGTGCGAGATCTCACTGCCAACCTTCAGGAGCTTACCCGGCAGAACCAGATCCTCAATCAGAGACTCAGGCAA
This sequence comes from Fagus sylvatica, assembly GCA_907173295.1. NCBI lineage: Eukaryota > Viridiplantae > Streptophyta > Magnoliopsida > Fagales > Fagaceae > Fagus > Fagus sylvatica. The sequence goes on along the minus strand of OU015768.1, from coordinate 30,465,927 downwards.
CACGAGACAGAGAAGCAGAAGGAAAAAGATAAAGGGAAAAATAAGGAAAGAGGTGATGCTGAGTCTCGGCAAGAGCGTCAGCAAGAACAACAGCAAGAACAGCAGGAACAACGTCAAGAACAAGAAGGTGAGACGAGGGGCGAGAACACAAGAATAACTGTTGAACAACCGTCGGCCAAGTGGGAAGAAGAAATGAAAGCAATGAGGGCACAGATGGGGGAGATGAAGGACGAATTTAAAGGACGAGCAACGAAAAATATCGACGATCTTGTCCAGGGAACGGATTCACCCTTCACAGAAAAGGTAATCTCCTTTCCTCTGCCTTCTAAGTTTAGAATGCCTTCCTTGGAGATCTTTGACGGATCAAAAGATCCCCTTGACCATTTGGAGTCCTTCAAGACCGTGATGTGTCTTCAAGGCGTCCCAGACGAGATTATGTGCCGTGCCTTCCCAACCACCCTTAAGGGTCCCGCGAGGATATGGTTTAAAAAACTGATGCCTAGTTCAGTAGGATCCTTTGCTCAACTTAGTCGTTTGTTTTTCAACCACTTCATTGGTGGACAACGGTATGGACGACCTACCACGCACCTCCTGAATGTCAAGCAAAAAGAAGGAGAAACTTTGAGATCGTACCTCACCAGGTTCAACAAAGAAACATTATTAGTTGATGGGGCAGACGACAAGGTGGTGTTGACGGCGTTCATCTCTGGCCTTCAATCGGGAGATTTCCTGTTCTCCGTCTATAAGAGATCCCCCGAGCACCATGACGGAAATGATGTATGAGGCTCAACGATACATGAATGGGGAGGAAGCCCTTCTAGCTCGTGATCAGGCCACCGGAAAGAAGAGGAAAGGAGATCATGCAGACCGTCCGGCGGAACCCCATGAGACAAGGCCCAAAGCACAGAGGAACAGAAACGGGAGACAAGAAGAGAGGAGTGGACGGGGGTTTAATGAGAGGTTTAACCGCTTTACTCCTCTCAACGCTCCTGTAGACCACATCTTCATGCAAATAAGGAATGACCCAGCCTTGAAGTGGCCAGGGAAGCTGTTGACGGACCCCGACAAAAGGCCGAGAGACAAGTACTGCCGTTTTCACAGAGACCACGGCCACAACACAGAAAACTGCTACGACCTGAAGAGACAAATCGAGGAACTAATCAAGCAAGGAAAGTTGCAGAGATTTATCGAAAAAGGTCAGAGAGAAGGCCGTCCCCAGGGAGCCCGTCAACAACGACCTCCAGGGGAAGCACCTCCTAAGACCCCCACTGGGAGAAATTCACGTAATTACTGGAGGAATGGCAGCAGGCGGAACATCCCGCTCCTCACGGAAGGCTTACGCTCGTCAAATACATAATGTGCTTGTCACGCAGAAAAGCAACAAGAAACCGAGGGTGGAAGACCTTCCTATTACATTTACAGAAGAAGACGCCTGCAAAGTCGTCCACCCCCACGACGACGCATTGGTTGTCACAATGGAGATTGCTGGCTATTCCACCAGACGGGTCTTGATTGACAACGGCAGCTCTGCGGACATTATATACTTGACGGCCTTCCAGCAAATGAAGATTGGTAAGGATCAGCTGCAACCCATCGAAACCCCTTTGGTTGGATTTGCGGGAACCAGCATCTATCCCCTTGGAATGGTCACCCTTCAAATCATAGCAGGTACTCATCCGAAGCAGGCTATGAAGAAGGTAAATTTCTTAGTAGTAGATTGCCCTTCTGCCTATAATGTAATAATTGGACGCCCTACTCTGAATCGCCTTCGAGCTGTCACTTCCACATACCACCTTCTAGTCCGCTTTCCAACCGAAAATGGAATAGGGGAGATGAAGGGAGACCAAGCAATGGCCAGAGAATGTTATTTGACCACCGTGAACGCAGAGCAGGTCCACCAAACGCTGATTGTGGAAGAACGGCAAAATGTTGCTGAACCAACTGAGGAGTTAGAGGAGATCGTATTGATAGAAGGCGATGAAAAGAAGACAACAAGGATAGGAACTTCTATGGCCAAAGAAATACGAGCTTCGGTAGTGAATTTCTTAAGGGGGAATGCAGATGTCTTTGCATGGAGCCATGACGACATGCCTGGTATTAGCACCGAAGTAATTTCTCACGAATTGAACGTCAACCCTTCCACACCCCCCGTCAAGCAGAAAAGGCGGGTCTTCGCCCCGGAAAGAAACACCGCTGTGATGGAAGAGGTTGACAAATTGTTGAAGGCAGGTTTCATAAGGGAGGTTTATTACCCGGAATGGCTCGCCTAATGTGGTAATGGTCAAAAAATCCACGGGGAAATGGCGAATGTGTGTTGATTTTACGGATTTAAACAAAGCATGTCCCAAAGACAGCTATCCCCTCCCACGAATAGATCAACTAGTGGACTCCACGGCCGGACACAAGTTACTCAGCTTCATGGACGCCTTCTCTGGTTACAACCAGATTCAAATGACAGAAGGGGACCAAGAAAAGACGGCCTTCATCACAAGTAGGGGCCTTTTCTGCTACAAGGTAATGCCCTTCGGCCTCAAAAATGCTGGAGCCACCTACCAGAGACTGGTAAACAAGATGTTCCATGATCAAATAGGGAGGAACGTCGAAGTATACGTGGACGACATGCTGGTAAAGAGCAAAAACGACGAAGACCATCTCAGCGATTTAAAAGAAACCTTCCAGACTCTAAGAAGGTACAACATGAAGTTGAACCCGGCAAAGTGTGTGTTCGGGGTCTCCTCCGGCAAATTTCTGGGTTTCATGGTATCGCAGCGCGGGATAGAAGCCAACCCAGATAAAATCAAGGCCATTCTAGACATGAGCCCTCCGAAGACCATCAAGGAGGTCCAGAGCTTGACAGGGAAAGCTGCCGCTCTGAATAGGTTCGTTTCAAGATCTACGGACAAATGCCTTCCTTTCTTTAGAACTCTCAGGAAGGCCTTCCAGTGGACAGAAGAATGCCAGAAGGCGTTTGAAGAATTGAAGGCCTATTTATCCTCCCCACCGTTACTCAGCCCTTCCCAGACGGGTGAAGAATTATATTTGTACTTGGCTGTGTCAGCCTCTGCGGTCAGTTCCGCACTAATTCGCGAGGAAGAACGCGTTCAAAAGCCCGTCTATTACACCAGTAGGGCCTTAAGGGGAGCTGAAGAAAGATATTCAAATATGGAAAAATTGGCTTTTGCTTTGTTGATCGCATCTAGAAAGCTCAGACCGTACTTCCAGTCCCATCCCATAGTAGTCTTGACGGATTACCCCCTCAGGAAGGCCATGAATAAGCCAGATGCGGCTGGAAGACTAGTACAGTGGTCCATCGAAATGAGCGAATTTCATATCGACTACCGCCCACGAACTGCAATAAAGGCCCAAGCCTTGGCTGATTTTATCGCAGAATTCACTCAACCATGGAAGGATGAGGAAGACTTGGAAGAAGGCAAGGCTTGGACGGTCAATATAGACGGGTCTTCTACCAAGGAAATGAGCGGGGCTGGAGTCGTCCTTGTCTCCCCTGAGAAAGACAAATTCGAATACGCGCTTCAACTACGTTTCCGCGCCACCAACAACGAAGCGGAGTATGAAGCCCTTCTAGCCGGACTAAAATTATCCAAGAATATGGGAATCGAGAACCTGACCGTCAAAAGCGACTCTCAGTTAGTCGTAGGGCAAGTCAAGGGGGAGTATGAAGCTAAGGAAGATAGAATGAAGAAATATTTGATGGCCGTCAAGAACCTACTAACACAGTTCAAGAAGGTGGAATTACTTCAGATTCCAAGAGAAGAAAATGAAGCCGCCGACCGTTTAGCTAGGTTGGCATCTTCAGGAGTGGAAATAGATGGCTTCGTAGAGATCCAAGGAAGACCGTCTACAGAGAAAGAAACAATAAATCCTATCTCGTTCACCACGACGTGGATGTTGCCCATAATCCGATACCTCAAAGAAGGGACCCTTCCTGCAGATAGGGCAGAAGCACACAAACTCCGAATACGTGCCTCTCGCTTCCAGCTGCTGGGGGGCATCCTTTACAAGATGGGTTTTTCACGACCTCACCTAAGGTGTTTATCACCAGAAGAGGCGAATTACGTCATCAGGGAAGTCCATGAAGGGGTTTGTGGGAATCATTCAGGGGCAAGATCTTTAGCGCACAAGCTCACAAGGGCAGGCTATTATTGGCCGTCCCTTCTACATGATGCCACCCAATTTGTGAAGGCCTGCGATAAGTGTCAACGCTTCGCCAATGTCCCTAGAGTGCCACCAGAGGAAATTCACGCCCATAACCTCACCATGGCCTTTTGCACAATGGGGGCTAGATATTATGGGTCCCTTCCCAGTTGGAACGAAACAAGCAAAATTCTTAGTGGTCGCGATTGATTACTTTACTAAATGGGTGGAGGCGGAACCCTTGGCAATAATTTCAGAAAAGAATGTCAAGTCTTTCGTCTGGAAGGCCGTCATCTGTCGATTTGGGATCCCACGAGTCCTGATTTCCGACAATGGGAAGCAATTTGATAATGGACCCTTCAGGGAGTTATGTGCTCAACTGAACATAAGAAACCACTACTCATCCCCCAGACATCCGCAAGCAAACGGCCAAGTCGAAGTAACGAACCGGACCTTACTCAAACAGATTAAGACCCGGCTCGAGGGGGCAAAGGGCATGTGGGTGGAAGAGCTTCCAAGTGTACTATGGGCATACCGAACAACCGTCAGAACCCCAACCAAGGAAACCCCCTTCAAGCTCACCTATGGCACGGAGGCTGTCATCCCCGTCGAAATCGGACTGACCACACTAAGGACGACCTTCCATAACGAAGGAGAAAATGAAGGGCAGCTTCGTCTGAACCTTGATCTCCTCGATGAAGCAAGAGAAAGGGCAGCACGAAGAATCGCGCTTTATCAAGGAAGGATGGCCAGGTATCATAATGCCAAAGTAAAGCTCCGACGCTTTGAAGTTGGTGATTGGGTCTTGAGGAAGGTCACCCAAGCAACTAAGGACCCGTCTCAAGGAAAGCTGGGCCCTAATTGGGAAGGTCCCTACAAGATCGTCCAATATTACCGAAGGGGCACCTATCATTTGGAAGACCGTCATGGCAAAAAAACTGCCTCATCCATGGAATGCTGAACATCTCAAGAAATACTACCCATGAGGTAAATATATCAGTCATCTTTTACAGTTAAGAAGTTTGTATACTCAAACAATGACTTTTATCTATGAATAGAAGACCATCTTCATCTAAATAATTGTCTAAAGATACTTGCTGCCGCCCCAAATATTATCCATTATTATCTCAACAGGCGTTATTTGCACAAGTTAGACACCCACGTGGTGCATCAGTTAGACACCTTCAAGGTGCGCAAGTTAGACACCCACGAGGTGTAAGTCAGACACCCACGTGGTGCATCAGTTAGACACCTTCAAGGTGCACAAGTCAGACACCCACGTGGTGCATAAGTTAGACACCTTCAAGGTGCACAAGTTAGACACCCACGAGGTGCAAGTCAGACACCCACGTGGTGCATAAGTTAGACACCTTCAAGGTGCGCAAGTTAGACACCCACGAGGTGCAAGTCAGACACCCACGTGGTGCATCAGTTAGACACCTTCAAGGTGCACAAGTCAGACACCCACGTGGTGCATCAGTTAGACACCTTCAAGGTGCACAAGTCAGACACCCACGTGGTGCATAAGTTAGACACCTTCAATGTGCACAAGTTAGACACCCACGAGGTGCAAGTCAGACACCCACGTGGTGCATAAGTTAGACACCTTCAAGGTGCACAAGTTAGACACCCACGAGGTGCAAGTCAGACACCCACGTGGTGCATAAGTTAGACACCTTCAAGGTGCACAAGTTAGACACCCACGAGGTGCAAGTCAGACACCCACGTGGTGCATAAGTTAGACACCTTCAAGGTGCACAAGTTAGACACCCACGAGGTGCAAGTCAGACACCCACGTGGTGCATCAGTTAGACACCTTGAAGGTGCACAAGTTAGACACCTACGAGGTGCATCAGTCAGACACCCACGTGGTGCATCAGTTAGACACCTTCAAGGTGCATCAGTTAGACACCTTCAAGGTGCACTAGTTAGACACCTTCAAGGTGCACTAGTTAGACACCTTCAAGGTGCACTAGTTAGACACCCACGGGGTGCATGCACTATGGAAACCCACCAAGAAGATTGCTCCCCTACTAGTCAACCGGTGTTAGACCGTCAAGAGTGTCCCTTCCCTTATTATTAAATGAGACACCCAAGGGGGTGCATCCAGAGAAGAAGACCGTCAAGAGTGTCCCTTCTCTCCTTGTTATTAAATAAGACACCCAAGGGGTGCATCCAGAGAAGAAGACCGTCGAGAGTGTCTCTTCTCTACTTATTATCAACTGAGACACCTAAAGTGTGCCTCCCGAGAAGAAGACCGTCAAGAGTGTCCCTTCTCTACTTATTGTCAGATAAGACACCCATGCGGTACGTCTAGAGAAGAAGACCCTAAAGAGTGTCCCTTCTCTGGGTATTAGTAAGCAAGACACCCAAGGGGTGCATTTAAAGAGGAAGCCCGTCAAGGATGTTCCCTCATACATTAGGATTGATCGAATGATTCATCAACAGTACAGCGAGCACCACGATATGAGAAATCCACCTTTTTGTTTAAACTTAAATGAGAAGAAGCAAAATAGCGATTCTAGAAGGGATAGCAAAAGATGGCTGGCATATAAACATCACACAATCCCAGTCAGGACATTGTTCACAAAAGTATGGGCCACACCCCTTCCAGAAGGGGTAAACATGACCCTAGCTACGAAATTGTTCTAAGTATGGGCCACACCCCTTCCAGAAGGAGTAAACATGGCCTTGTTAAGACTACATTGTTGACAAAAGAAAAAAAACAACGAACACAAAATGTCTGGATCAAAATCACAAGGAATTAAAACTATGGCATATCGCCACCAGTTGGAGGAAGAGCAGCCTGGTCGCCCACAGGGATAACCGGGTCGTCCACTTGAATAACCTGGTCGCCTTCAGGACCAGCAACAGGATTGTCACCTTCATCACCATTAGGAGGAGTAGACGGTACATCAGTGGGGACAACCGCACGCTCCCTGGATTGAACGTCATCCCCTTCCTCCTCTTCCCCACTGTCTTCCTCCATCGCCGTGGTCTCCTCATCATCAAAGATCTTTACCATCTGCCAATTGACGACTTCCCCAAAAGCCTGGGCTGCCCTCTTCCTGAAGTGCTCAAAGCCCGCCACATAGTAGCGGCGAGTGGCATCATTAAAATCTTCGGAAGCTTTGAAGTCAGTGACGGCCGTCTCCCTCGCATTTGCGACCTCTTCTTGGAAAGTCTCAGCCTTCTTCAACAGATCATCACGCTCCTTTCCCAGGTCAGCTAGACGGGCGTCTTTCTTTTTCAGGTCGGCTTCCAGTCTCTTCACTTGGCTTCTCAAAGTCCCCCTCTCAGCATTAAGAACCTCTGCAGCCTCCTGATGAGCAAGGGTCTGAGCTTTTGCTTCCTCAAGCTCCACCTTGAGCTTCGTCAGGTCACGAGCTGAGGAACGAAGCCTGTTCCCCAAAATAAACATCTGACCCGCAGCCTGGGGAACAAAAGAAAAATTTCGACGAGTAAGATAAAATATCTACGTACAGGTATGAGATACCGTCTCTAAGAGAGGGAGAGAAGATATACCTTCAATGAATCCTGAATCGATATACGGAGAAGGTCCATGTCCTCAATGTGATCATACACCTCCAGATCAACCTTCTCGTACATCTTGTTCACTTTGTCCATCGCCCTGGACGTGCTGTTATAGATAGTGGGTTGAATGTCGCCAGCAGCCACCCCCTTCCCTTTCGATGCAGCAATAGGGGAAGGGGGAATCTCGTGATACACGTGGATTTTTTCGGCCGTCTTCGCTTTGGCCGCAGGAAGGGGTTTATCTTGGGTGCCACCCTTCTTAGAACTGGCCCCCTTTTCCATAATGACCTTCTTTCCCGACTTGGCTTTCTTTGGGAAAAGCGCGCTCGCATCAGGAAGGTCGTCCAGATTCTGAGCAGCTTCCATTAGGCGTTTGCGCTCAGCCCTGGTTGTCATTCCTGCAACAAGGAAGGGCGTCAAGAGGAGGTAAATAAAAAAAAAAACATTGAAGTCCCAAGCATCAAGAAGAGAGATTACTTAAATTATACGACTTTATTGCCTTCTTCACTTCTTCACTGGGCTCGGGACCCAAAGACCACTGTGCCAATGAAAACGGCGATAGAAGGTCAGCCAACTGTACTGCCCTCTCTTTCTGGAAGTCCACAACCACAGAAAGATTTCCCTTTGAACGTTGGGATAAAGAAGGCCGGCGAAAAGCTGCAAAAAGAAAAGACAAGGTAAATGTCTGGAAGGCCATCCATAAAAACATACATATAAAAAAAATATATATATAAAAACAAAGAAGGGCAAGTGCACCATCAACAGGAGGAATTCCCCAGGGGCGGCGAATGCCACAAGGATCCTCGCCTATTGCCTCTTCAGGGGAAAATTCCCAATTTTCCCCGCATAAGAAAAAGAACTTGGGCTTCCAACTTCGGTTCGATTTAGGAACACGGGGGATAAGCCTTGGAGATCCTTTATGACAGGTAAAGGCCCAAATCCCTGGTGTGGACGGCATGTAAGTTAGCTTGTAAAGAAAAAGAAATTCTTCGACGGTCATATCATGCTCCCCTTCATGAGCCATCCTCCAAAGTACTTGAAGGCCTACCACTAACCGCCAAGCATTTGGGTTCAGTTGGCTAGGAGCTAAACCGAGACGGTGAAGGAGCCCCCTTTCAAAAGGCCTAAAAGGCAATCTTAGACCCGCCACCAAACTATCTTCATACAAGGCGACGTCTTCCCCATTAGAGGTGCATGCCCACTCACCATTTTCAGGAAGCCTAATCACTATGTGTTCAGGAATTTGGAAACGGCTCCTCAATCTCCCGATGTCCTTCTCAACCAGTTTAGAAGGTACCTTCTCAGCAATGAAGGGCTTCTTTAAGTCCCGACCTGGAATGGTTAACTTAATCTCCTGGGGTAAGGAGTCTGATGTAGACGACTCCGTGGTCTCAGAGGACCGTCCCCGGCTTCCGAAATCCTCAGATCCGGATAACGGTATGGGTGAATCTCTCTCACCGGAAGATGGTGACTCCCATGAGTCATCCACATTTGGAGCCATAAAGACTCGAGACGAAGTCCCTAGGGGCAATGCCGTACTCACCCACGCCGCAAAAACCTACCGAAGTAAAGGAAAAGAGGGTAAAGGTCGGACCTTTTTACTCCCCGACCACCCAGAGAACATCTAGGACACTAGAAAACAAAAAAAGAAGGCGAGAGAAGAACGGCTTACCAGTAGAAAAGCTGTCTCCGGGAAAAAGAACCGCCTAGGAACGCGCGAATCGCCGGAGCAAAACCCCTCTGAACGAGTAAGCCTCCGAGAGAGTTGAAAAGAAGAAGACACAAGGGACTGGGAATTTTTTTTGAAAAAAACACAAGTTGATGAGAATAAATGAGGCGCCTGGGGCATTAAGAGAGACGGTTGAGGCTTTAAAACTCGTGCCCATCCCCGGGGCAACACGTGTCCCTGCGAAATCGAAACCGTCCCATCCAATAATGGCCACGGAGCTCAACAAGGGAAGCGGTTGAAATTTACCTCCAAGACCCGGACCTTTGGTATTCCGAAGGTCGTCAAGGCCCACGACCTCGAAATAGGGGGGCAACTGAAGGGAATATTTCTGGCACTCTCCCAAGAAGGGAGTGACGACCTTCAACGTCAGAAGGAAGGCCTTCGCGTCCCCCAGAACGACTGACACCCTTCCACCCTTGGTCAGCCTTCCAGTCATTCGGTTATGACTCATCACTTATCTTCTTCAGGAGTCCACCGAGACAACTCCTCCAGCTGGTCGCATGCCTCGCACAGATGTCCCCCAGCGCGAACTTAGGGGGTTAACGCCCCACGACATCACTCAGCACTACGCTTCACGAAGGGTAACGGCCTTCCAGATGGAGGGTCACCAGCTCACCACGTGTCTGCAGATCCGACGGATCCTAGAAGGCCACGTGGTCAGACCAGAAGGTATAAGAAACTTTTCTCTCTCCTATTCCCAGCATGAACAGTACACTAAAACACGATATTAGGTTTTTTCTCCATATTTTTCCTAAAGAGCTCCGACTAACAAAAGCATCGGAGCCTCCTAGGCCGGCCCCAAACCGGTGCCCACTCCGTTCACTCTCTTGTCTCTTGCAGGTCTTCCAGCTCGCGGCTTGACCGACTGCCGTCCACTGATTTCACAGCAACATCAGGTATGATTAACAGATGTCTCAATTTAAAGAAGTATTTAATATATTTTTTTATTCCACTTTTAGAAATTATAGGATCACTTTTCCTACACACACTATACCCTTAACTGTATACACAAAACACAATCTTTTTTTTTTTTTTAGTAGATAATTGCACAATCATCAGGTAATCAAATATTATCTGTTATGTACGATCAAATTAAAAAATATTTTATTGAAAATAATATATGTTTTTTTTTTTTTTGCCAAATAAATATGTAACCATCCAATAAAGTGAATGCTTAATATAAAAACCAATGTACATATTATATAAACAATAAATAGAATAAATTCAAAAAAGATCAGGTGTAAACCTTGTTATTTATACCCTCCAAGAAGATAGTGACAAATCAAATTATTAATATCTAAAAATGGAAAAAACAAAACAAAAGAATGGAAGAAGCACCGCACGAGAAATTGTCAATGATGTTGCTAGAGATAGAGAGAAGCCGTCGGTGACTCCACCCCACCACCGCTGTCAATCCGTTTGGGAATTTCTAGGTTGATGTGCTCTTTTATTTATTTATTTATTTTTTTCTGTTTTGAAACATTTTAGATCTACATCTAGGATAAAAAAAAAATTCACTAACCTTACCACTGGGTACAAATTCCTGGGCATGTTTGTGTGATTTTTGAAGTTGTGGGACTGTTCAATGCTCTTCATCTTCACGTTTTTTTTTTTTTTTAGTTAAAAAGCTTTGAGTATCTTTAGCAATTTTGGGTCTAAGATTAGTTGCATAAACTGGAAGTTTCCCACCAAATTTTGTCTCCAATGTCAACATCATCCTCTCCAACTTCCCCTTTCGTCTTGCATCCTTAAATAAATAATTAAGGGAAAGGCCCAAACTGCCTTGTCTTCTTCGCCGGTGGATTCTACAAACTAAGATCCAACAATGTTAGATCCAAAATTGCCAACGATTTATGCACAAAATTCACATTTACACAAAGCATTAATAATGGTGGGTGAAGTTATCAATGATTTCTCTCCATCTCCAGCCACATTATCGGCATATTCTTGCCGTTTTGCTTCGACTCTTTTATTTATATTTTTTTCATCCTTTTAATATTTTGGAGTAAAATTAATATGGTTTTGATTTAGTATGGTGCTTTTTAGTCTTTTATTTGAAATAAGCTTATTTGGCAATGTTTCATAGAAAGGTGTAAAGAATGTGTTTACACGAACTCCTTATTAAATTCACTCTCAACAATAAAATATAAAGAAGTAAGTTTTTGTCTTACTATACTTTAGAGCAAACTAACACTCAGTAGAGCAATCTGTGCAAGCTGTAAAGTAAGTGGCAATGTGAAAAGTAGTCCACACACCTTATTACACGGACAAAACCATAAGCCCTTAGATGCTTTCTTTGCTCCGGATAAAAACAAATATCTCTTATACGGTTAAGACCGAAAGAAAGAAGAAAAAAGTTTAAAACAAATATGAATAAGAGTTTTCTAGAGCAATCCTGAAGGAAAGCTAAGGAGTGAATGCGATGAGCAAAATGAGGTTTGAGATTAATTTTTTTGGGTCTTTTAAATTTAATTTTTTTTTGGTTGAAGAGAAATAAAGAGAGAGAAAAATAAATTTCTCAACTTCTTTATGTGTGTGGGAAATTAAAAGTTCTATTTTCTAAAACTCCGAGAGAAAACAACTCATAGAGAGACTTCAGTTTTTAATTTTTATATATTTACTAATAAATCTATTTTTTTTAATATTTGAGGTTTAATTAATATTTTTTTTCAAATAAAGGGCCTTGTTGGTTAAAGTTTGTAAATTTATTCACTAGCCAGTCTCCACAACTTCGGTTATTGACATTGAGTTACAAATGAAGCGCAGATCTCAAGATTTCACAAGAAATCCCAAAGAGATCATTTGCCTCGAACGGATCGGGAAGAGAACCAGTTTTACAAAATGTACATACACTTTTGTTTGTGGACCCTGAACAAACTCAATAAATAATCTCCAACCAACGGTCCAAGTCCAACGACCACCATTCTCTTTCTCTTTCTCTCTTCAGAATATTTGTGTCTTCCCCATCTTCCAAGTTCCAAGACTTCACTCTTCACCACCTTTAAATCTCCCGTGAGTCTGCCTAGTTGTTGATCCACAGAACGCACATGCAGGCCTGCAATTTAGAGGTGAGCCAAACTCCCTCTCACACTCTCTTCGTTCTAACAAACCATATTCTTTGCTTTCACGTCTCGTTTTAAGATGTTTTCCACAAAGATGTTCTACTTTGTTCTGTTATTTTTTTTCTTATCTATTTTGATAACAGAAAACAAAAACCTGGAAAAGGATGTAAAGTGCAATTAAATGGGTATCTGCTTTTGTTTGACAGATCAATAGATGGGGAAGTTTGGGTTGCAGCTCAAGCAATACTGATGTTAGAGATGTGTTCGGATTTGTGTCTCATGGTGTTTGTTGGATGGCTATGAGGGATGGAGCAATGGACACAATCCTTCGTTTGGAATGGGTGGACTTGGCAAAAAGGTACAAAAAATTTCAATTTCTATCTCTTGCCAATTTTTTTAGTACTATTTGTGTGGTAACAGTTTTCAAAATCTGTATTTTTTTAAAGAAAAAAAATAAAACAAAAAATATGTTTGGAAGATTTATTTGAAACAATTTTTAGATCAAAGCCTAAAAATTTGTTTGGTAAAAAAAAATATTTAAAAAGTTTTTCCTTGATGCACAACAGTCACTTCGACACAACACAGATACGTTCGACCAAAATAAATATAATTTATTTTTCAAAGGGGATTGACAATTTATTGTTAATAAACATGCAACACAGATGATCATCAAAGCCTTAGTCTTAAAAAATTTGTTAACATTTTATTGTTAATAAATTTACACCAAATCCTTAGTCTCACGGATGTTGGCCAAAGCAGGGGAAATATAGAACTGATATTGGGGCAGGACTTAGGTCCCGCCAATAGTAAAAGGAAGGATGCTCCCGCCAAGGATTTTTGGCCCTTGGATCTGACAGCTGAAATTAGGGCCGTTGATTGTGTTTTAATTAGAAAAGGAAACCGGTTGGCAACCGGATGTCCCTCAACTTCTCTCTGTCTCTCTCGCCTGTTGCAGAGCCCTAGCCGAGCCCATGCCTGATGCAGAAGCATCTGAGCTAGTATTTTCATTTCTATTTTAAGGTTTGTAATTAGTATTGAAACAACCTTGGACTTGTTGTTTCAAAAGCACAACAACCTAATACTTGGTCTTTTCTTGTAACCAATTACATTAGGCCATGTACAACCAATAGGAAGGCTTGGTTGAGTTGGTTAGTTTGTTAGGGGTTATTAATAGTTTAGCCAATGGGCTTTTAGCATAGGATAACCAATCATAGGGTTGCATCTAGCAACCAATCAGATTGTACCTAGGCATGTTATATAATGCATGGCCTTGCATTTGTAAATGTAGTTTTAGATTTGATATTTTGTGAATGAGAATTACTTAGCCTAGTGTGCTATTTCTTTTAGAGATGGACTTCTCTATGCAGAGGTTTTATGCTGTTTAGTTACTACTCAAATTAACTTGCTCTAACCCCATTGCTAAACACAAATCCTTCTTCCCGAAAGCCTATATCAAGGCCTGATAAGTTATGAAATATGATTTATTAAGCACACTTCTCTAACGTTTTTAATAGAATTAATTTACATTTTTTTTAGTTGTATGCAAATCATTGTATTTCTTTTATTTCATTGTGCTATATAAAAATAATTTATTTACATGTATTATTATATAAATCTAATTTTGTGACAACTTTGTAGGAGCCAATGAATTACATTCAGAATTTGATAAATGAGTTCATGGAATCACTTTATACATTGTCACATAGAAACATAGTTAAGGAAATGCTGAACACGTGAAAAGAATAAAGAAAAGAAATAATAAAGAAAGAAAAAGTGGACAGCAACTTCATAAGGGCAGACAGTACATGGAAAGAAAACAAAAAAGAAAAGAAAAGTAAAGACAAAGAAGAGGGAAAGTGAAGCTTCACGTGGGATGCTGGTAACATGTGAAGAAAGAAAAGAAAGAAAGAGACAAGCAAGAGTGCGGCTAAAAAGTGAAGAAAAGAAAGGAAAGGAAATAATAAAGAAAGAAAAGAAGGAAAGAGACAAGCAGGAGTGGCAGCTGGAGCACTAGTGTAGAGAAGAGCTATAAAAGAATGGAGAAGTCACCGTGTTGGACGTGGATGACAGAGAAGCCTGGAATCAAATTTGATTTTGAGAGTTTTCTCTCTAGTTCTCTCTCTTAACAAATTTCTCTAGTTATATTTTTGTAATTTCTTAGCCATGAGTGGCTATACTTTTAGTTAGAGTTAGGGGTTATGTTTTCTGCATAACGGTATGAGTATTTGTAATCCCTTTTATTTTTAATGTTAAATTACAGTTGATTGTTAATTTATTGATTGTTAATTGATGTATATTTTATTCCGTATTTTCTATAAGTTCAATCATATTTTTCTTATGATTAAATAAGAATATTGCATGGTTTTAATTAGGTATTGTGATTTATAAATTGAAAGGTCTTTCTAATTATTATTCTAGCTATTTTATTTTTTCCGTAATATTTCTGAGTTTTATTAGTTCAACCATGTCAAGAGCTTGTTAAAAGGAAAATAATTTATTTGTAAAATGTTATTAGAACAAAATTTTTAACCGGGATTACAAGGAATCATATTAATATAAAAAAATACCCCGAAACTCTAGTGCCTTTTTACATATATTTCTTACAAAATTTCCTTAAACCAAATCCATTTTACCCTTTTTAAATATTAATTTTCATTGTCTTTTGAAAACACAAACTCCTTGAGGATCGATAACCACTTACACGTACTACAAGGTACCGCTTACTATTGAGCGACATCAAGGCCCTAGGTTCCTCTTCTTTTCTTCTTCTTCTGCTTCTTTCTTTCTTTCTTTTTCTTCTTCTTCCTCCTCTTCATAATGATTATTTTGGTAGTTTTAGAGATGGAATATGGGTTTTGAATAGAAAATATTGTATAAATTTTCCTTTTGGTAGTTTTAGAGATGGAATATAGGTTTTGAATAGAAAATATTGTATAAATTTTCCTTTTGGTAGTTTTTGATTTGGGTATATAATTTTTTCTAATCTTTGACATAATGAGGATTCAAGGAAAGCTCAGCTTCATCTAACTTTGTTTTGTTATTATCATTAAGAAATTGCTATGTTTTTGTAGATTTTGAATGTAAATTTTTCTAGCCCTTATAAATTCCGATTATATTATTAGAAATTTTTTTTGGTCTAACTGAAGAAGTTAATGTATGCTTAATATTTTGGTATTTCAAGTATAAATTTTCCTTTTGGTAGTTTTTGATTTGGGGGTATAATTTTTTCTAATCTTTGACATAATGAGGATTCAAGGAAAGCTCAGCTTCATCTAGCTCTATTTTGTTATTATCATTAAGAAATTGCTGTGTTTTTGTAGATTTTGAATGGGACTTTTTCTAGCCCTTATAAATTCCGATTATATTATTGGAATTTTTTTTTTGGTCTAACTGAAGAAGTTAATGTATGCTTAATATTTTGGTATTTCAAGTACTTTTGCCTACTGCAATTTTGTTTTTGTGTAAATTGTAATTGAGAAGGTTAAAATTATAAAAATCTGTATGATGCATACACACTCATAAAAGTTTACCATCATCTGTTCATAAAAGTTTACCATCAGCCAAACGGGTAAGTATATCATAAAACAATACGCTTACCAAAATTGTTACTTTTATATTTACTAACTTATTATATTTAGAGGCAATATGTTCAGTCTCAATTGAAGACTGTTAATGTTCTAATGTACATCTAATTATTTCAGGTCCGGGTGTGGCATTTATGTCATGCAATTTAAGCGATTACCAATTCTTTTTCCTAACTATCAATCAATGGTAATATAGAGTCACTTCCATTGTATTCTTCATGAATTTTAAAACTTTGAATTGTTTTGACTACTGCAATTGTTGTTGGTTACGGCAACAAATGCAAACCAAATGCACATTGTCTTAAACTTAGTGTTGGATGACTCCAACCAAATGAGGAATGAGGTCATTGCGAAAGCCAATGTGCTCGCAACCACTAACTTCATCAGATAATGTTTCCGGGGGGCACTGGTGTTTTTAGTATATTTGGTGACATTGTGGCATCATTTGGGTACGTTGTTACAGTCTTTATTGCATTCTACTTTTGTTGTGATGATATGATGCAAATAATGTTTGAAAAGAATAACAGTATTTGTTAGAATGCTGACTGGGTTGAAGAGGAAACCAAGGGTCCCAAACCATTTATATATATAAACTTTATAGATTGGTATATTATTTTTTAAAAGACAAAATAAAAAGTAATTAAGAAATTTTTTTATTTGTGTTGTTGATATGATACTAATCATATTTATTGTTACACTTGTTGGCAATTTTTTTTATTTTTAATAAAATTGATGACAATTTTAACATCTTCCTTATATGTGATCAAGAATGTTATGTATCTTGGCTATATAGGTGGGCCAAGATGCTAGCTGTATGATTTATAACATTCAACTTTGAATTTGTTGTGAGAGAGAGAGAGAGAGAGAGAAATAATTCTATATATCTGTGTTCAACTGTATAAGTAGAATCCTATACTAACACAGTAAAAAATACAACTATGAAAAGATAAGCTTAGAGCTTTAATATCACTACATAGGTTTTGAAATAGACCAAAGAGTCTGCATAGCAGCACCATTTAGAGCATTATAACAGAATTTAGCATCTCTCTCCACAATGATTGATTCAAAATTTTCTTGTTTTGCATTTGGATTGCCTATAAGATAGCATTTGTTTCCGTTACAACTGGGTTACTCAACGAGGTAATTTTAGTCCATAACTTCAAGCAAACTCTACATCCACATTCAATTTAACCATCCTATTGGGTGGACAAGAGTATGGTTGGGAAACTTCTTGTTGGTTAAGTTTGCATCCCAAGATAATGTAGGATTTTATATAATAATCCCTCTATTCCACCTCCTGTCTTGGAGGCTTGGTATAGAGATGTGTTTATTGTTTCTGTTTAATAAAAATTTTGGAATTAGCAAAAAAAAAAAATGTAGAATCCTATATTAATAGGCATACCTATGAGTGATCTATAAGAAAGAGGTGTGCTATACAAGCAGTCGAGGAGCTAAAATATTAGTCCAAGGAAAAGATTAAGAGGTAAACTAATTTTAAATTATTAATTGATATTAGCAACAACATAAAATAAACAATTAATGGAAATGTAATTGTCATAAAAAATGATAGTTCAGGTTAGTAAATTATGAGTGGTCTAAAATAATAACTTTTTAAATAAAAATGGAATATTCTATTAAGGTTAGTAAAGAAATGACTAATGACAGTTATATTTCTAACCTTAAGAAAGTGACTATTTTTTCGATTCACTTTTGGGGGTTATTGTCATTCCGCCAAACCTGGAGGGGGAGGAGTGTAATTTACCCAAAAAATATTGTATGACATCTAACATTTTGTTCTCTTCCAATTATTGAAAATTTGAGTTTATAACAAAAACTCTAAAAAGCATGAATAAAGCTAGCTAAGAAGTGACTTGACCTAAATAATTTTTGTTTTGTTTTTTTGAGTTTTAATTATGGATCCCAAGCACTGTGGGAAAGAGAATAGATCTCTAGGTGGGTTTTGTGGAAACAAAAGCAAGATGGGATTAGAGGAAAATGGAAGAGGGAGACATGTATCCTCTTAAGATGATCAAATTGGGCCAGGATAACATCAAACTTTGATCTCATGTTCCAATCAAAATCAAGATGAATTCATCTGTTAGAGCGTTCCCAGTGGAATAGGTAAAACATCATTCTCACCAAAGTATGCCTAATAAACACTAAAAAATGCTCCCAATGGGTTAGCATTACTTAAGGCAAAATAACATTTAGCTACAGTAACTCTCTAAATGCCTAACACTGTTCATTAGGTAACTTCTTTTTTTATTATTACTTTTGTTTTGTCCCTTTTTTTTTATTCTCTCTCTTCTCTGTCTCTCACGCTGGGTTGAGGAAACAAATGATAGATTTGGTCTCTTTGGTATGTTGATTTACCCCTAATTGAAGATCATTTTTGTTTGTGCATTTCCATGGATCTGGGCATCAACCTCCCGCAGCCCCTATTTTGTACTTAATTTTTAGTTTAATGTATTTCCCTTTACCTTTCCCTTTGTACTAAAATTTCTCATTTCCTCTCTGACCCAGTTCATGTTTTTCTTTGTTTTCACTCACATATGTACACTATGCTTCCTTCAAGTAAGTCAACAAGTGCGTGCCAGCGCACGATATGGCCTGGCTTGCTATATGGCGCCAACACGTTCCAGCTTCCCACCATAGGCTTTGCTCTCAAACCCGGTAAGTTCAAGCAGGGGTGGCTCTAGACATTTTGGGGTCTAAGGGAAAAAATTAAAATAAGGCAATTTTATAAATGGGTATAATTAACAGATGTCTCAATTTAAAGAAGTATTTAATATATTTTTTATTCCACTTTTAGAAATTATAGGATCACTTTTCCTAATACACACTATACCCTTAACTGTATACACACAACACAATCTCTTTTTTTCTTTTTCTTTTTTTCAGTAGATAATTGCACAATCATCGGTTAATCAAATATTATCAGTTATGTACAATCAAATTAAAAAATATTTTATTGAAAATAATAGATTTTTTTTTTTTGCTAAATACATATGTAACCAGCCAATAAAGTGAATGCTTAATATAAAAACCAATGTACATATTATATAAACAATAAAGAGAATAAATTCAATAAAGATCAAGTGTAAACCTTGTTATTTACACCCTCCAATAAGATAATGACAAATCAGATTATTAATATCTAAAAATGGAAAAAACAAAACAAAAGAATGGAAGAAGCACGGCACAAGAAATTGTCGATGATGTTGCTAGAGATAGAGAGAAGCCGTCGGTGACTCCGCCCCACCACCGCTGTCAATCCGTTTGGAAATTTCTGGGTTGATGTTCTATTGATGCTCTTTTATTTTATTTTTTCTCTTTTGAAACATTTTAGATCTACATCTAGCATAAAAAAATTCACTAACCTTACCACTAGGTAGGGGTGGCAAAAAAAACCCAAATCCATTAGCTCACCCAAACCCACTCACTAATTGCCCAACCAAACCCACTTATTTAATAAATGGGCAAATGGGTGCTAGCCCAATTAAACTCAATTAAGTTGAGTTTAATTGGGCTTTAATTGGGTTGTTTATTGGGCATCAACAAAAAGCCCAAACCCAAAAAAAAAAAAAAAAAAAAAAAATAAGGAAAAATAATCCTAATTCGTATTATCTTTGTCGTTATCATTATTTGATCATTGTTGTTGAATTTGAATTATGATATTGAAATGAAAGATTTTCGTTTGGTTGCTAAGAAAATTGTTTATAGAAAAAAAGTTCCAATAAGCAATTGCGTTTAGGCATTAGTTGCTCCTAAATGATTGAATATATACGATTTATAGTTCTGGTCTTGGCTACGTTTAGTTTCGGCAATCAAACGTGCATGAATTTTGAGGTTAATACTGAGTTTGTCAATCAAATGTGCGTTCCAGAATTTTTCAAGCTATATTGCATTTTCAAATGGCGTAGACCCCAGTAATATATGGAAGTCAATTTCTCTTGTTTTAAAATTCATACTTGGTTCTTGATATAACGTAGATGCAATTATGCAAAGCAATGTGATTTGCTTTATTTCTCTATCAGACCCTGGACCAAAATGTCTAGAACCACCAACTTCCACCAAGATAATTTTTTTATAAAGTGACATTTTGTGGTATTAGCAGGTTATCGTTTGTCGAAAGCCCAAACCCCAATCAGCTTGTTGCAAATATTTTGGTGAGATGATAGAGGCCCTGTTTTTTTAATTTCAAATTTATTGTTCTCTATCTGATATGCATGGTTGAGGACAGATAATAATAATAATAATAATAATAATAATAATAATAGGGGTATTTTGGTTATTTTAGTAGTTATAGGGGTATTTTGATCATTTTGAGGTTTTTGGGGGTATTTTTGTCATTTTAGAGATTCTAAGAGGTTTTTGTCATTTTGGAGGTTCCAAGGGTATTTTAGTAATTTTTCTAAGTTTTTATTGTTTTTTCATCATTTTTTAGGCTTTAAGGATATTTTGGTAAATTTCAAGGTTTTAGGAGTATTTGAGTCATTTTAGAGGTTTTAGGACATTTTAATTATATATATGCATAAAATAAATGGGTAAATGGGTGAGTTGGGTTTTAGCTTAGATAATTGGGTTGGGTTGGATTTGGGTAATATTCTATTTTATTAAATGGGTTTAAATGAACTATTAGGTTTTAAAGGTCCAACCCATTTAATATTCACCCAAACCCACTCATTTGACACCCCTGTCACTGGGTACAAATTCCTGGGCATGTTTGTGTGATTTTTGAAGTTGTGAGACTGTTCAATGCTCTTCATCTTCACGATTATTTTTTACTGTTTTGTTTCTTTTCTTTTTTTAGTTAGAAAGCTTTGAGTATCTTTAGCAATTTTGGGTCTAAGATTAGTTGCATAAACTGGAAGTTTCCCACTGGAATTTTGTCTCCAATGTCAACATCATTCTCTCCAACTTCCCCTTTCGTCTTGCACCCTTAAATAAATAATTAAGGGAAAGGCCCAAGCTGCCTTGTCTTCTTTGCCGGTGAATTCTACAAACTAAGATCCAACAATATTAGATCCAAAATTGCCAACGATTTATGCACCAAATTCACATTTACACAAAGCATTAATAATGGTGGGTGAAGTTATCGACGATTTCTCTCCATCTCCAGCCACATTATCGGCATATTCTTGCCGTTTTGCTTCGGCTCTTTTGTTTATATTTTTTTTTCTTCCTTTTAATATTTTAGAGTAGAATTAATATGGTTTTGATTTGGTGTGGTGCTTCCTAGTGTTTTATTTGAAATAAGCTTATGTGGCAGTATTTCATAGGAGGGTGTAAACAATGTGTTTACACCAACTCTTTATATTGAATTCACTCTCAACAATAAAATATAAAGAAGTAAGGGTATGTTTGGTAACTAAACTGTAAAACAGTTTTCCGTGTTTGAATATAGAAAATGGTGGGCCCAAGTAAAATTTTTCTTGTTTGGCACTTGTTTTCACTAATTGTTCTCTAATTCTTTTACTGTTTAAACTCAACTCAAATCTAATAAAATGAGAACATCTTTTTATTGTTTTCGGGCGGAAGCCACTGAACTCAAAAAAGACCGGTGGCAATTTTTTGAAAATAACTCAAACTTATGCAACGGCCACTAGTCAAAATATCTAAAAATAAAATATGTCAACCACACATACTTCACAAAAACCAACTTCGGCTCTCTCTTCTCTCTCGATGAATCTCTCAGATCTGGCTCCGTGGGTCTAAATCTGCTTGCATCCAAGTTCTTCCCTGCCGCTGTGGGTCTAGATCAGCTTGCATCCGAGTTCTTCGCCCCATTGTGTGGCTCTCTTTATTGTGGGTCTTGCCCCACTGTGGGGCTCGCCTCGCAGTGGTTCTTGCCCCCCCCCCCTCCCCCACCGGTGATTTGCAGTGGGTTTATATTGGATTGCGGTGGCCCTTTGGTGGATTGGGTTGTGTGGGTTGCCTTTTGGGTATTGTGTGGGTTTGGTTGAATCTACTAGCTTGGTTATGGGTTTTTAGCTATGGGTTAAGGTGGGTTGCAGGGTGGGTTTTTGTGGGTTTCTGTTGGGGGTTTGATTTGCAGTGGGTTGCGACGGGTTTGTGGGGTGGGTTGTTGTGGTGGTTGTGAGCTTATGTTCCATCCGGTGGGTGTCTAGTTGGTTTCTAGGTGTGGCTTCTTTCTTCAATGAAGAAATTTATGGAGGGAAATCAAAGTTAGTTATAATTGAAAACATTTTACAGAAAATAGTTTGAAAACAATGGCCAAACAAGTAAAATGGATTGAAAACAAAGAAAAACTTGGTTTTGGATTCAATTTCAGAGAATAGTAAGAATACAAATTTTGGAAACAAAAATAGAATCCAATGACCAAACATGCTCTAATTTTTTGTCTTACTCTACTTTAGAGCAAACTAACACTCAATAGAGCAATTTGTAGCTGTAAAGTAAGTGGCAATGTGAAAAAGTAGTCCACACACCTTATTACACGGACAAAACCATAAGCCCTTAGAAGCTTTCTTTTATCCGGATAAAAACAAATATCTCTTATACGGTTAAGATCAAAAGAAAGAATCTTATAAAAAAAAAAAAGGATCAAAGAATGAAGAAAAAAGTTTAAAACAAATATGAATAAGAGTTTTTTAGAGCAATCCTGAAGGAAAGCTAAGGAGCGAAGAGAAGGATCCAGTCGACAACCAATGACAATGCCTAAAAAATCACTATTTTTTATTTATTAAACTGAGAGTGGATGTAATGAGCAAAATAAGGTTTGAGATTAATTTTTATGGTCTTTTAAATTTAATTTTGTTTTTGGTTGAAGAGATATAAAGAGAGAGAAAAATAAAATTTTCAACTTCTTTATGTGTGTGGGAAATTAAAAGTTTTACTCTCTAAGTGGTGTTTGGATTCTCTACTTAAAAATGATTTCACGGATTTTTATGCATAAAATGCATTCTGTAAAAAATCTAAGGTGTTTGGTTGGAATTTTGAAAAATGCAAAATGCATTCTGCTTAGAATGTATTTTGCAAATTCTTATTTCTAGAACAGAAGTCAGAATCCAAAATATTTTGGATTCTGATTCTAACTTCTACTTTTAATTTTTGCTAAAGTGAATGAGACTCTTTTTTTTGAAATAGGTGAATGAGACTCACTTACAAGTTACAACAGCATTTATCTTTTGTTACCATCGCTTAATTTTTCTCGTTCTTTCTTTTATTTTCCTTCCTCCTCTTTTGTTCCTTATTTTTTTCTCTTTCTTTCTTTTATTTTCGAAAAAGTATTCTCATTTGTCTATATTTTTTTATTACGTTGTTCAAATTTTATAAAAGTATGTGCAAAGAGATGTGTACAAATTATGACCCATTTTTTTTAGTAGACATTAATTTAAATCACAACGTAATATTTTATTTCTTTATTACATTGTTAATTTTGTATTGATAGTAAATGTATTTTTAGCCTTGTATTGAGATATTTAAAAAAAAAATTGTTAATTACATAATGTATACTAATAATATATTATTTAATAGGAAGAATGCATTCTTTAAAATACCAGCCAAATATAATTCTTTTCGGCATAATCACTTCTTATAAATAATTTCAATATTTTACTAAACGTACTATTTTCAACAAAACGTATTAACGTATTCTAGATAATACATTCTCAAGAATGCATTCTAGCAAGAATGCATTTTTTAAAATGCATTCTCAAATTAGAGGATCTAAACGTAACTTCAGTTTTTATTTTTTATATTTACTAATAAACCTATTTTTTTTAATATTTGAGGTTTAATTAATATTTTTTTTCAAATAAAGGGCCTTGTTGGTTAAAGTTTCTAAATTTATTCACTAACCAGTCTCCACAACTTCGGTTATTGACATTGAGTTACAAAAGAAGCGCAGATCTCAACATTTCACAAGAAATCACAAAGAGATCATTTGCCTCGAACGGATCGGGAAGAGAACCAGTTTTACAAAATGTACATACACTTTTGTTTGTGGACCCTGAACAACCCAATAAATAATCTCCAGCCAACGGGCCAAGTCCAACAACCACCATTCTCTTTCTCTTTCTCCCTTAAGAATATTTTTGTGTCTCTCATCTTCCAAGTTCCAAGAGTTCACTCTTCATCACCTTTAAATCTCCCGTGAGTCTGCCTAGTTGTTGATCCACAGTACGCACATGCAGGCCTGCAATTTAGAGGTGAGCCAAACTCCCTCTCACACTCTCTTCGTTCTAATAAACCATATTCTTTGCTTTTACGTCTCGTTTTAAGATGTTTTTCCACAAAGCTGGCTATGGGTTTAATTACTTTGTTCTGTTATTTTTTTCTTATCTATTTTGATAACAGAAAACAAAAACCTGGAAAAAGGATGTAAAGTGCAATTAAATGGGTATCTGCTTTTGTTTGACAGATCAATAGATGGGGAAGTTTGGGTTGCAGCTCAAGCAATACTGATGTTAGAGATGTGTTCGGATTTGTGTCTCATGGTGTTTGTTGGATGGCTATGAGGGATGGAGCAAGGGACACAATCCTTCGTTTGGAATGGGTGGACTTGGCAAAAAGGTACAAAAATTTTCAATTTCTATCTCTTGCCAAATTTTTTAGTACTATTTGTGTGGTAACAGTTTTCAAAATCTGTATTTTTTTAAAGAAAAAAAAAAACAAAAAATATGTTTGGAAGATTGTGAGGGGTGTTTTTGTAATAGTGCCACGTGGCGTGTCGAGGGCGATCACAACGTGGAACTTGAATCTTGAGAAGGGGTAGTCGAACCCAAAATTCAACCAAAGGCCCAAAATTTGATCCAAGAGCTAGTGGGACACTTTCCAAAAATATTTGAGAGCCAAGATCATAAAAGTCTAAATAAAATGAGGATAAAGACCAAGAAGGTTTACCAAGATGATATTGTCAATAAGAAGTCCAAGGAACAATTATCGGGCCGAGCCTCTCACTGTTCCTTAACTGGGTTAGGCTTGAAACAGAATAACTTTGGCTCTATTTGTTTCGGCTGAAAACGTTTTCCGTAAAACGTTTTCAGCATTTGCAGGCGTTTGTTGCAACGTAAAAACAAAAGTCAAACGGAAAATCTTTGTTTTTGACCGTAAAATGGCGAAGGAAAAAACGGAAAACGGTTTACGGAAAAAATTTCCGTAAACCATTTTCCAAAACCAAAACACGCGAGCCTCGACCCATTACACTTACGCCTCTCTGCTCTCACTCTCTTCTCTCTGCTCTCACTCTCTGCACTTTCTCACTCTCTGCTCTCTGCTCTCTGCACTTTCTCACCGTCACCAGCCACCCCGCCAGCCACCCCAGCCACCCCCGTGCCTTCAACTGATCGTTGCTCTAGTTCTCTCTCTCTGCTCGGTTTCTCTCTCTCCCAACCCGTGCCCAGCCAGCCGAGCCAGCTGAGCTAGCCCGAGCCACCCCATCGCACCAATCACCGTCGCACCGTCGCACGGCAAAGGCCCATCCTCCCCTCCCTGCACCGAGCCTCTCCCACGGTAAACCTGATCAGATCCTCAGATCGGATCAGATCTCAGATCGGATCAGATCATCAGATCGGATCAGATCTGATCTGATCAGATGATCTGATCTGATCTGATCAGATCAGATCGGATCAGATCTGATTTTTTTTTTTTTAATATATATTTGGGAATTGTTGATTTTTTTTTTTTTTCTGAGTTGAGTTCTGCGATCTTCTTTGATTTTTTTTTTGCTGAGTTGATCCTATCTGATCTTGTGTTTTTTTTTTTTTTGCTGAGTATGAGTTGATCCGATCTGATCTTGTGTTGAATTTTTTTTCTTGCTGAGTATGATAATGTGACTGAAATTTGTGCATTTATTTTGACTGAAGTATGCTGCTGTGATATTGACTGTGCATGTATTTCTCAACTGTTTTGTGCCTGAAATCTGAGTTGAGTTGCAAGTGGTTAATGTGACTGAAATCTGTGCATTTATTTTGGTTAATATTGATTGTGCATTTAACATATTAACAGATTAATATTGACTGAAATCTGAGTTGAGTTGAGTTGCAATTGGTTAATATTGACTGTGCATTTATTTTGGTTTTATTCTGTAGATGGATAACAGAAAAATTCGTGCAAGTTTTCTTGCCGTAATTGCATCCGTTCTTGCTGTGGGGACTTTAATTTTAGAAGATATTAGGTCTAGGCGTAGAACTAGGGAACCTCATGTAAATCGAGATTTTGAAAGAGAGAGTTATATAAATAGTATTCTTTGTAGTGGGGACCAACATTGTATAAATCAAATAAGAATGAGACCTATCTCTTTTTTTGAATTATGTAAAATACTTTCTGAGAACAACTTGGTACGTGAGAGTATCAACATGTCCATCAAGGAACAAGTGGTGATATTTTTACATACTATTGGGCATAATGTTCGGTTTCGGGTAGCTGCTGGTAGGTTCCATAGATCGGTTGAGACGATTCATCGATATTTTAGAGTTGTCCTTAAAGGAGTTTTCTGTTTATATAAGCATGTTGTTAGATTACCTGACAACGAGACGTACCCGAATATACGTAATAATAGAAGGTTTTATCCATATTTTAAGGTAAGTTTTTGCTAATTTTGATTTCTTTGATTTTTTATTCTTTAGGTAATTTAAGAAATGATAACAACTTGATATTGGTCATCATTAGGATTGTATTGGAGCTATTGATGGAACTCATATTCGTGCATCTGTTCCAATCGAAATCCAAGGAAGGTTTCGTGGTCGAAAGGATGGAACAACACAAAATGTGTTAGCGGCCATTACATTTGACCTGAAATTTTGTTATGTTTTAGCTGGTTGGGAAGGTAGTGCACATGATTCTCGTGTTTTGGATGATGCACTTCATAGGTCAAATGGACTTAAAATACCTGAAGGTATTATTAGGATACTAAGCTTAGCCTTTCTTTTTAGTTCTCAATAATAAGTTTATGCTAGCAATAATATTATTTTTTTATTTTTTTTTTTTTTTAATTTGTAGGTAAATATTATCTTGGTGATGCTGGTTATGGAAATAGAACTGGAATTTTGTCCCCTTATCGAAAAGTTCGATATCATTTGCAAGAATTTAGTGATCATCCACCTGAAAATGCACGAGAATTATTCAACCTTCGTCATTCATCTTTGCGAACTACCATTGAGCGAGGGTTTGGAGTTTTAAAGAAACGTTTTCGTGTCTTAGGGGCAGAACCATTTTGGTCTTTTGAGACACAAGTGGAGGTAGTCTTAGCATGTTGTGTTCTTCACAATCATATTATGGGGGTTGATCCTGATGATCCAATTATGGGAGATACAACTAGTGAGGTAGGCTCTCAACGTATAGTCCACCAAACCCGACGAGAAGCTCAAGAAGAAAGTAGAGAATGGAATGATAAACGAGATGAGATAAGTGAGGCAATGTGGATTGATTACGTTACAAATAGAAGTTAGTAGGATTGTGTATTTATATGTTGTTTTTTCATTTTTTGATGGTTTAGAACCTAAAAAGATTGTGTATGTTGAATTTTATTTGGTTGTGTAGTGTGTAAGGACAACTCCTTTTGATTGTGTAATTTTGAACTTGATCAGCATTATGTTATGATTGTCATAATTGTTATGATTTATGAGATTGTCATCATGTTTATATTTATAGGTTTGTTTGATGGAATTGTATTTGTTTGGACTATTTTGTTAGCCTCAAGGTTTCAATAATTATTAATTGGCTAATTAATCCAAGGACATTCATGTAGTTTTGATGATAACCATGATTTTAAGTTGTTTATTAATGATATTTTCATATGAACTAATGATTTATGTTTTAAAGCTTAATTTTGACTATTGATTTAATTGGACCAAGATGGCCAATTCAAATATCAAGCAAATGCAAAGTTGATAAGTTGCAAATTCATTGAAGATCAAAATCATCAAGACTCAAGACAAAGAAATCAAGCTCAAAGACAATGATCCGAGACATAGACAAAGATCAAATCTTAATAAACTTTACAAAACCTAACTCTTACTTCTCATATGTCTCGGATCATTGTCTTTGAGCTTGATTTCTTTGTCTTGAGTCTTGATGATTTTGATCTTCAATGAATTTGCAACTTATCAACTTTGCATTTGCTTGATATTTGAATTGGCCATCTTGGTCCAATTAAATCAATAGTCAAAATTAAGCTTTAAAACATAAATCATTAGTTCATATGAAAATATCATTAATAAACAACTTAAAATCATGGTTATCATCAAAACTACATGAATGTCCTTGGATTAATTAGCCAATTAATAATTATTGAAACCTTGAGGCTAACATATTTTATTGTAGCAATGGCAAAAAATAAGGAGAAGGAAGGGAAAGGAAGTCAATTTAGGTGGTCAACTCCTATGCATGTTATGTTACTAGACATTTTGGAAGAAGAAGCTTTAAAAGGAAATAAGCCATCCAATACTTTTAAACCTCAATCTTTTGCAAGAGTAGCAAAAGAGATAAGCGAAAGGTTTGAAGTAACATGCATACCTGATCATATTTCAAATCGTCTGTGAACCATTCGAACCACCTGGAAAACAATTCAAACTGTACGCAACAATAGTGGGTTTGGGTGGGACGATAATTTAAAGATGATTACGTGTGATCCAAAAACACACGACGAGTATTTGATGGTATGAAATTTATACTTTCATGGGTTATAGATGAATTATATTATCTTGTCTTGTTTATTGACATTTTGTTTTTTCTTGTAACAGGCTCATCCTACTCATGTACAATATTTGAACAAAAAAATTGAGTTCTATGATAAAATGGCTATTGTTGTTGGTAAAGATGTGGCAACGGGAAGTTATGCTTATTCTTGGGGTGATGAAACGTCACATAACCCTCCTGTTGAATTAGATGGTGAGTCTGATTCAACTGTAAAGGAAAAAAATACTGATTCCTCTAGTTCACATTCAAAAGGAAGGAGTCATAGAAAAAGAAGTCGTGAGGCCAAAGAAGAAAGCAATTATAGCGAGTTAGCTACCCAACTTAAGGAGATTGCTATTGCTTTCAAGAATCAAGGGCCTGTTAATACCAATGAACTTTATGAAGCAGTAATGAGCACTGAAGGTTTTGCTGAAGAGATGCTTGCTTCAGCTTTCGATTATATGATTCAAGAAGAGAAGGTTGGTAGAGCTTTTATGGCTAAGGCTTCTAGACTGAGAAAGCTTTGGTTGGAGAACTATTTCACCAAAAATATGTAATATTATGAAACAATGGTTATGTATTTATGAACTATGTTTAGTATTTTGATTATGTATTAAAAATTGGATAAGTAGTGTTATGGTTATATATGTTATGGGAATGGTTATGAACTATAACGCATTGGATGGTGTCCATTGTTTGTTGTTTTCATTTATTATGTTTATTTATCATATGAAAAAACTTGTATTAGTTTCACAATATTGTGATGGATGAGTGTTTACATTTCTAAAATAAATACTTTCTTATTTTAGGTTTTAAAAAAAAAAAAAAAATTTCATTTTACGTCGCACCAAACACCGTAAAATATTTTCCGGAGCATTTTCCAGAATGCAAACAAACACCGGAAAAACAAATATTTTCCAGGAAATCATTTGCATTTACAAACATTTTACGGTGGAGAATATTTTACGTCGAAACAAACGGAGCCTTTAATAAAAATTACCAGAACACGTGTTTCCCATGCTTCTGCTGATATCTGCCACAAGGCCTGTGAATAGTAATCAACTGGTTGAGACTAAAGAATAGTTGACTTGGTGGGAGAGAGTCACCCCCGATGAGACATGCATAAGGGTAAGAGAAAGATGTGTTTGGGCCTTTTATGGAGCTAAATCAGTGGTGGAAAACCATTGTGATCCTTATAAGGCATTTCAGTGTTTTTGCTCGGACATCTGCCAGGAGAGTTTTCTGGGGAATAAGAAGGGTTAAGTGATGAATCCTAATATTTTCAGATGGGATTGTATTTTTGGGTTTGGATTGGTGTTTCTAAGTTGGAAATGATCTCAAAACACCTATTGCCTGAGGTCCTTTCTTGGAAAATCCCAGAAGTGAGGTTTTTTGGTTCTTAGAGAAAGTCTTTTTCTCTTGTGTGTTGGGTTATTGTTATTCTGATGATAATTCTTGGTCTGTTGCATTAAGAATGCAATCAGTCCTATTTATAGGAGTGATTAAGGTTGCCTAAACCAAGATTATGGCTTCCCTTAACCCTATTGATTTCCAAGATTAACCCTCTATGACATGTTTTGTCAAAGAGAGTGTTTTCATAAGTAAAAATGATTATTGTCCTTCCCTGATGTCAGGGTAAGGCTTTCTTCTCCTCTGAAGTGGCTTTGTCAGAGGCACTCATTGCTTAGTTGATGGGTTTTTTTGTGTAAGGTCAGGTTTATGCATGTCTTATGTGACTTTGACTTCCATAAACTAATCATTATGCCTCCCAGCAGACCTAATGACAGCAGTTCAATGGCTGCCTGAATCTCGGGACTCACTCCCCTCCACCAAACCACACTCCTCAAGTCAGATCAACATAAGGAGAGTAGCTTCCTCACAGGTTTGGGCCGTGGGAGCTACTCCCTGAGACCTTTTGGGACCGGAATGGGCATGAGTTATGGGTTGTTCATCATGTTTCCCGATTTCCCATGCATCTTGGCTGCTTCCAGTAGTCTTTAAGCTGTTATGCATAAGTCTGCTGCATGAACAGTACCAGAATTCTTGGTTTCCGGTGGGATAGAGAGCTGAGATGAGTTGGAGATGCTTGAGTTTGTTTGAAAATGATAAATTAGCTGCTGTTGTCACGTTGGAGAAGATGGCATGCTGCTGTTCTTCTCTTTTTTAGTAAAATCAGACATGATGTGGGCTCCACCAGTGGCAGATATGCAGCCCATCCCTTGTCAGCTTCAGTTTCTGACTTGGTGGGGCCTACGGACAGGCTGTCCAAGGCTGTTTAAGTGCTGGGCTGCCCTTTCTTTGGGCTCCAGCTGTTTTCCTTAATTAACCCAATAGTGTTTGGACCCAATAATCATATTATAAGGATATTTTGGGCCATGGATTCTATGTGGGTTTCTTTTGGGGTGTGGGCTTTATATTTCGGGCTGTGGGCTTTTGAAATAGTATCAAAACACTTTAGAAATAGGCCCAAGTAGTTTATTGGATATTGTTTAGGATATTTAAATAGGCTGGGCTTATTGGGCTAATTTATTAAATAATTAACCAAGCTCAAATATTTTATTGGGGGCCCATTCAAATGTTTGGTTAAAAAATGGGCATGTACGAGCCCGTGACTTACCTATGGTGAGTCACGTGCGAGCCAAAATAACTGTTTGGTTTTCTTCTTGGTACTGGCGAGTATTTTTTTTTAAAAAAAAGATGGTGGCTCAGTTTTCTGTGGAAATAGTGGAGGAGTGGGAAAGGACATACCTGCTGGTAGCTCCTAGTTTTAAGGGGCAACCTGAATTAATGGCCACTATCCCCCATTTTAATGGCTCAACTACCCGGTTGACTTCCCCAATTACTCAGCCGTTATTCATTTTCTCGAAAAACAAAGAACACATTCAGTACAAGCAAGCTCTATCTCTTCTTCTTCTTCCTTCTCCTTCTCTTTTTCTTCTTCTTCTCTTCCTTGTTCACCATCAATGGCTTCTTCTTCAAGGAAATCGAGGAAGGGACGCAGAGGGACCTTTTCCGATGAGGGAGGTCCTTCTGTTACTGGTAAGGCAGCGGCGCCGAGGGGCTCAAAGGACAGTAATGGTAGCTCTGGTTCTGTTTTAGGATCACCGGAAGCCTCTTGGAGATATATTGGGTCGTCCTACTATTGACCCATGGTATAGAAGTGGCGAGAGATTTCTCTCTATCTCGGCAAGCCTTCAACCACCACCGGCGGACTGGGAGTGGTTGATTATCAGAGAAGACGCTACGGCAAACGTGGCTTGGATTTCCAACTTTCCGAGAGATTCGAGACCTTCAGATTCAAAGAAACGAAATGCTTGCTGTGCCTCTTGTTTTCGATTTTCAATGTTCAAGAGCTACTGATTGGGAAAATTGGATAGATTCGGAACTTGCCAATAGAGAGTTTTGTGACCGCTTAGAGCAAGCCGATGTACTCCGCTCCATTCTTATATCGAGGTGTTCTAATATGTTCCGAGACACCGAGGCGTTACGCCAGTTGGTCCGGCGATGATGCCCATCCACTCATACATTTTTCTTTGCTCATGGTGAGATGACTGTGACATTAGAAGATATAGAGAACCATTGACTACTGCCAATATAGGGTGACCAAGACCCAGCTGAACTTGAGCTTTCCCCTGAAGAATCAAAGATAGAAGCTGCTTTGGCAGATTATATTGGACGAAAGAATGTTGCTCTACGGACTCAAGCTGCAAGGTTTAACCCCTGGATGGACCATTTCAATAGAGAGGAGGATCCTTCGATTCGAAGAGCCGCTTTTGTAGCATTTGGCTCAGCAAATGCGTTTTCGGTGAGCATCCCGCTTATTCTATTAAGCCTGTATATTTTCCTCTTGCTGTTAAGATTGCTGCAGGGGTTTGTTTTCCCCTTGCCCTTTTGCTGTTTGGACAGCTTTACACTCAGTTGGACTTGTTACATGCTGAGGAATTGGTTGGGGCATCTTGCCACATTGTTACTACGGCTCTCAATTCATCCATTGTGCATACATTCCTTTGGAAACATGCCTTGGAATATATAAGAAAGGGTAGGAAACCCTATGAGGCTCAGAATAAATTTGCATCGATGCCGGAGGAAGTTGCTGCTAATGTTGGTGACTTTCAGAGGGACGTACCTGCTGTGTATCGTTGGGTAGGTAGTAAATTTTATGATCATAGCTTGATACCCTCCTTGGATAGTGAGAGCAAAGTTTGCTGGAGACCGTATGGAGTGACCCATCGCAGATTTTCATATGAATCAGTGATGTCCGGGTTCCGTAATGTAGAAGCCCAAGACTACACTTTCATTGCTAGAGATGTGGGGTCTTTGACTTATCTTTCTGCCACCAATGCTGGCTGGTTGCCAGTGTTGTCTTCCGGCAGACTTCAGTTCACAGTTTATAGTGCCCATATAGTGAGAAGGCAATTCGGATTTGATCAAGAGGTACCAGCTGTCATGGGGATAGCAGCAGGTGAAATTCCCACCATTAATCCATTTCTGAAGGCTAGGGCTTTTGCCTATTGGAGCGGCATTGCTCCTCGGGTTATAGTCCCTAGTAGTGATAGAGTTGGCATCTATACCACAGGCATGAGCAATTATTGGAGAGGGTTGATGGCTGCAATGGTGGATTTCAGGAATAGTGGGAGAGGAGACATTTCTCATCTGTTGGAGTCATACACTTCCCCACTACCTCACCCTCACTTGTTTGTGGCCACCAACACCATGACTACTTATGCGAATCGCCAAAGTTTGGGCTATGCTGTATGGTATCATGAGGAGTCACAATGGGTGATTTATAGCAATCACCACCCTCCTTTATGGCTAAGAGATCACCCTCATGTTGCTGCACCATGGGAAAAGTGCCATCCAGTAGGGGAAGAAGGATTGCTTCTGTTGGTACCCCTGCTGCTAAATGGAAACATTCCAGCAAATCCAAGAAGAGAGAAGCTCCGAGCAAGGATTCTCCTGCCCAAGTTTCAAAGAAAAGGAAGACAAGTGCTGCTAAGAGCAGCAAAGAAGTGTTAGTCTTAAAAACTGCTGTTCAGAAACCTTCACCAACTGGAAAGAGTACTGCTCAAGGGGTTTCTGCCCCTGCAAGTAAGAAACCAGTGAGAAAAACCTAGAGCTGGGAAAGAGGACTTTTGTTCCTCCAGCCTTTCCCAAGTGCGCCATCATCCATTGCCGCACGCGTTGCTGCACGCAAGTCAACCCAAAGCGTTGTTTATTCTGAGAAGAGAGTAAGTGTCTTCATTCTTGCTCCTTTATTTATCAGTTGATGGACTTTTTCTCATGGTGTTGACATAGTTTCTGTTTTATGGCAGTCTAAGCAAAGAGCTGACACGATTAGTCGTGTTCCAATTGAGATACCGGTATGTATTTAGCTATGGTACCTTGCTTTCAATAAAATAAAAAAAATAAAAAAAAATGTTCTCATGCTTTCTCTCTTTTGTGTAGGATGATTTGAGTAGCTCATCATCATCCTCAAGTGATAAAGATTGATCCATCTAGAGTTGCTGTAAAAGAAGCTGGAAGTAGGGATATTGAAGTTGATGCAGTAGAGACTATTTCTGACGCAGGAGATTTTGCAGCAAAAGCTAGCTCTGCTGACAAAGGCACTACTTCAAGTACTTCTTCTGGGGAAAAGGGTATGATGTCAAGGACCAGTACTGAAGAAGATGAGGTGTCCATGGACGAGCTAAGAGCTGCAGAAGCTGCTTTTGACAGTGATTCCACTGCATCTGCCAGTAAACCCAGATCTACAAAAGGGACTGTTGAAGAACACGCGATTGTCGAAGTCATTACCAATGCTGAGAGAGTGGTTGAGACCACACCAATTACCATAGCCAGCAATGGTGAGACAACACAAGGTCACCCTTCTAAAAGTGGTAGCCGTGTGGATCCTTCATTGCTTGATTCAAGTCCTTCCACCCGCCATTATGTTCAGAGAGCCCGTAGGGGAAGCATAGTATCCACAGATTCTGAAAAGACTATTTCAGCCACTGTCAGGGTATCAACACCTCCAAGTCCTCTCCATGAGTCTGGTAGTACTGCCCCTACACCCGTAGTTATGGCTACCATGATGCCTACTGCAGTAACTGTTCAAGATAGTGAAACTGTACCAGCAGTTGTTGAGGAAGTTCCTGATGATGAAGAGGTTCCTGTGTATGTCCCTGATGTCCCAGAAGGTAATAACATTGTTGATAGCATACTAATTAATGAGAACCTTGTGATTGGTACTGATTTTGGTATAGGTGTGACTCAAGTTGAACATGCAGAAGTTGCTGCCAGTGAAGATCCTGTTCAGGCAGATGTTGTACCTGGCAGTAGTATTCCAACTATAAGAAGAGACATTGGTCCAAGACCCTATAGGTGACATTTCCATGGAAGACATGGCAGACACCCATGATAGCTATCATTTTACCTATCTGCCCTTCATCTTCCCCTTTAATTTCTTTTATTCATTTATTATTATTTATTTTTTATAGAAAAAAGTTGATAAAAAAAAAAAATGTGTTTGTTTCGACATAAATTTTTTTCTTCGAAAAAGATTTTTTTTTTTGATCTTCAGATGTTTGGGATGATGTATATGGGTGATCAAACTAAAAAAGTTTTTGGTTTGACTAAAAAATGAAGACACCAATTTACACTTCAACGGAGCATATCAAGCCCAACACCAATTTACGCTTCGACATAAATGTTTTTTTTACAATCAGAACTGCGAAGGATATTACTCCAATGGGAGGGTTCCCCTCACTATGGTATTGTGAAGGAGAACTATCTGCTGATTAAGGGTTGCTGTGTTGGCCCCAAGAAGCGTGTTGTCACCCTGAGGCAATCACTCTTGAAGCAAACATCTAGGGTTGCCATGGAGGAGATCAAGCTCAAGTTCATTGATACATCCTCCAAATTTGGGCATGGTCGCTTCCAGACAATGCGGGAGAAGGCTAAGTTCTATGGACGGATCAAGGCTTGATAATGCTTACGAGAGGAAGATCCCTGCATCGCGTTTCCATTTTGTTAGAGTTTTATGAGGTTTTGTTCCCCATCAGTTGGCTTGAACATAGCTTGAACTACCTTTTTTTAAAATTTTTATGAGCAATGGATTTTTTGATACTGTGATGCTGAGTTTGCTTTTTGCCATTCAACTGGATAATTTTAATGGATAGTAATCTATGGTGTTGTTGAGATGCTTTTTTTTTTTTTTCTTCTATAGTATGAGATTTTTTTTTTCTTAGATGACTGCCCAATTAATGAAATTTTCCAACACCAAATTTTCACTTTGTAAAAAAAAAAAAAAAAAAATGTACAACCAATAGGAAGGCTTGGCTGAGTTGGTTAGTTTGTTAGGAGTTATTAATAGTTTAGCCAATGGGCTTTTAGCATAGGATAACCAATCATAGGGCTGCATCTAGCAGCCAATCAGATTGTACCTGAGGCATGCTATATAATGCATGGCCTTGCATTTGTAAATGAAGTTTTAGATTTGATATTTTGTGAATGAGAATTACTTAGCCTAGTGTGCTATTTCTTTTAGAGATGGACTTCTCTATGCAAAGGTTTTATGCTGTCTAGTTACTACTCAAATTAACTCACACTCCAACCCCATTCCTAAAAACAAATCCTTCTACCCGAGAGTCTGCATCAAGGCCCCAGGTTCCTCTTCTTTTCTTCTTCTTCTTCTTCTTCCTGCTCTTCATAATGATTATTTTGGTAGTTTTAGAGATGGAATATGGGTTTTGAATAGAAAATATTGTATAAATTTTCCTTTTGGTAGTTTTTGATTTGGGTGTATAATTTTTTCTAATCTTTGATATAATGAGGATTCAAGGAAAGCTCAGCTTCATCTTGCTCTGTTTTGTTATTATCATTAAGAAATTGCTATGTTTTTGTAGATTTTGAATGAGACTTTTTCTAGCCCTTATAAATTCCGATTATATTATTGGAAATTTTTTTTGGTCTAATTGAAGAAGTTAATGTATGCTTAATATTTTGGTATTTCAAGTACTTTTGCCTACTGGAATTTTGTTTTTGTGTAAATTGTAATTGAGAAGGTTAAAATTATTAAAATCTGTATGATACATACACACTCATAAAAGTTTACCATTAGCTAAACGGGTAAGTATATCATAAAACAATACGCTTACCAAAATTGTTACTTTTATATTTACTAACTTATAGTATTTGGAGGCAATATTTTCGGTCTCAATTGAAGACTGTTAATGTTCTAATGTACATCTAATTATTTCAGGTCTGGGTGTGGCATTTACGTCATGCAATTTATGCAATAACCAATTTTTTTTCCTAACTATCAATAAGTGGTAATATAGAGGCACTTCCATTGTACTCTTTATGAATTTTAAAACTTCGTAATTGTTTTGACTGTTGCAATCGTTGTTGGTTAGGCAACAGATGCACACCGAATGCACATTATCTTAGACTTAGTATTGGATGACTCCAACCAAATGAGGAATGAGGTCATTGTGAAAGCCGATGTGCTCGCAACCACTAACTTCATCAGATAATGTTTCCGGGGGGCACTGGTGTTTTTAGTATATTTGGTGACATTATGGCATCATTTGGGTATGGTATTACAGTCTTTATTGCATTCTACTTTTGTTGTGATGGTATGATGCAAATAATGTTTGAGAAGAATAACAGTATTTGTTAGAATGCTGACTCGATCGAAGAGGAAACCGAGGGTCCCAAACCATTTATATGATTTTGCCCAAGATGCTTTATAGATGCATATAAAGTTCTTAATTTAAGTCATTTGGTAAACCCCACTTTTTGTCTATATATTTGGAATTTGATGATGTTCTATTGTTCAATAATTCTGTTATTCAATTCACTTGTTGTAGGAACACTATCCACATATAACAGATAAAAGCATTACATTGAAGCGCATTGGCTGGAGCAACTGAATCGAAGATAGCAGCAAAATGCAAGTCCTGACATCATTGTGCAACTTAGTTTGGAAGTTTTAGGCAAAAATGTGCATAGTATTTTAATTCAAAAATGTGCATAGTATGTTAAATAAAATGTAATAGAACTTTGTAAATAAAATGCTTGTAATTACCGTTGTTAAATTAATTTCCGTATGGTTAATAATAGTGTTATGTAAATGAAATGTGTCTTGTTTATTGACATTTTGTTTTTTCTTGTAACAGGTTCATCATAATCATGATCAATATTTGAATAAAAAAGTTGAGCTCTATGACCAAATAGCTGTTGTTGTTGGCAAGGACATGGCAACAGGTAGTTTTGCCATGTCTTGGAGTGATAAAACGCCACCTTGCATAGATCATAACACCATTGTTGAATTGGATGGTGAGTCTAACTCAGCTATAAAGGAGAAGATTACAGATTCTTCTAGTTCATATTCGAAAGGAAGAAGTCATAGGAAGAAAAGTCGTGATGTCAGTGAAGAAAGCAGTTATAGCGAGGTAGCTTCACAACATAAGGAGATTGTTATAGCTTTCAAAAATCAGGAGCCTGTTGATGCAAATGAGCTTTATGAAGCGGTGATGAAAACTGAAGGTTTTGCTGAGGAGATGCTTGCTTTAGCTTTTGATTATCTGGTTCAGGAAGAGAATGTTGGAAGATCTTTTATAGCTAAGAATCCTAAATTGGGAAAGATTTGGTTGGAGAACTATTTCACCAGAAATGATAACTAAATTACTGTATGGAACAATATTAACTTTTCGAACAAACTTATTATGTTAACAACGGTTATGTATTTGAGAACTATTAGTACTTTGGTTGGTTCCCCAAATACTTTGATAGTAGTAGTATTATGGAACGATGTTAACTATTTTGGATAATCCTTTGATGTGTAATATTATGGAACAATGGTTATGTATTTAGGAACTACGTTTAGTATTTTAATTATGTATTAAAAATTGGATGAGTAGTGTTATGGTTATATATGTTATGGGAATGGTTATGAGCTATAATTTTGGATAGTACCCATTGTTTGTTGTTTTCATTTATCATGTTTATTTATCATATGAAAAAACTTGTATTAGTTTCACAATGTTGTGATGGATGGGTGTTTACACTTCTAAAATAAATAACTTTTTATTTTAGGTTTTTAATAAAAAAAAGTTTAAAAAAAAAAAAAATTTCATTTTACGTCTCGCCAAACAGACACCAAAAAACAAACGTTTTCCTAGAAATCATTTGCATCTGAAAATATTTTACGACAGAAAATGTTTTACGTCGAAACAAACGGAGCCTTGTTTGCTTCTTATTTTCAGTATTTATAAGGCCATTTTGTCAGGGTTTCCTTTCTTTTTAGAGTACTAATGGCCATATCATCCCCAACAAGTAATATTGACGTAATTCTTTGTTACAGTGGCCATAACAGAATTTTAGTTTTGTAATACATACTAAAGTCACCCCTTTTCCTTCCTTGTCATTTTCTATTCAACCAAATGATGGAAAATTGTCATATTCCTTCCATTTTTCTTCCTTTGTTTTTCACCCCAACCAAACATAAGTTAAAGGTGAGAACGACAATAATTTTAGCAAATAAACTGGCTTATAAGGGAAATTATAAAGTAGTCCAGGAGTACAAGGTCAGCAGCTAACCTTGTACTTTGGACCAATAGAAAGAAACCATGTAGCATAAAATTCTGACATCATTTAATAGTGTCTATGCTATCAAATAGAGTTAAATGACGTTAGAAACTATTCCGTTAAGCATCACAATGTGAGTTTTTTGTTCACATATACATCTGAGCATAAATAGGATTAAAAAAATTAGACATAAGTTATCTTTTCTGATAAGAAATTAGATATAGTTATCAATATATAAGATGAGGACATCTTTATCATTGTAGGTAAAATTATTGTATGTGTTATATGTTTGCTTAGAAAAGAAAAGATATACTATAATAACAGCAAAAAATAAATAAATAAAGCATGTATATATGTCCAAAAAGGAAAAATAAATAAAAATAAAGCATGTATTTGCAAAAGAAAAAAAAATTAACGAAATCTTTATAATATTTTCTTTAGCAAGACCATCAAACACATACCACACATTAAAGAAATTTTTGTATATTTTATTTTCTTTTAACAGTTTTTTTTTTTTTTGAAGTGTTTGAGACTTTTAAAAAATAAAAATAAAAAATTTCTGCGTTAACAGAGATACACACATTTAAGGAAATTTTGTATTTATTTATTTTTTCTGAAGTGTTCGAGACTTAAAAAAAAAAAAAAAAAAAAAATTTATGCATTAACAGATATGAGAACCTGACATTGTTCTTTCCTACACTAACAATAGGTTGCAGAGCAATTTATTTAGTTTTCTATCCAATAACAAAGATTTGGAAAATCCATATTTCTCTAACTTTTAATTGATATATGGATTTGAAAACTGTAGTGTTTAACGGAAAAGTTTCTAACGCCATTTAACATTATTTGATAACATGGACACTATTAAATGATGTCAGGAATTTATACTACATGGTTTTTTTCTATTGGTCCGGAGCACAAGGTCAACTCTCGGACTACACTATAATTTCCCAACTTATAATGCAATATTCTTCTTCTTCACCTTTAAGCCAACGAGCAACAAAAATATCAGCTAGCCAAACACGGTTTAGGTACTCCTTTTGTACCAAATCAGTTAAAACAGATAAGGAAATTAAAGTTGAATGTCCAATTCTCCTTTTGTAACACAAATTACAAGTAAAACAAATTTGCTCTTAAGCATTCGTACTATTTTAATTTAAAACGTTATAATGGAAATAGGAGAATGTCATTGTCAAAATGAAGGGAAGAGAGGAGGCAAGACAAAGGCTTTCTTTGTTGAGTTGGCCACGTGGGGGAGGGATATACCTTGTGATGGAGGTTAAGAATATCATATATATTCTCTTTATCGTATTCATACGTATGATAAGTGTATAAAATACACACAAAAAAAGGGTTTTGTGATTTGGGATTGAGAAAAGCTATGTTCATTTTTGGTGGTGAATGTGTAAATTTGTGGCTCTGTTCATTTTTGACTTTTAAAGCTATGGTTTACGGATCCGTGCAACACGTGAAGCAATATTACATGTAATATAAACGTAATGTGAAATGAGAAGTTTTGGGTTGCAAGCTGAGATAAACAAAGTACTCATCCAATCTTTCATGCCGTTGTTGTCCTTCTTTCTTTTTGGGTTGCACTTTCCCCCAATTTGTCCATCTCAATTCTCTCCTTTATCTATAAAACTCATGTCCCCCTTTATGGAAAATATTGCACTAATTTTATGATAAACAAAGTCATAATTTTCAAAACCTATCATTATATATTAATATACTATAAAAATACTCATCTTGGATTTAACATAAAATTAAAATCTTTAAAGGGGGACATGCCGTTAAAGGGGAGTTGTCCTAAAGGGGGAAAAGTCTTTCTTTTTGTTTTAATTTGGAGATTCATTGGTCAGTGATGAATTTGAACAGTTGAATTGTAGATGGGCCGGGCCCATCCCCGTTAATTGTTGCTCTTATAGAGTGTGAAGTGTAGATGTGAATGACTTCACATTTGGGCAGTCAAATAGATGAGTTTGGATGGGTATTAAATGAGTTGGACCTTTAAAACCTAATAGCTCATTTAAGCTTATTTAATAAAATAGATATTACTCAAACCTAATCCAACCCAATTATCTAAGCTATAACCCAATCCACCCATTTACCTATTTATTTTATGTATATATATAATTAAAATGTTCTAAAACCTCTAAAATGACCAAAATACTCCTAAAACCTTGAAATTTACTAAAATACCCTTAAAACTTATACTTCGTTTTTTGTGCTTGGTTTGGACTTTTGTTGATACCCAATAAGCAACCTAATTAAAGCCCAATTAAACCCAACTTAATTGGGTCTAATTGGGCTAGCACTCATTTACCTATTTATTAAATAAGTGGGTTTGGTTGGGCAATTAGTGAGTGGGTTGGGTGGGTTAATGGGTTTGGACTTTTTTTACCACTCCTACTCCACATGCATGGCGCAGAGATTTGCTTTCTTCACTTGCTAATTTTATCTGCTTAGGTTATACTATTATATTTACTAGCATATAACCCGCACAAAGTGCAGGATAATTTTAATTATAAATCATTGTTCAGGAATATAATTTGTATGTGAAGGAGGTAAAACACAACATTTTAATGGTAGTAGTAGAATACCACTAAATTTTTTGAGAGCTCCATAAAGCAAGTAAACATAATTGAAAGTAAATATAAAACACTGTGTTAACGAATAACAATGGTTTGTGGTAAGTTCTTACTTTTTCATATTTTTACACCCTATCAATTAATTCATCCATTTCAAGTAAAGAATATAATCAAATGCAAACATGATAGATTTTGTAAGTAGATCTTGGTTTATATGTCACTGGTACTTCCTTTAGGCCAATTTTCTTAGAAAATTATCATTGTTCATAAATTGCAAGAAGAAAACATTATATTTATTAATTATAATTTCATATCATGAAAAAATGCCAAATTACTACGTACGAATTACCACATACCAGAGTTAGAAGTTCGCTTCAGTCTATGAAAGCTCCTGTGAAACATGAAAAAATAATCTTTAATTGTTTCTGAACCAAACCTTTGACATTTAATTTTATACTTTATTAGTACATGTTTTTTGTGTAGAATTTCTAACTTCCAATCTGAGAAAGTTGTTTTTTTAATATACAGTAATTATGATTTTTCTTTTATGTGTTGAGATGAAAGGAAGCCATAGACTGAATTAACGGCCATTAGTACTGATTTATACAAAAGTATTAGGCATGAGATGAAATGAATATTTGTTTAAAAGCATAGATATGCTTAGGATTTAATTATGATAACTTCTTATGTATTATGAAGTTATTACAATACTAGTAATATTAACTGTAAATCTGATCCCATGCAATACTAAAAGGACATGCAATATAATTTAAGCATGTATTTAAATCCTGATATGCCATTGAATGTAAATTTTTACGCTCTTAAATGTACAAATATTTGTTTACTATGCAATATCATAATTAAATTAATTATGATAAATACTAAATTAAATTAAATTAAATTTTGACAAATACTAAAAGTCCCATATTTATACAAAAAAATATGCTCATGATTTAATTATGATAACTTTTTATGTATTATGAAGTTATTACACATAGGGATGGCAACGGGGCGGATCGGGACCGGATCATGGGTGCCCCGACCCCGCCCCGCACTATGGGTAGGTAGCCCCGAAACCGCCCCGCCCGCATGTCGGGGCAACATGCCCCGCCCCGAGACACACTAAACCATCACTAAATAGGAGAAAAAAAAATTACAGACTTCGTGAGGGGTTGTCGGCATGAGGGAGAGAGAGAGAGAGAGATGGTGGCGGCATGAGGCTGTGAGGTGGCTGGAGGCGTGAGATCAGCAGATCGACATGGTGGCTGGTGGCGTGAGATCAGCAAATCGACATGGTGGTTGGCAGCGTGAGATCGGCATGGTGGCTGGCGGCATGAGATCGGCAATGGTGGCTAGCATGGTGGCTGGCGGCAACTTGAGGGAGTGAGTGGTGTGAGGAAAATAAAAAGTGAAAGTGA
This sequence comes from Fagus sylvatica, assembly GCA_907173295.1. Lineage (NCBI taxonomy): Eukaryota > Viridiplantae > Streptophyta > Magnoliopsida > Fagales > Fagaceae > Fagus > Fagus sylvatica. The sequence goes on along the minus strand of OU015768.1, from coordinate 30,422,646 downwards.
GGAAAAAGAGAGAGAGAGAGGTGGCTGGAGAAGTGAAGAAAATATTGATATATATATATATATATATGTGTGTTGGAAAAAATAAACCCTAATGGCATTTTTGTGAATATAGGCGGGTCGGGTCGGGTTAGTTAATATCCGTAACCGCCCCGCCCCGGGTATCGGGGCAAATTTTTAAAACCGTAACCGCCCCGCCACCTCAACGGGGCGGGTCGATGCGGGTCGGGTTCGGGCGGTTCAGAATTGCCATCCCTAATTACACATTATAGTAATATTAACCGTAAATCAGATACCATGCAATAGTAACGGTCATGTAATTCCTTTTATGTGGTTTGAATTAAATGAGTAAATTTTAATTTTTTAAAATTTTTTAAATTGGGTGGTTTTGTAACTTTCAATTTTAGCCACACAAAAGGAATTACATGGTTATATATTACATGGGTTCTGAATCCATGTTTTGTATTATGATTTGTGTGATTTTTTGTTAACACGTACGTGGATTTTGATGGGTTTCTCAATAAATGAGAATATTTACAAGGAGAAATGTTAGGAATGTTGGGGGAGAGAGGAAAAAAATAATAATAACAAATAAAAATAATATCTAAATAAAATGAAGAAAGAAACAAATAAGTTGATTCAATAAATGTGAATAGTAAATTAACTAACCAGAGATTTTAGTTAGATTCGGCTAAAATTACACATAACTTGGATGGGAATGCTCTTAATGGAGGTGGGGAAATCTAAATATAAAATAGGCCATAAATGAGTAGCCCATATCAGGGAACAAAATATGAAGCTCGGCCCAAGCCCACGACAGAGGCCAAAGTATAAAGGACGGCCCAAGCCTGTATCAGAGAATAAGGTATAAAACTCGGCCCAAGCTCTTATCAGAGGCCAAAGTATAAAGCTCGGCCCAGGCCCGTATCAAAGGTCAAAGTGTAAAGCTCGGCCCAAGCCTATATCAGAGGATGGAGATAACGGTTAAAGAACAATAGGAGACAAATAGAATATTGTACTTTTCAATAGAAACTTTGTACTTTACTGTACTTCATTGGGTAAAGAATTGTCCCACATTGAGGAAAGGGAACAGAATACAAAGTACTATGTACTATAAATTCAAAAGTGAACATTAATGAAGAGGGTGGTTATTTTTGGAAAGTCTGACAAAAGTACTTTTTACTACTTTAAGAAATTAATTGTAGCACAAAAACTTACCCACTACAATTGGCGCCGTCTGTGGGAAAGTACTTTGACAGAGACAAAATTCCGAAGAAAATGACTAGCCGAATAAAAAAAGCGACCGAGTACTCAGACCGAGGGAAAGAAACAATGATCCCAGAAGAGGAAAATCCCTTAATAGAAACCGACCTCTCCTCCTAACAACGACAAGAGGTGGCCCGAAGGTTCTCCTTCTGAAAAAGCACTCCGAGGCCGAAGAATCGTCATTAGATCGGAGGTCAGGAGAGAACAGAAGCCTGAACCATCACACCGATATCGTGAACCCTCCAAAATGGACAGAAGAGCGAGACTAACCGAAGAACCAAGAGCGGGTAGTTCGACTAGCGACCGAACCTGGGATGAATATAATGAAGACACAGTGGAGGCACTACAACAACAGGTTCTTGACTTGAAGAAGAAGTTAAAGAAAAATAAAGCGGTCCAGAAGACCACAGCATTCTAGCCGACCGAAGATTAGAACCAGACATGCAAGATGTTTGTCATCCGATAGCTCCAGCAGGTCAACCGCGGAAACTGATGAAGAAGAAAGCTCTGACAGAAGAAATAAAGGGGGAAGAACTCTGGACAGAGGGTCCAGGGGCAACTGGTCCGAATCCCCCTCAACCGTAAGACAACCATACGGAGAAAGAATAGGGCGGGAAACAGTGTGGAAAGCCCTTCATCAAATATCACACTCTCCATTTTCGAAAGAAATAGAGAGCGCCTGCCTGCCAAGAAACTTTTCAGCCCCGACCTACGTAATGTACGACGGCAAGGCCGACCCTGTCGGACATATTAGCCATTATAGACAAAGCATGGCTTATACACCTCGGCAACAATGCTTTGATGTGCCGAATGTTCCCATCAAGCTTGGGACCGATGTCCCTTCAGATGGTTCAACCGCCTTCCACATTCCTCGATTTACTCTTGGAACGAATTAGTTGAGGCATTTGTCTCCCGATTCATAACCAACAGTCGGAAACCTAAGGAGTTTGCCTCCCTAATGTCTATGAGAATGAAGGACTCAGAGTCACTAAAGAACTATTCAGCCAGATACTGGGAAGTCTATAACGAGGTAGACGGTGGTACAGAAGATATGGCCATGAAAACCTTTAAAGAGGGTTTGCACCCCGAATCCGAGTTAAGACACAGTCTCTCCAAAAGATCGGCTAGAAACATGCGAGATCTTATGTCGCGAATTGAACAGTACGTACGGGTGGAGGAAGACAGAGCTAGAACTGGGGCATTATCCACACAAAGTCGACCCCAAAGAAGGCCCAACAATACGGAGCAAAAAAGGGCCGAAATACCGCCAAGGAATCCTGCCCGTTTTCCGCGACCAAAAGAAGCAGGCGGAGTATATACGGTTTTTAATCAACCAATTTATCGTATCATGGGCGACATAAAGAATGAACCTTTCTTCATGTGGCCTGCGCCCCTGGGTGGAGATCCAACTAGAAGAGATCCCAACAAATACTGTTCCTATCACAGAGAAAAGGGGCATATGACCGAGAAATGTTTTACATTGAAAAAGCACCTAGATGATCTGGCTAAAGCCGGACACCTACACCTACGACGCATTACATAAGTGATGGCCAACGATCGTCCACAACACCAAACCAGCTGCAAGGGTCATAGAAACAATCCATACTTCTCGGTCGAATGGGCATTCATACGATCGACTGAAGTCCGACCTAAAGAAAGCTCAACACCTTCGAGAGGTTTTTCAAGTACATGAAGGATCGGTTATGTCCAAAAAACCGAGGATGGATTACCCAAGAAAATGAACAGCAGATTTTCTTCTCCGACGAGGATTTGAGAGATGTCCAGACCCCACACGACGATCCATTAGTGATCAAATTAAGAATTGGGGACTCGGATGTCAAACGGGTACTAATAGACCAAGGCAGTTGTTCTGAAATAATGTACCCAGACTTGTTTCACGGACTAGGTCTCAAACAGCCCGACCTCCAACCTTACGACGCACCTCTATTTGGATTTTCAGGAGAAAGCATTCGGCCAATGGGCCGGATCACATTGAACGTCCATACCGGACCAATCAGTTTGGAAACCGAATTCGTGGTAATAGACGTGCCGTCCCCCTACACGGCAATTATGGGACGAAGATGGCTGCACAGGTTGAAAGCCGTGCCTTCCTCTTTCCATCAAAAACTCCGTTTCCCAACAGATTTCGGTATAATGGAGATTAAGGGTGACCAAGTTGCCTCCAAGCAGTGCATCATGGCGGCGGTCAAACAGAATCCCCCAGAATCAAAACAAAAGGGGAAAATGGTGTCACAGTGCTCCAAGGGCTTATAGCAGTCAGAGAAGGCGAGGGATACCTGCACAGAAGACATACTCGCCCTGTGAAGAATTAGAAACGGTAACTTTCTCTTCTGATCCTGAGAAGCATTTTAAAATCGGCCGAGAACTCAGTCCAGTCGACCGAACCGAACTCGTAGACTTCCTCGTAAACAACGTGGACGTGTTCGCTTGGGACCCCTACGAAGTACCAGGTGTAGATCCCAATTACATTCGAACATCGGTTGAATACAGATCCTCACTCCAAACCAGTGCAACAGAAGGCAAGGAGATCGGCTCCGGTGCATGCAGAAGCAGTACAAAAGGAAGTAGAGAAACTATTGCAGGCTGGAGCAATACGGGAAATCCAATATCCTACTTGGCTCTCTAACACAGTGGTAGTAAAAAAGAAAAACGGGAAGTGGAGAGTATGTGTAGATTTCACAAACCTCAACCAAGCATGCCCAAAGGACCCCTTCCCTTTACCCAAGATCGATCAGTTGGTGGACGCAACAGCCGGGCACGACCGAATGAGTTTTCTAGACGCCTTCCAAGGGTATCATCAGATTGCCCTGTCAACTGAAGATCGAGAAAAAACCGCATTCATCACCCCACTGGGGATATACTGCTACAAAGTAATGCCATTCGGTCTAAAAAACGCCGGCGCCACATATCAGCGGATGGTCACCTAAGATGTTCAAAGATCAAATAGGGAGGACAATGGAGATATACATTGATGATATGGTTGTAAAAAGCAGGTTGTCCCAAAACCACTTAAAGGATTTGACGGAGACATTCCGGGTATTAAGACTGCACAAGCTACGATTGAACGCTTCTAAATGCGTATTCGGGGTCGGCTCTGGAAAATTCCTAGGTTTCATGGTATCACATAGAGGTATTGAGGTAAACCCAGATCAAATCAAGGTCATCCAAGAATTAAAAGCACCACGAACTCACAAAGAAGTCCAACGGCCTAACAGGTATGACCGCAGCCTTGAGCAGATTCATCTCAAGATCCGCCGACAGATGCCAGCCTTTCTTTCAGCTCCTGAAAAAGAGCACTACTTTCAAATGGGACGACAAATGCGTTTCGGCCTTTGAAGATCTGAAGAGGTATCTTTCTTCCTCCTTGCTTTTGTCTAATCCCACACCAGGTGAACCACTTTTTTTGTATTTGGCCGTGTCTGACCGAGCTGTAAGTGCCGTATTGATTCGAATTAAAGATACCGTCCAGTGTCCGGTATATTATGCAAGCAAAACTATGACGGAGGCAGAAACGCGCTATCCCCCTCTAGAAGAAGGTCGGCCTAGCATTGATCACAGCGGCCGATAAGCTACCACAATATTTTCAAGCACACACCGTTTACTTGGTAACGCAATACCCGGTGCAAGCCATGTTTAACAAGGCCGACTTCACGGGACGGATTTGGAAATGGGGAGCAAAGATTAGTGCCTTAGGCGTAAAATATCTCCCAAGGACTGCCATAAAGGGGCAGGTGCTGGCCGATTTTGTTGCAGAATTCGCACCGACCTCGGAACAAAATAACTTAGGCGAATCAACGCCCCGAGAAGACTCGCCCGACCATACAGGTTGGTGGAAGGTATATGTAGACGGAGCTTCCAACGCCAAAGGATCAGGAACCGGGGTGGTCATAATAACGCCGGATGAAACAGTGATTGAACAATCGATTCGTCTTGATTTTAAAACTTCTAACAATGAGGCCGAATATGAAGCAGTCCTGGCTGGATTGAAATCGGCAAAAACGTTGGAAGCCAGACGTCTGATCGTCTACTGCGATTCGTTGTTAGTAGCAAGTCAAATCAATGGGGAGTACATGGCTCGAGATGAGCGTATGTCAGCCTATCTGTTGAAGGTTCAGACGGCCATGACCGATTTCGAAACAGTAAGAGTCGAACAGATCGGTCGAAACTTGAATAATCACGCGGATGCATTGGCAACGTTGGCATCTGTTCTGAGTGCTGATTTTAAACGATTCATACCAATTGAGACCCTCACAACGCCCAGCATCGACCAACCTGCGAACTACATAAACACTATTACAGTCGGTCCATGTTGGATGGATCCCTACGTCACCTACCTTAAAGAGGGTGTTCTACCAGAACAGAAAAAGGAAGCCGAGATTATCAAGAAGGAAAGCCGCGAGGTTCTGGTTGTCGAAGGACTTGAAGCTCTACAAGACGGTCCTTCTCGGGACCCTATCTTTTATGCGTTCACCCTGACATCATCGAGGATTTATTATACGAGATACATGAAGGCATCTGTGGAAGTCATACTGGGGGCAGATCTCTGGCACACCGAGCTCTTACCCAGGGATATTGGTGGCCCTACATGCAGAAAGACGCTGTGGACTACGTAAGAAAGTGCGATAAATGTCAAAGATTCTCACATTCAGTTCATCAACCGGCCGGAGAGCTGCAGCCATTAGTAAGTCCGTGGCCATTCGCACAGTGGGGCATGGACCTGGTCGGACCCTTACCTAAAGCAACAGGTAATAGACGCTGGCTGATTGTCGCTACAGATTATTTCACAAAATGGGTCGAGGCCGAACCGCTGGCAAACATCAGAGACAGAGATTCAATTAAGTTCGTCTGGAAGAATATTATAACCAGGTTCGGAATACCCAAGACTATCATCTCTGATAATGGGACACAATTCACCAGTAAACCTTTCACGAAGTATTGCTCAGAACTTGGTATAAAAAACGTTTACAGTTCACCGGCATATCCTCAGAGTAATGGACAAGCCGAAGCCTCGAACAAAACCGTGTTAGACGGAATCAAGAAAAGGCTGGAAGATGCCAAGGGAAGATGGGTGGAAGAATTACCTAATGTCCTATGGACTTTCAGAACCACTCCACGGAGATCAACGGGGGAGACCCCATTCTCATTAGCATATGGATCAGAAGCAGTCATCCCATTAGAAATCGGACTGCCCACCTCTCAGAACGTCGGAATGGGAACCGACAAGGAACGATCTGGCTCAATCCCAGGCTCTAGACTTACTAGAAGAAAGAAGAGAACAAGCAATGATCAGGTTAGCCTCCTACCAGCAGCAACTGAAAAAGGGATACAACAAGAACATTCGACCGAGGTCCTTTCAACAAGGAGACCTGGTCCTCAGAAAAGTTTTGGGCAACACTAAAAACCCGACCGACGGTAAGCTTGGGGCCAAACTGGGAAGGACCGTACAGGGTGCGATTTGTCACAGGAACAGGAGCCTATCACCTAGAAGACTTAAATTCCTTACCCCTGCCCCGGCCATGGAATGTCAGCAATCTTCGGAAGTATTTCCATTAGTTCATATCTCTTTCTTCCCTTCACACAAAAAAAAAAAAAAAAAAAAAGGGTGGTTTGGGATAGATGTTTAGCACAAGTTGTAAACCAATAATGAATAAGAAAAACAACTAGGTGGACGTAGGCCCCATTGGCCGAACCACGGTAAATCTGGTGTCCCTACCACTTCACTATCTTTGTTCATAAACACCTAAAAGTTAAAAAAATAACTTGACTTAGGCTTCGGTCAACCGAAACGGTCCCAAGCACTGAGGCCCAGGGGGACTGGCAAGTTAAAAGTTAAAAAATAACTTGCACTGAGGCCCAGGGGGACTGGCAAGTTAAAAGTTAAAAAATAACTTGACTTAGGCTTCGGTCAACCGAAACGGTTCCCAAGCACTGAGGCCCAGGGGGACTGGCAAGTTAAAAGTTAAAAAATAACTTGACTTAGGCTTCGGTCAACCGAAACGGTTCCCAAGCACTGAGGCCCAGGGGGACTGGCAAGTTAAAAGTTAAAAAATAACTTGACTTAGGCTTCGGGTCAACCGAAACGGTTCCCAAGCACTGAGGCCCAGGGGGACTGGCAAGTTAAAAGTTAAAAAATAACTTGACTTAGGCTTCGGTCAACCGAAACGGTTCCCAAGCACTGAGGCCCAGGGGGACTGGCAAGTTAAAAGTTAAAAAATAACTTGACTTAGGCTTCGGTCAACCGAAACGGTTCCCAAGCACTGAGGCCCAGGGGGACTGGCAAGTTAAAAGTTAAAAAATAACTTGACTTAGGCTTCGGTCAACCGAAACGGTTCCCAAGCACTGAGGCCCAGGGGGACTGGCAAGTTAAAAGTTAAAAAATAACTTGACTTAGGCTTCGGTCAACCGAAACGGTTCCCAAGCACTGAGGTCCAGGGGGACTGGCAAGTTAAAAGTTAAAAAATAACTTGACTTAGGCTTCGGTCAACCGAAACGGTTCCCAAGCACTGAGGCCCAGGGGGACTGGCAAGTTAAAAGCTTAAAATATAATTTGACTTAGGCTTCGGTCAACCTGAAGGTTCCTAAGTGCTAAACCCCAAGAAGACTAATAAGATAAAAGTTGGAACGACCGACCCGGCTTAGGCCTCGGCCAAAACAAAACTTTCCAAATACTGAGCTCCTTAAAGAAAAGAAAGTTAGAAAAACTAACTTGACTTTGGCTTTGCTCAACCTAAGGGATTCCAAGTGCTATAATCCAAGAAAACTAACAAGTTGAAAATAGAAACCAACTCAAAGTTCAGTAAATTTAAACAAACCCATTCGGTATGCAAGGATATAAGTAGAAAACATGATCAAGCAAATATGAGATTCACATAAGGGCACTAGTCATAAAATAACAAAAATTAACTGTATCATTCCCCCCTTCTTATGAAGGAAACAAGGAACACAAAAATTAACTGTACTATTCCCCCCTTCTTATGAAGGAAACAGGGAACACAAAAACAAATTGTATCATTCCCCCCTTCTTATGAAGGAAACGGGGAGTACAAAATAACGCAGTTCGAAGGTTACATATTAAAATTAATCTACCACGTCAATGGTCTCATCAACGTCCGAACCCTCTCCTCCTTCTTGAGATTCAGCAGCATGGATTTGATCATCAGGCCTATCTTCGGTCGCCTTAGGATCATCAACCAGCGCGGGCTCACTCAAGGCTTCATGGGACCCAGGAACTGTCGGATCTCCAGCGGCACCCTCACCAGCCTCCAACTCGTTTCCTTCCTCTGGCACAGGATCCTCATAAGGTTGGCATGTATACGCCAAATCATATAAATCAGAGTCATCATCAACCCCGGCACTATCAAGGGCCTTGTGCCATCCTTGGACGAAATACTTGTTGCACTCGCCTTTGAGTTGTTCTAATAAGGATTCGGATGCCTGGTCAAAACCTTGGTCATAATAAGCCTGAGCCCCCTGCTCAGCCTTTACGACCTTCGCTTCGGCCTCAGTCAGAGCATCTTTAAGCTGGCTATTCTCAATCCGGACTTGAGAGGCAGATTTGTGTTCAGAGTCCAGCTTTCTCTGAAGCTCGGTCAATTGATTCTGCAAATTTAGCAGACCAGCCTCGGCACTCTTTTGGGCACTCTCAGCAGCACGAATTCTTACAGAGGCCGAGCTCTCAAGATCCTTAAGGCGCTTGATCTCTTCTGCAGACCGGTTGAGGCGACGTTCGGTCTCCAAAAGTCGGTTGCCAGCCTCAAATATGCCTTGAACGGCCTAAAAAAGAAACAAAGAATAGGATAAAGTAAAATACGAGTGTGTGTCTGAATACTACATTTAACATGCATAACGAAACATTGGAGTACTAAACTTACCAGGATAGAGTCACGCTTAAGATTCTCCAACATATGCTTGGATCTCTTCTCCTGCCAGACCTTCATGTCTTCTGGAAGGAGGAGAGCCTTTCCAACCGCTTCGGCCACTTGCCCTCCTCGAACTCCTCTTCCGCTCTTGAGGACCGAGTCTCCTTCATCGACCGATCGATTCTCAAGAAGAAAAGAGCAGCTCCACGGTTGGTTCAAGTCGTCTTGACGCATACGACCTTGAGGAATTTGACCCGTGGCTTTCTGAAGAGCTCGGTCGTTCTTACTCTTAGCCTTTTTGGGAGACTTAGCCTTTGAAGGTTGAGGTGGAGACGACCCCTCCTGACCGCAGCCGTCATCATCCTGCTCTGTTCCTCTCTTCCTTTTCTTCCTCATGACACCCTCTCCTTGAGAAAATCCAGGGGGAGGAGGGAGGGGAGAAGCAGATGGAGAAGTCTGTGACGTCTCTGGAGCTGACGTCCTAAGCACGTCCGCTATATTGACTGTTCTTTTCTGGATCGGCATTTCTTCGGTCGGTTTGGGATCGGGGTCAAAAATAGACGGAAACCGAATGATCGGAAGACCGGTTTCCGAAGACTCAAGGGAAGGGACGAAGTCGGGATTGCTAAGAGGTGGCACAAGCTGAGGTACTTGCACTCCTCTTCTAGCTGTGACAGGGACCGCTTGGATGATGTCCTCCTGATCCCTCCCAGGCCGCACGACCGTAACCTCTTCCTGTCTAAAGTGTTTTACGGTGGGACCTTTTTGGAAGGACTTGTATGAAGGCACGTAGTCCAGTAAAACGGAAGCCGCACGAGGACGACCACCCGAGTCAATGAAACACGGCTTGCTTAAGAGGTGTTCGACCGTCCTCCTTTCCACGAGTTCTATCTTCTTAGCTGTAAATTCCTTGTCTGAAAAAAGGAAGAAACGTACGGTCAAGATAACAAAAATAGACAAAAATGCATTGCATAAAAGACGTGAAACAGTTAAAACCTGGTACACCGGGCCTCAAAGGGCAATTAATATGGGGGTTTTGCCAGTTCCCCGTGAACACCAAGAAATCTTCATCTCGGCCCTTGCTAGAGTCCGGAAGCCCGGTCACCAGTTTTCTATCAACATTACGGGCAAATAAGGTATACTGATCCCTACCGGTCGCTTGGAGACTATACACGTATGTTATATCATGTACAGTAAGGTCTAGGCCGAGTTTCTCCATGAGAACGGCCGTCCCCATTACTATCCTAAAAACGTTGGGGGCACACTGGAGAGGGGATAGCCTAAAATGAGTTAAAAACCGTATTAAGAAAGTGTGCATGGGTATTCTAACCCCTCCCTCGACTATTGCTACAATGGGAAGCACGAGATCTTCATACTGGAGAAGTGCAAGATCATCATAAGAAGCGTACCGAATGTGTACGTCCTCAGGAATCCCATAACGTTTTTTAAACTCTACGATTTTCTTTTCGGTATTTACGAGTTTAGCAAATTTACCCATAACGTAAAAAACTAATGGACCGAGGAGTACTACTAGGACGACGGAAGGAAAATACAAGAGTAGAAAAAGACTTACTGACGTGAAGACGGCACGGAAGAGTTAGGAAAGGTTGACTCAAAGGATTGAAGGAGATGTTTTTTATCTCTAGAAGTGAAAGTAAAGAGTAAAAATGAAATGGGGTCTTCCCCCTTTTATACAAGAGTTGGTGGGCTACGGATACCGGGACTTAGCCGGTCATGGGCCGGTAAAAACCAGAGAGCCAGTGAAATAACTTCTCTCGGCCCCCAAAAACCCTCATAATGATTTGATGGCCTAGGGAACACATAACGGCGTAATAAATGACGCAAGCCGTCATTCATTTATTAGCCGAAAATCGAAAAGACGCCAATGTCAGATCTCCATTAATAAAAGAGTTGCTATACACTGAAACGGTGAAACTTTGCCTTCTCACTAATCATTTCAAAATCTGACCGATCTAGTGATTAATCCTATGGTCTTTGGACTACATTATTTAAAGCAGTCTGATCAGACCGAACGTTCCCGCGGAGGACCTCAAGATCGGTATGAAGCATGTTTTGATCCATTTATCTCAATTCAAACAAAATACATCCAAATTATATAGGCTGAGGATAGTTCGAGCCGGTAAAAACCAGAGAGCCAGTGAAATAACTTCTCTCGGCCCCCAAAAAACCCTCATAATGATTTGATGGCCTAAGGAACACATAACGGCGTAATAAATGACGCAAGCCGTCATTCATTTATTAGCCGAAAATCGAAAAGACGCCAATGTCAGATCTCCATTAATAAAAGAGTTGCTATACACTGAAACGGTGAAACTCTGCCTTCTCACTAATCATTTCAAAATCTGACCGATCTAGTGATTAATCCTATGGTCTTTGGACTACATTATTTAAAGCGGTCTGATCAGACCGAACGTTCCCGCGGAGGACCTCAAGATCGGTATGAAGCATGTTTTGATCCATTTATCTCAATTCAAACAAAATACATCCAAATTATATAGGCCGAGGATAGTTCGGGGCAACGAAATAAACTCGGCCCTAGCGATAAACGAACTTGCCTTTACAAAGCAAAATATAAAAAAACAAACTCATGCATAACTCAATTCAGATCTATAACGAAGCAAAAACTTTTATCCATAAACAAAACGGGGCAACCAATTACATCGTAGCACTTCTCCCCCTTCCTTAAAAAAATAAAAAAAAAAAGAAAAAAAGAATAAAGAAAAGAAAAGAAAAGGAAGAGGGGACAATTATATAGACAAACCCCCCTTAATCACCCACGTTTACATTATCTTCTTTATCAGAGACACCTTTCTCCATATCTTCAACCTCTTCGGTCAACGTTCATTTCCCCTCGGTGGCAACAAACTCTCCAAAAGTTCTGTCGTTGGTGTACATGGAAACCTTTATGCTGATCTCAACGACATTCTTACGATTCGAAGACCGAGAACCCCAAATGAATGGGATAATATGTCTGTTTGGTGCGATTTGCTTCAATGGAGAAATGAAATGTATAATGCAGTCATAGATGCATTCAAGGATCATAGGCAGATCCCCCTTGATCATCCACGTTTACATTATCTTCTTTATCAGAGACACCTTTCTCCATATCTTGAACCTCTTCGGTCTGAGCCCGCTCTTGATGATCAAAAACTTCGGCGTTTTCCATGGCCGTAGGACCTTCAAAGGCTTCACAATCTCCCAAAACCTCAACATTCGTTTCTTCAAGATTCTCAGGGGTTCCTGAATCATAGGGTCGATAACGTCGGCCCAAGACGTAAAGCTCAGACTCATCATCAACCGCAGCCTGTTCAAGAGCCAAAGCCCACCCTTTCAGGAAATTAATGTTACACTCCCTACGCAGTTGAAGCCTCAAAGATCCTGCAGCATCTGCGAAACCCCGGTCGTAGGTGGCCTGAGCTTCATTCTCAGCATTACTTGACACTTGCCGAGCTTCAGCCAACTCGGCCTTAAGTTTATCAATTTCCGCCTGAAATCCACTGGAACGTTCACATTCTCGTTCCAACTTAGCCGACATCTCCACCAGTTGACATTCGGCCTTCTGAAGCCCTTCTTCGGCAGTTTTGTGTTGACTCTCGACCTCCCGAATTCTAGCAGACGCCACCTTCTCGACTTCACGCAACCTATCGTTTTCAGCGAGAGATTCGTTAAGAAGACGTTCGGCTTCTATCAGTCGATACCCGGCCTCGAAAACCCCTTGGACGGCCTATAAATAATCGTCACAATGAGTAATGAGAATGACGGATTATCGTAATAAAAGAAAGGATATAAAAACAAAACTCACCACGACCGAATCACGCTTCAGATTTTCGATCATCTGTGTTGAGTTATTTCCTTTCCAATTCTTCATGTCTTTGGGAAGGAGAAGGGCACTCCCAAGGGCATCAGCTATTTGTCCACCACGGACGTCCTTACTTTTCCAGACCGAATCATCTTCATTCACCAGTCGACCATTTACATAGAACTCACACTGCCAGGGCGCTGGCAGCTCCTTTTGATGTTTGCGTTTATATGAAACATGACCGACGGCTCTTTGAAGAGTTCGGCTATCCTTACTTCTACCCTTTTTGGACAAGGACTTGGCCGCGGAAGGTTCGGTGTTAATCGCGACCGGTTGCTTTTTGGCTACTTCAGCTTCCTCCTCTCCCATTTTTCTCTTTTTTATAACAGATTCTCCCTCGGAGAACCCGGAAGCAGGGGGAGCATTAGAAACTCTCGGCAACTCTGGGGCACGCGCACCGAGCACCGATCGTATGTCAACGGTCCTCTTTTGGATAGGCATGTTTTTACTTGTGCTCTGAGTAAAAATGAGCTAGACGAAAGAAACCAAATTCAAATCAGTGAAAAAGTTCACGATTTGGGGCAGAGAATAGTTTTAAAGGTAAAAATGCAATGTGGGGTCTCCCTTCCTTATATACTGCCAAAGGAGCCACAGGCAACCGGAATCCAGCCAGTCGTGGGCCGGTAAAAAACCTGCAAGAAAAAGAAAAATAAATAAAAAATAATAACGAGGGAAAATGATTCTTCCGGTTTGCAATATATCCTTGGAAACAAAGCATCCTTGGGAACTCCAAACGTCGTCCTAATCGCAATAAAACATTAAAGACGAAATGGCTTAGGGAACGCCAAACGTCGTTCCTTAATTATGGCTTACGGTTGTTATCAAGTTAATATTGAATTAGTTTATCCCCATCTCTTTTCATCGTCCAATAAGCGCGACATTGAGTTGGAAGGTTCTACTTCATTGCCATAATGTTCTAGTTCGGACCTCTCAGAGATAGCAACCGAGTTATCAATCCGTAAACCAAACCCTATTCCTGACCGAACTTCATTCAAAACTTTGAATAAGTACTATATATTTCTCCACTGTTTCGGTCAAATCTCTCTCTTCAATAAAGAGTAAAGATTTGAGGGGCAATTGGAGGTGGGGAAATCTAAATATAAAATAGGCCCATAAATGAATAGCCCATATCAGGGAACAAAATATGAAGCTCGGCCCAAGCCCACGACAGAGGCCAAAGTATAAAGGACGGCCCAAGCCTGTATCAGAGAATAAGGTATAAAACTCGGCCCAAGCTCTTATCAGAGGCCAAAGTATAAAGCTCGGCCCAAGCCTACGACAGAGGCCAAAGTATAAAGCTCGGCCCAGGCCCGTATCAAAGGTCAAAGTGTAAAGCTCGGCCCAAGCCTATATCAGAGGATGGAGATAACGGTTAAAGCACAATAGGAGACAAATAGAATATTGTACTTTTCAATAGAAACTTTGTACTTTACTGTACTTCATTGGGTAAAGAATTGTCCCACATTGAGGAAAGGGAACAGAATACAAAGTACTATGTACTACAAATTCAAAAGTGAACATTAATGAAGAGGGTGGTTATTTTTGGAAAGTCTGACAAAAGTACTTTTTACTCCTTTAAGAAATTAATTGTAGCACTGAAACTTACCCACTACAATTAATAACTTTCACGTCAATCCAAGTTATCTTCAGTTTTTGACATTGAATTTTACCTAAAGAACAAAGAACAATGTAGATCTCAGAATTTTGGAAGTGACTTGTGTCTAGTGCACCGTTGAGATATTATCATGTATATAAAAATTATATAAAACTGAATATGTGACAGCGTTTTAACGAAAACTTTTCATAACATAAAAAGACCAAAATAAAAACACCAACATAATATATGGACTAAATATATATTTTTCCCAAAATAAAAAATAAAATAAAATAAAACCTTGAATGAATGTATGAGTAACCATTTTATTCATTTGTGAAAAAAAAAAAAAAAAAGGGATAAACCTGACTGATGCTGTATTAAGAAGTTCTACGCCCATTCACGTTATCTTCAGTTTTTGACATTGAATTTTACAAAAGAACAAAGAACAGCGTAGATCTCAAAATTTTACATGAATTGACAATTCAAAGACATTTGCCTCAAACAGAACGTCCAGCCATTTAAAATTCAAAAAGCAAACTGACAAGACTATTGCAAAAGCAGTTAAAGCAAACATGACTCATTCACCGAGGACCAGCTGGAATCCATCTTCTTATGGACATACACTTTTGTTTGTCATCCCCGTATTGGACCTGTACAGCCCAATAAATGATCTCCAACCAACGAACCAAGTCCAATAGCCATCTCTCTTCAGAATATTTTTGTGTCTCCCATCCCATCTTCATAGACTTCACTCTCTAGTCTCTACACCATTAGCCACCTCATCACCACCTTTAAATCTCCCGTGAGTCTGCTTAGCTGTTGATCAACAGACAACAGTACGCACATGCGGGCCTTCAATTTAGAGGTGAGCCAAACTCCCTCACACTCTCTTCTTTCTAACAAACCATATTCTTTACTTTCACATATGATAAGGATATGGTTTTATGATCTTTTCTCCAAAGCTGGTTATGGGTTTAATTCTTTTTTTTTTTAATCTGTTTTGATAAGAGAAAAAAAAAACATGCAAAAGGAAGTAAAATGCAATAAATGGGTATTTGCTTTTGTTTGACAGATCAACAGATGGGGAAGTCTGGGAGCTCAAGCAGTACCGATATTAAAGTTGTGTTCGGATTTGTGTCTCATCGTTTTTGTTGGATGAGTATGAGGGATGGAGCAAAATGCAATGGACACAATCCTTCGTTTGGCATGGGCGGACTTGGCAAAAAGGTACAAAAATTTTCAATTTCTAGCTCTTTTCAATATTTTTATTACTCCTGGATCTGTGTAGTAACACTTTTTAAAATCTAGTTTGAGTTTGGAAACAAAAAATTATTTTTAAAACAAAGAATTTTTTTTTTAATACAAAAAATTTGTTATTATCATCATTAGTACTGCATCCTCATCATTCCCATCGTTATCCTCCCGCTCAAGTGTATCACAAGTCTATTCTTGGATACTTTCCAAACATTTACACATCTTTGCTAGCACAATATCATGCTCCTTTAATTTATAAAAAATACGCTCTTTTATACCTATAATAGCACGGAGAGAGACAATGACATCCGCAGAAGATGGGGTAGACGAACTAGGACTAGCTCTATTATCTTCCCCGTTACGGTCATCCGGTTGGGGGACCTTTTTTTTCTTTTTCAGCTGACCACTCATTCGCTTAATAGATCACTTACCAATTGGTTTTGCAGATCGAGGAAGCTGAGGAATGTTTAAGGGGATCATTATGGGTAAGAAGTCTAGTAATGAGGTATGGATGGATTAAATGACTCATTTTATCTTCGTACTCATACATTTCAATCAAAGATTGAATGATCTCCACAGATGGGAGATCAATGGAAACTTTTGTCATGAAAGCATATAAAAACTTGGCTTGAGCTTTGGTGATCGTGTTCCTTATGAGAAAGAGGTAAAGATTGAAGCATATTATCAAATTATATATACGACTCTCATCTGTGAAACATTTTGAGTGGTGATTGTTTTACTAGAATCCCATGCCATAGGCTTGTCATAAAAATGTGAAATTATCTTATCATCATTTGTGATTAACTTCGGACTAAAAGGATACTCCGAATTACAAACCCTAGAAAGCTTAAAGGCAATAGCAACCACATCGGGAGAGATGTGATTTTTTTTTTTTTCTTCTAAAATACACATCAAACTCGTTATTCTTGAATTTGATATAAACGGATAGATGGTCCACTTTGTGACCAATCTCATTTTGGGAATCTCATTTTGGGGGAGTGATAGATGATATTTTTGTAATCACTATTAGAGAGTTTTTCTTACATATTTTGATGTTCATATGACAGTTGTGACTGTTTTAATACTATGACTAGTCTTTTCGAACGTGTTATGTGCGTGTTAAGAAACTTTTCTTATTTATCATTTTTAATTTTTTTTATTCAATTTTTATGTGGAGAATATGAGTATGTGTGTTTTTTCGTGTAATTTTTAGATTTCTTAATTTACTTTTATGTATTTAGGTCAAATACGGTTGCGTCGTGAGTGTTTATTAAATCAAAATTGAAAACACAATTTTCTTTAAAAAAAAAAAAACCATATTAGAATGATCTCTTCATTGTTGTTACTTTGCAACATTAGTTGTTCATATTCTTATTGGTCATAATCTATTTCTTTTTATTATATTCAACGAAAAAGTTTAGAAGTCTCATACCTTATTTCTTTATAAAGAACAAAAGAAATAGAGGCGAGTATGAAAGGAAATAGTAGACTCTAAAGCCAAAAAAAAAGATCATTTATAATTTTTTTTTTTGCTAAATAGATCATTTATTTAGTTGATTAAAAAATAAGAAATAAAACTTATTTGAATGCTTTGGTAATAAATAAATAATAAATAAAGCTTATCTAAATTCACCAAAATTCTCATCTTCTCACACTCACAAATATGCGTATATGTCAATACGTCCCAATTAATGTTTGAGGGTTGGTCCCAATTAATGTTTGAGGGTTGCTGTAACATTTGCAAGAAGCATATCAAGAATTGGTACCCAAGGTGATTTCCAATGAAAATTTTGATACTAAAAAATATTTTTTAAATTTCAATTCCAATTTTGTAAGAATTGTTACACATCTAGACATACTTTTTCAAACAATTTATATAGATTGAATGTCTTTTGTAAAAGCTTCATTGATAAGTGAAGGAGTGATATGATTGAATCAATCTGATAGTACGTACAACCAAGGCAACACCTTTGTTCGATTAGTAGGTAATTGATACAATAAAAAAACATTTAAATAGTATTAAATAGGTTTTAGCAAATAAAAAAAAAAAAGTAGTATTAGATAGATAACATATAAGGATGGAGAACAACTAAATAAAATAAAATTAAAATTAAAATTTTAACAAAAAAAATTCCAACGTTGGTGGCAAGTTTACATAAAATAAAAAATAAATAAAAGCCTTAAACGTGGGTGAGAAAGTAGGAACTTGAAATAAAGATGGAGAGAGATGTAAATTACCTACTTCAAACTGATGAGTTTGAATTTGAGTACAATTAGAGTTTTAATTCTTAAGATTATCTCCTAAAAGTTGTTACGTTGTGGAAGTTTTATTTGGTGATTACTTTTAAGTTTATCCAAAAAAAAAAAATTGTATTATTTTTAAATTTGATTTAAGTATTATAGTCGACTGTATGGTTATTAAAAAGTAAATAACCTGTTATTAAAAAGTAAGCCGTGCACACAAACAGTCCCAACCACTTGGACAAAGAGAACAATATTTCTATTTTTGAATCTAGCAAAAGGATTTAACACAACTTAAACCTTGATAATTAAGAAACTTGGATTAAAATAACAAACAATTAAGAGCATTGATAACGAAGAACATCCATCTAAGAAGATTATCTACTCATTCACCATGATTACATTCACATTTAAGCCCCATTCACTCATATTACTTCTTAATTTGGACAAATTGTATAGTCCTATATTTTTAGATTAATGCATTCATCCAAAAAATTAATAAAGACATTTTATTATGGTAACATCATTTAGAGACCCTCAATTGGGACCAAATCCAAAAGATTATACACAGAGAACTACAAACTTATGTTGAACCCTACCAAAAAGAAGAAACATTAGGTATTCAAAATATGATGAAAATTTTAAAAGGGTTCCTATTTTCTGAAAAATGCACAAAAATATAACTAAAATTCAACCCGAGAGATGATCCCAGTGTTGTCAAAATGCTTGGCATTCACTAAATCTGTAGTTAAAATCTTTGTGGGGTCAATCAATCCCTTTAAAGAATTTGACCTATGTAAACCACTATCTCTTCATCCATAGGCAACTAGGGATGGCAATTTCGACCCGGTCCGACCTGATCCGCCCTGACCCGTCCCGCCCGCACGGGTATTCCCCGCCCCGTAGAGGTGACGGGGCGATTGCGGGTTATATAAATTGCCCCGATACCCGGGGCGGGGCGATCACGGATTTTGTTTGCCCCGCCCCGCCCCGACCCGAGGATATTTCCATAATTGCCCCTAGGTATTTTTCTAACCCCCTTTCTCTCACTCCTTACATTTTTTTTCTCTGCCCAACCTCCAGCCCTCCCTCACAAGCTGCTGCCGCCTGCCGCCCACCAGATTTCCTCACACAAGTTGCTGCCGCCAGTTCGAAACTCCGAATCGCCGACTAAGCACGAGCTAGAATCTCCAACGACGAGGTGGCAACGACGGCAAAGGTGAGGCGAGTTGAGCACTCTCTCTCTTTACGGCTTCTGCGACCCGATCTGTGAGTTTTTGTTTTTAAATTTATCAGATCTGTTGGGTGTTGTGGTTTGTGGCTCGACGACACTAGTGATTTTGGGTCTTAGTTGTTGGATTTGTGGATTTCTTGTGAAATTTCTTGCGGTTTGTGTATTTGTGAATTTGGGTCTTCATTATTCCTGGGGCGGGGCGGGGCGGTTCGGGAGCGGGCGGGATAAGTTGCCCCGACCACCGGGGCGGGGCAGGGTCGGGTATTGATGGTACTTGTGCGGGGCGGGTTCGGGTCACCCATGATCCGGTCCCGATCCGCCCCGTTGCCATCCCTATAGGCAACTCCTCCTTTAGCACCTTCGACTTGTGGCATTACAATGTCCTAAGAATTGAATTCCAAGGAAATCAACATTTGTTAGAATAAATTAGAAAAAAATTGGGGGGAAAATCAAGTAATTTCAAGATTTACATGTTCAAAGAAAGGCAATGTGGTACTAAAAAATAGATACCACCAAAAGATTATTTGGTCTCATGTTTCTACATGCGTTTTGGTTTCCTAAATAACAAATGATCAAATAAAGACTACTTAATTGAATTAGACAAAATTGAATGAAAATCTACACCTTGTAAAGTTCAAATTATGTCTTGGAATATGCTTTCCATAACACATTTGCATCTCATAAATGAAATGAAATCAAATCAAATCCAATACTATTTACAATATCTGAAATCAAAATCAAACTCGTAGAAACCTCATATATTACTTCAAAAATACATCATAAAACACGTAATTTTCATCATATTTACACTTCAAAAACACCATAGAAAGTTAGAAACTCAATCTAACTAAAATTTGAATAGTTTTTAAACTAAACCCCACCTTAAAGAATGACGTATCTACTAAAGATGTCATATCCAGATCCGCTGCTTTCAGATTTTTGTCTCTATCAATTGCTATTGTACAACTTATGAAAAACCCAAAAATGGGAAATGTCGAAGAAGAGGGAACTGGGATGAGTTTGAGTAACTATGTAAGCATTTGAATGTGGGATAATGCAAGAGATAAGTCCAAATTTTAAGTAACTATGTAAACGTGGAATGAGTTTGAGTAACTGTTTTTTAGTAACTGTGATATTCAGTTTTTTTTTTTTTTTGAAACATCATTGGATAATGAGTTTGAGTATAACTACAAATGAGAGATAATGCAAGAGATATATCCCATTATTAAAAAGCCAAGCAATGAGATATATCATTATCCATCATATCCAATTGCCAATTTTAAAAATGGAGGACTCAAACGTGGGTTTCTTTTATTTTGTTAGATTAAGGTGACCTAAAACTAAGGATTTTAAGGATTTGTTAAAATGTTATTTTCCTTAAATAAATATCCGGTGAAAACTCTTTCCCTAAAGAGTAGTACTTCTTTTTTTTTTTAAATTGATTTTTATATAAATTAGAGAACTTTTCAACATGGGAAGTGGAATTTTGCTTAAAAAAAACGTGGGAAGTGGAATAGAAATGTGTAGGTAGTTTTTTGTTGTTATATTTTTAATTGGATAAGAGTGGTGTTTTTTTTATTTTTTTTTTTGATCTAATCCGAATGTGATTTTAATTGAATAGTAAATGCAAAGTGGTGCTAATTTTTGGGTTCCTTTTAAAATAGACCCTAAATTTTATGATTTTGAAAAATTTATATTTTCCTTATTTGCCCCCAATTATTTCAAGTTATCTAATGTTAATGTGTGAGAGTATTTTAATCTGTGCACTAAGGTGAACATTTTTCTATATTTAGATGTGACTATTATACCATTTTTTTCTAAGACACATTATTATTTAAAGTGAGTGATTAAATTAGGATAATTTGAAGATGTGATGTGTATTTTTGACAGTACATTAAAGTGGATATGAAGACATCAATCCTCTTAATAATATTAAATAAATACTAAATTAAATTAAATTTTGACAAATACTAAAAGTCCCATATTTATACAAAAAAATATGCTCATAATTTAATTATGATAACTTCTTATGTATTATGAAGTTATTACACGTACTAGTAATATTAACTGTAAATCAGATCCCATGCAATACTAATGGTTATGTAATTCCTTTTATGTGGTTTGAATTAAATGAGTTAACTTTTAATTTTTAAAATTTTTTAAATTAGGTTGTTTTGTAACTTTCAATTTTAGTCACATAAAAGGAATTGCATAGTCATGTATTGCATGGGTTCTCAATCCATGTTTTGTATTATGATTTGTGTGATTTTTTGTTAACACGTACGTGGATTTTGATGGGTCTCTCAGTAAATGAGAATATTTACAAGGAGAAATGTTAGGAATGGTGGGGGAGAAAGAAAAAAATAATAATAACAAATAAAAATAATATCTAAATAAAATGAAGAAAGAAATAAATAAGTTGATTCAATAAATGTGAATAGTAAATTAACCAACTAGAGATTTTAGTTAGATTCGGCTAAAATTGCACATAGCCCGGATGGGAATGCTCTTAATAACTTTCACGCCCATCCTCGTTATCTTCAGGTCCTGACATTGAATTTTACCCAAGGAACAAAGAACAGCGTAAATCTCAAAATTTTACATGAATTGACAAAGACATTTGCCCCAATCAGAACGTCCATCCATTTTTAAATTTCAAAAAGCAAAACTGACAAGACTATTGCAAAAGCAAATTACTCTTTCACCGAGGACCAGTTGATATCCATCTTCTCATGTACATACGCTTTTGTTTGTCATTCCCGTATTGGACCTGTACAGCCCAATAAATGATTTCCAACCAACGAACCAAGTCCAATAGCCATCTCTCTTCAGAATATTTTTGTGTCTCCCATCTTCAAAGACTTCACTCTCTACACCATTAGCCACCTCTTCACCACCTTTAAATCTCCCGTGAGTCTGCATAGCTGTTGATCAACAGAAAGCAGTACGCACATGCAGCCTGCAATTTTGAGAATCATGTTTAGATCTTTATTGTTTAAGGATCGTAGTTCTCACAGTTAGTAATAGAGGAATACAAGTATGGAAACAACTTTGATAATACGTGTAAACATGTCTCATGTGTTGTAAAATATTTTTTAGTTTTCCTATTTACTCTTTGATTCAGTAAAAGATGTGTTGATTATTGTTATTTTGTGTTAAACCTCAAATGTTTGTCAACTGTCGTAACATTGAATTTTATTTTGGCAGATATGGGGATTTAAGTGAATATTAGTATATGTTTAATACAAATAGGTACTTACATTGAAAATTATTATAATTGTCTGCTAAGTTATGTAATTTTTCTTACATGTGGTAAAACATGTGTTGATTGATGCAATATAAGTAATAAACGTGTAATTCTTAGTGGTTATTAATAATGTTTTCGGTCTACGGGAATTTAGTGCTTATTAGTAGTTGATGAAAAACTATTGATAATTTATTTGATAAAATTTGTATATGTTTCTTGTGTTTTGAAATTTGTCTCCGAATCCGTTAAGTGTTTTATGGTTATTGTAATTTGTTTGTTTTAATCTATTATTTTAGTTAGTTTTTATAAATATTGGGCCTATGTGATTGTTAGTAATGATTGAGTAAATATTTGTAAAATTTCTCATAAAATGTTTAAATGATTTTCAATGTTTGTAATTTCTCTCTCGTTTCGTATATATGTTCTTTAGTGTGGTAAAACTTATGTCCAAATGTGTCAATAAGTCACTCATTCCCATAAAAATAAGTAAATAAGTATATTAAGCTAAAAAGTGGTATAAATGTTGTAAGGTGATTGAAAATTGTAATAATAGTTTACTTTCCTATAGTATAAAAGTTATTAATATTAGTAATTTTATAGTTTGTATTTGTAAGATGTTTGTTATAGTGTGTAACGTTTATGTCTTTTATTATAAAACCAATCACCTATATAGTTGATTATAAATTTTTTTTTTTACCTGATGGGACCGTATCAATGTTAAGAATACCGTTCCGATGCTCGTTCCGGTTTGGCCATTGGAATGGTATATTTTGATATCGGTCAATACCGGCGTTTCGTTTCGGATTTACCGCTATATATATACATATTTATACCATAATGACAACCAGGAACAGATGAACAGTATGATAAAGATGAAATTGCTAGAAATGAAAAGAGTTAAAGAAGTATGGAATGAATATGCTGCAAATAAAATCAAATTAACAATAATGAAATCTGAAAATAATTGATTGAAATTGAAATTCATAATTCATTTGATAAACTTGATGAACTTACAGAGATAATTTGAGAGATACAAAAGGAGAATGTTTTGTTTTCTGAGAGGGAGGAAGAGAGTTTACAAAGAGTTTGCAGAGAATTTGCTAAAAACTAGAAGTAGCTATTCTAAGCCGTGCCTTCTACAAATCAGAAGGATGGTTTATATAGAACTTGAAAAAGTAAAATAAACAGTAAAATTTGAACAATAATTTGACTAGGGTATTTTAACAGTAGTCTTAGTAACTTGGAAAAGTGAAATCTGTATAAAATCTGAAGTTTGAAATTTATTCGGATCTTTTTGTCAAAAGTAGTCTACTTTAATCTGCCAGGAATCTTGTCATTTTAAAGCTTGTCAATCAGCTTGAAATGGAATTTGTCTGGAACTTTTTTTTGAACTTGTCAATTTACACCGAAAGTAGGAAAATAATCTTCTATCTTCTTTTGTCTTCATTGTGTTAGGAATCTTGTGATGAAAATTTAAACAATAATTTGAAACTTGCTTTTTATGCCGAAAGTAAATTTTGTCTAGAGTCTTGAACCAAAAGTTGTCAATTTGAAATCTTTGGAATCTTGAAACTTGTCTAGAATCTACCAAGAGTAATTTGCTTTTGATCTTGTCATTCTGAAAAGAAACTTGTGGAATTTGTCTTGAAACTTGTTTGGAACTTACTGAGAGTAATTTGCTTTGATGAAATCTAGTCATAATTTGAAGCTTGGAGACTCTTGCTTATCTAGCTAAATTAGTACTCATAAGGGTCTTGAGAATCTTGGAAATAATTTGGATTTTGTGAGACTTCTACTCCTTGGTCATCATCAGAATCATCAGAAATTTGAGAAAGGGCATCTTGGAGTTGCTTTTTTAGTTCTTTTTTGGATTTGTGTGGACTGTGGATTTTAAACGGGGATACAGTTTGTGGGTCTAGCAAATTACAATCTGAGATCATTTTTTGGTATTCACCAGTATCAACAATATATTTTTCCCACCAACGGACATAAATTTGTCTGACAATGAATCTACGTGAAGGGGAAGAGAAAGCAAAATCCCATCCCATAATCCACGGGAGACTATATCTTGTAAAAAATGCTAATAACTTGGGGAATTTGCAGAGTGCTGGGGTGTTTGGAAGTTTTTTAAGAAATTTTCATAAATTTGGGTGAGAGAGAAAGGAAAATAGACTTTTTCTACTGATTCTTTTGATTTTTCATCTAGTAATTTGGATGGTAATATGGATGGGTCAGGGCCAAATTGGAACCACCAATGTTGGAACCAGGAAGAGATTGCTAAATGTTTGGAAAAACCAGAGATTGAATTTCTAAATGTTTGTCAAAATAGAAAAACCATGAATGTTGAAATCTATCATTTTGAAAATAAAAGGCATTATACCAAGCAGCTTGATAATCATAATAATTATAATATTGAGATTGAAAGTTTTGAATAAATTTTCTAGGAGCCCATGGTGACCCTACATTCCATTGGAGAGGACTAATAACATTTTTAATAATATATTTTGAAAATGCAGTTCAGGAAGAATCCCATGTACATTTATTATGGGTTAGTAGGACAGAATTTGTATCAACTAGAATGAATTCATAAAAAGTTTGTGTCTTGTGGGGATGTTCTGGTTGGAAGTACCATCCTGGAGGAAACATATGGGATACAACTTGTCTAGGTTTGTGGATATTGGTAATTTGTTGTTCTACTGGGAAAATATTAACTTCTGGAGATTTAAAAACTTGAAGAGATTCTACTGATTGTGGGGATGGAAAAGATTTGGTTAGATTAGTTTGTGATGTTTGTGATGGAGAGTCTGATGAAGAGTCATTTGAACTTGCTGGTGACTTTAAAGTAGATGCAGTAACAGTTTGTGCATAAGTTGGTAATTTAGAGGGGAGTGGAGGGAAATTTGCTAAATTGGTAAATCTATTTGAAAGTGGAAGATTTGTAGAGGAAGTTTGGGAAGTTTGTGGTTTTGGACTAGGAGATCTTGGGGTTGTGGTAGTTCTTGATTTTGAAGATGATGGGGTTTTGATTGCATAATCTACGGCATTTTGGATTTTAAACCTATTAGGATGAGTTGTCAATTTGTAGTTTTGGTATGGTGATGTCATTTTCCCTATAAAAATTCACGAGTTAAGAAATCAGGAATACAATTTAATTCACTTTTAATGTACTCAATGTTAAAATCAAAAATACTTAAAATAGCTTGCCATCTTGCTAAAATTTGTTTAGAAGCAAGATTTTCAACATCTTTAAACAAAACATATTTTGCACTTTTACAATCAACTCTAACTAAAATTTTTTTATTTAATAGATCATCTTGGAATTTTGAAATGCATAAAACTATTGATAAAATCTCTTTTTAAATAGTACTATAATTTTGTTATGCAGCATTCCATACACCTGAGTAAAAACGAACAATTTGCTCATGATTTGACTCTAGGACTTTTTGCTTAAGAATACCTCCATAACCAAGTTCAGAGGCATCAGTTTCTACTATCTTGAAAGAACTAGGAGAAGGAAGTCCTAAATATGGAAGAGTCTTAACATGTTTTTTAATTTGCCTAACAATTTGGGTATGAATGTCAGTCCATGGTGGTAGATTATTTTGTAATCTTTCAAATAGAGGACGACATATTTTTCTAAGATTTTGGTAATATTCTTAGACATAATTTAGACTTCCTAAAAATCTTTGAAGCTGATTTTATCTTTTATTTCATCAGGGAATTTATCAAGCAAATTGAATAGCTCTATCTATAGCTGTTATTTTGCTTTGATAAATGTTATGTCCTAAAAATCTTATTCTATCTTGAAATAACTATATTTTTGTAGGAGAAACTACCAATCCGTTAATTTGTATAATTTTAATAAATGTTTCTAAATGTTTCCAATGCTGATCTATTGAATTTGAGAATATTAAAACGTCATCAATATAGACAATTGAGAAACTTGTATAGGGAGTAAAAATATCATTCACAATATTTTGGAATTCACTGAGTGCATTTTTCAGGCCAAATGGCATTACATTCCATTCATAATGTTCAAAAGGGACAATAAAAGCAGTTTTATATCTATCTTTTTCATCAATTTGAATTTGCCAAAACCCACTTTTCATGTCAAATTTTGAAAAGATTATAGCATTATGAACTCTTGATAATAAATATTTTTTATTGGGTATGGGGTACCTAATTCATTTTAAAGCAGTATTTAAAGGTTTATAATTTATGACTAATCTAGGAGCACCTCTTTCAATTTCAGCATTCTTTTGAACATAAAAAGCAGAACAACTCCAAGGAGATTTACTTTTTCTAACTAAACATTTGTCTAGTAATTCATGAATTTCTTTCTTGCAATATTCTAATAATTCTTGATTCATTTGAATAGACCTAGCTTTTGTGGGTATAGTCCTTTCGTTAAAATCTGGCTCGTAGGGTAAGTTAACAATATGTTGTTTCATATGCCAAAAGGCATTTGATAAATCTACACAAATTTCATTTTTTATTTTGTTTTCAAAATTCACAATTTTTTGTTTTAGTAAAGGAGATTCTAATTGTTCTTCAATCCTTTTATATTCTAAGTCTTGTTTTAAGAACATGAAGTGTTTTTCTTTTCTAGCAATTTTAGATTTGTAAATTAAATTAATTTCATTAGAGAATGACATTTGTTTTAGCAAATTTATGTCTCTTGTCATGGGTGGTAAGATG
Organism: Fagus sylvatica; assembly: GCA_907173295.1. Taxonomy (NCBI): domain Eukaryota; kingdom Viridiplantae; phylum Streptophyta; class Magnoliopsida; order Fagales; family Fagaceae; genus Fagus; species Fagus sylvatica. Next base: position 30,395,352 of record OU015768.1, on the reverse strand, counting down.
AAAGGAAAAGTAATTTTTTGTCCTAAAATTTGTGTTGTAAGACCTTTTTATGAAATTTGTTCTATAGGATATAATAAAGTTATGAAAGGATTTCCTAATATTACTTTTGAGGTTATATCTTTGACTAAAATAAAAGTAGTTTTAATACAAACATCGTCTCTACAAACATGAGCATTTGGAAGTTTGAATTCAATATTTAGACCAGCACCACTAGCTTGTGAAAGTTTTTATGTTGTTTTTTCATAGTATTTTGTAGAGATTAATCCTTCTTGGATGCAATTTGAATCTGCCCTTGTATCTAATAAAGCAACAGTTTCAAAAACATATTCTTTGTCTATTACTATTTTAATTTCAGTGTACCATTTTTTAAAAAGTATTTTGTCAATTGTATTTAAAAAAGTTTCTTTAAAATTTGGTTGGGTTACTAATTGGACAATTTGTTTACAATTTTCTTGTGGTTCAATCTCTTTTTTCTATACTAGGATATTATGGGTGATTATTATTTATTTTTAATGCTACCATCTCTTATGCTAATTGTTCTTCTGTAATTTGAAAACTAGATGTTTTGATTTCTTTTATTTCTTGTTTTAATGAATTTATTTTTGAATGGAGATCTGGAGTTTTTAATTTAGACTTGCATTTAGAAGGCTGACTTCTACACATTTTATCAGACACACAGTTATTTTGATAGTGACCAAGTTTTTTGCATTTATAACATATGGGTTTTTGTTTAGTTACTTTTTCTCTAAAGATTTCTGTTAGTGGATTTGTTATCTTATCTAACTTGTGCTTTTTGTTATTTTTATATGTATAGTCTTTCTTTATAGTATTTATTTGGCCATATTGACTTGCTAAGAGAGTTTGTTTTTCGGCTAAGTTAATGTTATCGGTAACTTGTTGATTTGGAGTCAATTCTAGTGGCTAGTGTCAGGTTAATGTTATCGGTAACTTGTTGATTTGGAGTCAATAGTCTAGTGTAGCTAGTGTCAGGAATCTCATATGCATGAGTTTTAGTCAATGGAATCAATAATGGGATGTTAGAGATTCTATATGTATGGGTTGTAGTCATGTCTTTTGTGATAATGGTGTTTTGACTAGGCAATGGTCTATTTGTAGCTTCTTTTTGTAGTAAAGAGTTTGTGTTTCTACTGGCTAAAACTTTTGGCTTATAATAGTTATCAAACCATTCAAAGAAATTGACTTCAGTTTGTATATCATTCATAAAATCATAATATTTCTCTCTTATGTAAGTTCTTAAAAATTTTGAAAAAGTTGCAAAAAATTATTTTCTTCTATTTTCATATTTTGGGGACATAAAATATTTTCTTAATCTTTCTTTGTTTAATTTAAAAGGTTTTGTAATCATATTAATTTGTGGATCATACATATGAAGATGAAAATATCCCATGTCAGAATTTGTTGGAGAATTTGGTCTTTTTTGAGGAATTTGTGAGGATGAAGGAATTTGAGAAGACGTAGAGTAAAAGGTGGGAGAGACTTGTGAAGATGTAGAGTAAAAAGGGGTATTTATTACGTTACTTTTGATTATTCCATCTAAATTTGGATTAGTATAATTTGAGTTAGTACTTGGTTTCCTAAACTTGTCTAGATCTAATTTTTGTGATCTATCTTCTTTTTCAACAAATCTTAAATTATTTAGTCTATCTATGCTATGTCTTAAATCATCATCTATTCTTGAATTTTCTGGCAATTTGAGTCTATTAAAATTACATCTTGGTGGTGACACTATTTTTTCTTTGTAAGGATTACTATATCTAAAGAAGCAAGAACTTTTGGATTTTCTAAAAGGCTGAAAATTTATGCTAACAGAACCATCTGGCTGCTGATCTATGTAATCTATGTCATCTTCTAAAGTATTTTGAACAGGAGTTGGTTGGGTAACATTTCTTACTAGCCATTGATTGGGTAACTTTACATCATTCCAATTAATTTGTGTGGGGACTTTAGTATGGAAATCACTTGTACTAACTTGTAATAATAAAGTCTTGCCTTTCGGACTTTCCATCAAAGTTTGAGGTTCTAAAGTAGTTTTCATCAATTTGTAGTAAATTCTATAAACAATTACTAAAGATTGTGCACCTTCTAACATATTATAGCCTGAAGTTTCAATATCTAATTCTAAAATTTGTAATACAATTTCATCAGTTAAAGATACAGCAAAATTTGGATAACAATTAAAATAAATTGGTCATTGGAAAAGGGACAATTCTACCATTTATAATAAAACATCTTTATAAATTTTAAATCTACCATCTCTTAAACATAAAAGAACACTAGTATTTAATCCTTGTCTTGTTAAAGGTTTAACCGCAACTTGAACTAAACCAAAATGTATAAAGGAAAAGTTTTTTATATTTTTGTCAATCTCTTCTCTACTAAGTAATTGAAGTGTTTCAAAGAGTAAGTTCTTTCTACAGTTTTTATTGTATAATTTGAGAGAAATGAAATATTTGAAGAAGTTGTTTTCTTATAAATTTTATTTTGTGGAACTGAAGGTAAATTCCAATTCTGCCAATTTTTATCTGAACTAACATTTGTTAAGTTAACTTCTTCTTTATTAACTGTATCAGTCTTGGAGGACATCTGAGACCTAGAGCTAGAGCTAGAACTTCTAAGATTATTCATTTTTAAACTTACCAATTCTAAGGATTTCTAAGCTTTTGTAGGAACTGTGAGACTTCTATGAGGCTTCTACTGAAACACTGTCTGGAACACCTTAAAACGCCTACCCTTGGCTAACACAGGCTTACCAACGGTCTTACGCTTACCAACGTAGACAATTCATCGACTCGCACACAGTCTCTACTCCAACACAAAAAAGCTTGGAACAGGCAAATCTAGTAATGAACATACCTAAGAAGCCACTTAGCTCTGATAGCATAATGATAATCAGAAACAGATGAACAATATGATAAAGATGAAATTGCTAGAAATGGAAAGAGTAAAAGAAGTATGGAATGAATATGCTGCAAATAAAATTACATATATATTAAAATTACTTATAATTAAGAACCTTTCAAATTATAAACCCATATCAATCTTAATACTAATAATAATATTATGCACTTGTATTTGAATAATAAATAATAGAAATATAAAAATAAAACCTAAAGAAATATCACTTAAAAAAAAAAAAAAAAAAAGAGTATATGTCAAAAGGTAGTCTTTGGCGTGTAAATATGGTCAAGCTAATGTCAGTTGTAGAGTCTACTCTACTATCCTCATAAAGCAAATGTCTCTTCTTATTATTCAAGTGTCCTTTTTGTTGAATAAAAAATTATTTTTCACATGATTGTTCAAAACTATATGACACGCCAAAGTGCACATATGTGTCTGCGGCACTTGAACCAAAAAGAAAAAAATAAAAATAAAGAAAAGGTACAGAAGAGAAAGAAGCTGTTGACTTTTTTTTTTTTCTTTTTCAGTTATTTATTCATGCGGTTGAAATTGGTCAGAATGACCGAAACTCGTTGAAAATGGGTTGAAATTTTTTCCGAGATAAAATAAAGGGGTTTCTCGTTCCAGTTTATATATCAGTATGAGATTTTTCGACTATTTTGACTGGAATAGAACGGTATTTACAATTTTGGACCGTATCGCTTGCGGGAAATAAGAATTCTCGTACAAAAGAACAAAGGACAGCGTAGATCTCAAAATTTTACATGAATTGACAATTCAAAGACATTTGCCCAGCCATTTAAATTTCAGAAAGCAAACTGACAAGACTATTGCCAAAGCAATTAAAGCAAACATTACTCTTTCACAGAGGACCAGCTGGAATCCATCTTCTTATATACATGCACTTGTATTGGACCTGTACAGCCCAATAAATAATCTCCAACCAATGAACCTAGTCCAATAAACATATGTTCAATTATGAAATATGATTTATTAAACTTATTTTTTAAGATTTTTAATAAAAAAATTTATATTTTATTTTTAGTTATTTATAAATTTTTTTTTTTATTTTTTTTGATATAAAAATAATTTATTTATATGTGTTATTTTAATTTTACGTTTTGTTCTAAATGTAAATTAATATTTAAATAAATAAATAAAATAAACCCACAAAACCCCAAGTTCACTTATACCCTTCTTTTCTAGTCGCATCAATCACTGCTGAATTAAACGTGGACAGCAATTTCATAGAGCAGCAGCCAGACTTCACGTGGGGCAGCAGGAGAGAAATGGAAAGAAGAAAGAAAAAAGAATAAAGACAGAAGAAAGTGGGAAACAAGGCAGCTGGAAAAGAGTGAAAAGAATGAAAAAGAAATAGAAAAACTGAAAGTTCACGTGGAATGAAGAAAGAGAAGAAATAAAAGAAGGAAAGAAAAGAAGAAAAGAAAGAAAAAGCTGCAGGCGGCATGGAAAGTGAAGAAAGAAAAGAAATAGAAAGCAGAGAAGTAGGGGGGCGTCAGCAGCAGAGAGTCATAATTGCTAGGCTAGTTTCTGACCCGTAGACTCTATTTCCATATGCTCATCTATACTTTGCTTCTCAAGACAAAGTGCAAAGCTTTATAAATCAGGGAACTCTCAAACCTCAGTGGGGACCTTAAGCAGAAAATAAGAGAACAGGCGGGGGCAGAGAGACAGTAGCAGTGTCTGGGAGCAAAATTCATTAGAGTTTTTCTTCATTTTTGCTTAGGCTAAGAGAGGGAGAGAACAATACAAAAGCCTAGCTGTTAGTGACAAAAGGAGATAGACTTACAGTACTAATGCTTCAAGTAGAACTCCACGGTGTATTTATTGTGGGATTGCATTTCTTTCTTTTGTTATAATATTTCTGTAAACTTTTCAACTCAATGGATTTAATGGTTAATGTGATTATTTTTATTTTTATGTGTTGAGGATTGAAAATCTGTGTATTATATTATATGAATAAATGTAGTATAAGAGAGCCTTTATATAGGCAGAGGTAAGAATAATGCACAAGTAAGAAGAATGCTATACAAGATAATGTAATAGGCCTAAGACCCATTGGACTTATATTCTAACATCCCCTCAAACTTATGTTGGGTGAAGAGACACCAACTTGAGTTTGGAAATAAGATCACGGAAACGGCCTGGAGGCATAGGTTTGGTGAATATGTCAGCTAACTGATCCTGAGAAGACACTGAACGGAGCTGCAAAGTACCCTGTAATAAGTGATGACGAACAAAGTGACAGTCGATCTCAATATGCTTGGTACGCTCATGGAAGACGTCATTGTGGGCAATTTGGATGGCACTTCGATTGTCACAATGGATTGGAACTGCAGTAGAACAATCAATGCCTAAGTCCTGGAGGAGCCAACGTAACCAAAGGAGCTCAGCAGTGGTGTCAGCAAGTGCTCGATATTCTACCTCAGTACTAGAACGAGCAACAACAGATTGTTTCTTACTTCGCCAAGAGATGAGGGAGTCACCAAGAAGAAAACAATACCTTGTAGTGGAACGACGGTCAGTAGGGTCCCCTGCCCAGTCGGCATCAGAATAAGCCTGAAGAGTGAGCGACGACTGAGATGAGAAGTGAAGACCATGAAACAAGGTGTCTTTCAAATACCGAAGAATCCGAAGTACAGCAGCATAATGGAGAGACCGCGGTGCAGCCATGAACTGGCTAACAATGTGAACAGCATAGGAGATGTCTGGTCGAGTGACAGTGAGGTAAACAAGACTCCCAACTAGCTGTCTGTAAAGGGTAGCATCAGGAAGTGGTTCTCCATCATGAGTATTCAGGCGATTGTTGTATTCGATGGGTGTGTCAACTATCTTGCTGTCCGTGATTCCAGCTCGAGAGATAAGATCAGATGTGTACTTGGCTTGAGTGAGATAGTAACCATTAGAGGATGAAGAGACTTCAAGACCAAGAAAATAACTGAGGGGACCCAGATCCTTCATTTCAAAGTGCTGACCAAGGAAGCGCTTAAGATCCTGGATGCCCTGCACATCATCACCAGTAATAATCATGTCATCTACATACAACAAGAGAAGGGTAATACCATGATCTGAGCGTCGGAAGAACAGAGCTGAATCATATGAACTAGCTGAAAAACCATGCTGAGAAATGGTGGAGCTGAACTTGGCAAACCAAACTCGTGGAGCTTGCTTAAGACCATATAGTGCCCGACGTAAGCGACACACTTTATGAGAAAAGCCTGGAGGTTGGGAGAAACCAGGAGAGAGCTGCATGTAGACTTCCTCAGTTAGTTCTCCATTAAGAAAGGCATTCTTCACATCCATTTGAAAAAGTGGCCAATGTCGGGAAGCAGAAACTACGATAAGTGTACGAACAGAAGAGAGGCGAGCCACCGGGGCAAATGTCTCCTCATAGTCAATACCATACTCCTGAGTGAATCCCTTGGCAACGAGACGAGCCTTGTAGCGATCAACAGTACCATCTGATCGTGTCTTGATCTTGTACACCCACTTACAACCAATAGCAGATTTACCAGCTGGCAAATCAACCAGATCCCAAGTACCTGTCTTAAGCAATGCATCCAATTCTTCTTTCATAGCTTGCTGCCATAAAGGGTCAGAGGAGGCCTCACGAAAGGTGTGAGGTTCATGTAAGGTGGCAAAGGCAGAAAAGCAGTGAAAGTCACGAAGATGAGAGGGAAGAGTACTTACCCGATGAGAGCGACGAGCCTCAGGAGCAGTAGTGTTGACAGGATTCGCAGCAGGGGCAGAGAGAGGAGACTCGTCGAAGGTAGGATCGGTTGTAGGAGACACATCAGAGGAGGGATCAGCAGAGGGAGACTCGTCGGAGATGGGATTAACTAACTTAAGGGAAGGAATCTCAGGGAAGAGATTTGGTAGAGGATCAGCCTGAGAATCATCATTACTTGCAGAAAATGAAGGTAAGGAATAGAATATCTTGTGTTCCCAGAATACCATATGCCGAGAAACTCGAAGGCGTTTGGCGACTGGATCATAACACTGGTACCCCTTTTCTTCAAGGCCATAGCCAAGAAAACAACATAGCTGGGAGCGGGGTTGGAGTTTGGTGTGCTCATGTGGTTGAAGAAGAACAAAACAGACACAACCAAAAACCTTGAGTAGACTATAGTTTGGAGCTGTGCCAAATAACCGTTCATATAGTGTTGTGTTTTGAACGACAGGTGAAGGACAACAGTTAATGGTGTATACTGCAGTGAGAGCAGCTTCACCCCAGAATGAGACAGGAGTGGAGGCTGCATTGGTGAGAGCCCTAACAGTATCTAGGATGTGACGGAGTTTACGTTCAGCTCGTCTATTTTGTTGTGAGGTGCCAGCACACGAAGTATGAAAAATGGTTCTATAGTGTTTAAGAATAGTAGAAAAATCAGTTTGCCTATATTCTCGTGCATTGTCAGAGCGAAATACCTTAATAGCTTTAGAATACTGAGTCTGAACCATTTTAGCAAAATCACGATATATTGTAAGAACTTCAGAACGATTTTTCATTAAATAAATCCAAGTGTAACGAGAAAAATCATCGACAAAAATAACAAAATATCTTGACCCCCCCACTGTGGGAACAGGAGAGGGCCCCCATACATCTGAATGAATAAGATCAAAAGTTGCAGAAGCAATAGACTCACTATTATTAAAAGGTAAGGTAGGTTGTTTGCCGAGCTGACATGGCATACAATCAAATGGACTAGAAGAAACTAAACCTAATAGACCCTTAGATACTAAGGTTTGAATACGAGGAAGGGAAACATGACCTAAACGAGAGTGCCACAACTCGATGGAGGCAGAAGCAGCAATAACAAGTGCGGAGACTGATGAAGATGGAAAGTGAAGGGAAGTAAGCTCAAACAACCGTCCAACCTTACGCGCGGTCCCAACGATCTGCCCCGTCCGAGAATCCTGCACAAGACAACCACGAGAAGAAAAGAACAGGTTTAAACCAAGTTCGGTTAGTTGGCCAACAGATAAAAGATTAAGATGCAGTTTAGGAACACAGAAGACATCAGAGACAGATAAGTTGGGGGTAGAGATGGAGCCAACATGACTAACAGTCATGGCGGAGCCATCAGCAGTGGTAATAGTAGGTAAGACAGGAGGAGTGTGGGCACTTGTGAGGTGAGGATTGTCTGTCATGTGATTGCAGCAGGCAGAATCTAAAAACCATTCAGAAGAGATACCTGGTGTCACAGAAAGAGCAGGATTGGATGCACTGGAAGACGGAACTTGAACCTGATTGAAGAGAGCTTGCAAATCTGCTATGCTGTAAGTAGGTGTAGTCAATGAGACAGGATTAAAAAGTGCAGCATCGGATGATGGTACAGACTCAGAGGCAGTCAAGGCTGCAGAGCGCTGAAGAATGCGGGCACGCATGTTACATTGATCAATAGTGTGACCATGATGCTTGCAAAAGGCACAAATGAGATGAGAATTCTTCTTGTTTGATCGCCTTTTATCATGACCCTTCGGCGGAGCTGTGACTGTGGAATCAACTGATACTGGAGTGGCAAGAACCGTCGTGTGAGGCTGAGAAGAGCGATGGGATTTCAGACGAGTTTCCTCACGGACCAAATCATTAATAGCTTGATTGATAGTGGGTAGAGGAGAACGATTAAGCAACTGACTGTGTATAGACTCGAAGTCATCAAGAACACCTATTAAGAACTGATGAAGACGGGTACGCTCTCGATGTGTACTAACAAGCTTAGCATCAGAGACGGACTTGATGACTGGCTCAAAAGCAACTAGTTGATCCCAAAGAAACCTCATACGACTGTGGAAAGCAGTGATGCGCTCACCTGGATCCTGGCGCAGCTGATATAAAGTAACCATGAGGTGATATTCTCGAGCACCATCTGATCCAGCATATCGAGAAGCAAGCATATCCCACACATCCTTAGCTGTGTTATAACCCCCAAATTCCATACTAACAGAAGGAGTGGAGGTGTTGCGGAGCCAAGTGATGATCTGATGATTGACACCATCCCAATCTTCGAGTCGAAGAGCGAAGGCATCTTCAGTTTCGTCCTTTTGTTATGTAGGAGGATGACGTTGCCCAGTCACATAAAGCCACAGCTTGCGACCTTTGAGAAAGCTACACATACCTTGAGCCCAAAGAGAGTAGTTATCCCCATCAAGAATGACGTGAATGGGTTTAGAAATTTCACTTTAAGCCATAACGAAATCTCAACTGCAAAAACAAACCACAAAAATAAAATCAGTATGAAAAACTGGGCAGGGAGCACCTGGGTTGCAAAAAGTCAACTTTGGAAAAAGTCAACACTGCTGGTCAAAGTCAACTCTGGTCAACAGAAAATTCAATGCCTGGTCAACGCAAAAAGTCAACTTTGGTCAACGGAAAAGTCAACGGTCAACGCTAGGGCTGACGTGGCACTGTGCTGACGTGGCAGTAGCGTGTCTAAGGCTGACGTAGTGTCCTGGAGGCGTGACACGTGGCAGAGAAGAAGTCTGGCTCGTGGGGGCGTGTGCAGGAGAGTGACGGCACACCGGATCTTCAGGCGGCGCGTGAGGGCGCGTCTGGTGTCGAAAGCCGCTGTTTTTTGTGCCGTTGAGTCGAGAATCTCGAGAGCTTTCCAACGGTATCGGCGGTGTCTTGATCGGAGTCCGGGAACGGCAGATTCGAGGGTGGCAGTGGGTCCTTTTGGCGATGAATCAGTTTCTTGGCAGCGCGACGACTAGATTTCGGACAGGAGAGGTGCCGGAGATAGCTGAGGCAGCGGAATAACGCCTGGAAGGACTTAGAACTGCACAAAATTAGAGCCTTAACTCTGATACTATGTTGAAGACTGAAAGTCTGTGTATTATATTATATGAATAAATGTAGTACAAGAGAGCCTTTCTATAGGTAGAGGTAAGAGTAATGCACAAGTAAGAAGAGTGCTATACAAGACAATGTAATGGGCCTAAGACCCATTGGACTTATATTCTAACAAAAGGCTAAAATCCCCAACTAAGGTGGAGGATGAAGCCCCATTGGTGAGCACTAAAAATATATATTTATGTGATTTTATATTTCCTGAATTTATGAGCTTTGATGTTGAATTGTTCTTCCTTCAAATTAATTAATGAGATGAATCCTGGATGAGTTCAATAATGTTTTTCTCATGATTTAGGATAATCTTTATTAATATATGTCTTGAAACTTATTTTTAAAAGATATTAAAATTGGATATCTAGTGTGATTTGTTTTTAAACGGATACATTTGATGATTTGATTTTATTCTTGTAAGCGAAGGAGAACATAAATGAGATTCTTTTTATTAAGCTCTACTGATTATATTACCCATGACAACGTGATTGAATTCAAAATTGTCATGAAGAAAGTTTCAGGAAAATTAATGATCATAAATATATTTTGGTATAAACTAATGGGTGTGGATTCCTAAGCCTTAGTAATTTGTCACTTGATAATTTCATTTTTTGATCCATTTTGATTTATTTCTTTTAATGCATGTTTTAGAATTAATTTAGTTTAATTAAAATCACTCATTTTTCTAATTAGATTAAGATATTATTAGTTCAGATCTATTTAGTTTTCTCAATTTAATACAATTTCTTGTGGGTTCGACCTCGCTCTTGCTAAACTATATTTCAAACTGATTCGTGCACTTGCGAGTACAATAAAAATAACACAACACCATCTCTCTTCAGAATATTTTTGTCTCCCATCTTCAAAGACTTCACTCTCTACACCATTAGCCACCTCTTCACCACCTTTAAATCTCCCGTGAGGCTGCTTAGCTGTTGATCAACAGACAACAGTACGCACATGCAGGCCTGCAATTTAGAGGTGAGCCAAACTCCCTCACACTCTTTTCTTTCTAACAAACCATATTCTTTACTTTCACATATGATAAGGATATGGTTTTATGATGTTTTCTCCAAAGCTGGTTATGGGTTTAATTCTTTTTTTTTTTAATCTGTTTTCATAAGAAAAAAAACATGCAAAAGGAAGTAAAGTGCAATAAATGGGTATTTGCTTTTGTTTGACAGATCAACAGATGGGGAAGTCTGGGAGCTCAAGCAGTACCGATATTAAAGAAGTTGAAGAAGTTGAAGGACGAATAGATGCTCCATTATCGTGGACAGCCATGTGTGTCAGCAGAAAATCCAATCAAAATCTGAATCACGATCAGAATCAGGATCAGGGTGAATCCATATGCAAGCTTAACCCCAATTCTTTTACGCATGAGAGTGCTGTGATACTGCTGAATGAAATACTCGAACTAGTAGCTCCTCAAGAAATTTATTTATATCATGCGGGTATACAATATTTACGTTGTACACAGAATAGAAGATTATTTAAACGCATCTTACCTGATCATCGTTTTGAACATCTAAGACTAATTTGTATAAATTATGTTCACCCTTAAGAAATGTACCCTATTTAAGCATGCCATAATACCGGCAGCCTTATTTAGATGTATTTATAGAAAAGAAAAAAAAAATAGTGTTTAATTATTATAGAGATATAATACTGAGCAAAATATAGTGTTCAATTATTATAGAGATATAGAGATATAATAATTAAACACTATTTTTTTTTTTCTTTTCTGTAAATACATCTAAATAAGGCTGCCGGTATTATGGCATGCTTAAATAGGGTACATTTCTTAAGGGTGAAAATAATTTATACAAATTAGTCTTAGATGTTCAAAACGATGATCAGGTAATATGCGTTTAAATAATTTCTATTTATACATATGAAGATATAATAATTAAGTACTATTTTTTTTTCATTTTTGTAAATACATCTAAATAAGGTTGTCGGTATTTACATGCTTAAATAGGTACATTTTTTAAGGGTGAACATAATTTATACAAATTAGTCTTAGATGTTCAAAACGATGATTAGGTAAGATGCGATTAATTAATCTTCTATTCAGTGTACAACGTAAATATTGTATACTCGCGTGATATAACTTAATTTCTTGAGGAGCTAGTAGTTTGGGTATCTCATTCAGAAAAGAAAAAAAAAATGTTTAATTATTATATTTCCATATGTTAAAGAGCATTTGCATTAGTATAGGTAAATCCAAATTTTGTTATCAACAAAAAGAACCCTTGCATCAATCTCAATATTTATTTTGCTCAGTATTTATTTCGTTAAGGATTTGCAAAATATATACTGTTCATCAACATCTTTTTTTGGTCATTTTATATTCAAAAGAACTTTCATTGCTATCAGAAATTGAAAGAAGAATGAATTTCATTTTATTTTGAGTAAAAACGGAAATGAGAGATCGGTTGTCTGTTGAGGTTTTTCCATTTTCTTCCTATCTGAAAGTGCTGCAATTGACTTCTTGAAAAAAAAGAGCCACACACACTGTCTCTTTTTTTTTTTTTTTTTTCTATTTACTTTAACTTTTTTATTTTATCAAGAAAGTGAATGTGGTTGTGATTAGCTTCGTAAATGGTGAACTTGTCTTTCTTTTTTTATTTATTTTATTTTATTATTATTATTTTTTTAATGCGGTGAAGTTACTTTTATTTACAACTATAGCTTAAGAGCATTCACAATTCGTCATTTAAAACACTCTATCATCTACAATAAATGATACTATTTACAAAATTCATCAAATTTACACTCCTATCCCGTCTTTTAAAATTGCTCAAAATTTTACACAAGTGAACAGATATTGCGTACTGTATAAGAGCAAAACATTAAACGCCCATATTTTATTCGGTAGAAAAGCTATTTCTCTCTCTTGCCTTGCACTCTCACTCTCTCGGCAGAAAGCTCTCTCTCCCTTGCCTCGCACTCTCACTTTCTCAGAAACTCTCTTTCTCTCCCTTGCACTCTCTTTCTCGCACTCACTGGTTCACCATTGGCGTGGTGGCTCTGTGGATTTTTGTGGGTTTGGGTGTGGGTGTGGCCGGCGTGGGTTGCCGGCATTTGTGGTTGGGGAAGTGTGGGAAAAAAAAAATGGGTGTGGCTGTGTGGGTTGTCGGCATGTGTGCTTGGGGAAGTGTGAGAAAAAAATTATGGATTTCTTAATATTTTAATAGGGAAGTAATGTAAAATAAAAAGTGAGATGAGATATGTTATGTAAGAGCATCTCCAACAGTGGTCTAAAACCATTCTTTTTCTCCATAAATAGATAGCAAAATAGAGATAACTTGCTCCAATGGTCCTTCAAATCGGTTTTCAAATTCTCATTTTGTTACAGTAGCTTTTCATTTTTGAAAAGTTATTGTACACTCTTTATCCATTAAAAAACAATTTCTAGAGCGTGGGTCTCGGCCTGGAGGTGGTGGAGCCGTGCTGATCTTAGCTTGGAGGGAGAGAGAAAGTGTAGGAGGGAGAGAAACGTAATAATAAAAAAAGAGTAAAATTTATTATTTTAATAAAAATAGAGAAGAAATAGAGAGTGTTGCTCGAAAGTATGTAAATAGAAAGTTGCTGAATAGTGCGCATATAGAAATAAAATAGAGATAACTGCTGGAGATGCTTTAAAGTTGATAGATAAAATAGAAAAATGATCTTTTGAAGAGCTAAAGTAGTTTATTTTTTTTGCTAATGAGATGAGAATGCACTAAGCAAAGAAACTACCTACTGACCCTTACTTATTATTATTTTATTATTACAAATGTTATCATACATTGTAAGAACACAATTATAAAATAACCTTAACATCAAAATTAAGTCATTTTTGGTAAATTACATTTTAAACACAATTTTAGTTTAATATTATCAAAATAGACTATAAACTCGCGCACACTTTTCCTTATATATTTTTTTTTGATAAACACACTTTTCCTTATTATTCACTTTACATGTGTTCCTTAAAAAGAAAAAAGAAACTTAATTGTTTGGTGAAGAAATTATAATGATGGTAACAAACAAAATAAGAGAAAAACAATGTGTAATTAAAAATGTGGATAATGTTTAGCTTTTCCCTTAAAATTAAAAATAATTTTAATTATATTTTATTAAATGTATTATATTAAGTCTTCAAAGACAATTATCAATGACTTTTTAGCCTAGCTTTGGTCTTCTCACTTGCCCAAAAAACAAAATGATTCATTTCTGATCTCTTATTACTGTCAAAGTGTTATTGAACTTCTATGGTTCCATATAGGAATCCAAATGCCAAAGTATCTCATTTTTTTTCAAATAATTATAACATGATAGTATAAATAAACAATACAATTTGTCACATTTTTAACCCACATTTCCTACATAAACCTAAAGCAACAAAATATAAAATTTCATACAGACAATAGATTATAAAAGTAATACATATAAAATTTCTTTGCTTTTGGTGCTCTTTTGGTGATGATTTGTTTGATATTTTGTGTAATTTTTTGTTTACATGTAGTGAATTTTGATGGGTTTATTGACACCTCAATTTGCAATAATTAATTTTATTTTTTTTATACTTTAATACATAAAGAGTAAAATAGTAATTTCATAAGCTTGAAAATTCAAAGTAGGTTCATAAATTTAAATTCATATTTTAAGTGATCAAAATTGAAATAAAAAGGGGATGAAAACTCAAGTGCTAAAATGAAACTTTTCAAAACATAAAGACGTAAATAAAAACACTATTAAAATATAAGGACTAATTACATATTTTTCCCAAAAAAAAAAAAAATAAAATAAAAACAAAACTTGAATGAATGAACGTCCAGCCATGTAAATTTCAAAAAACAAAACTGACAAGACTATTGCAAAAGCAATTAAATCAAACATTGCTCTCACCGAGGACCAGCTGGAATCCATCTTCTTATGTACATGCACTTTTGTTTTGTTTGTCATCCCCGTATTACTTTTGTTTGTCATCCCCGTATTGGACTTGTACAGCCCAATAAATGTTTTCCAACCAACGAACCAAGTCCAATAGCCATCTCTCTTCAGAATATTTTTGTGTCTCCCATCTTCAAAGACTTCACTCTCTACACCATTAGCCACCTCTTCACCACCTTTAAATCTCCCGTGAGTCTGCTTAGCTGTTGATCAACAGACAACAGTACGCACACCTTCAATTTAGAGGTGAGCCAAACTCCCTCACACTCTTTTCTTTCTAACAATCCATATTCTTTACTTTCACATATGATAAGGATATGGTTTTATGATGTTTTCTCCAAAGCTGGTTATGGGTTTAATTCTTTTTTTTTTTAATCTGTTTTGATAAGAAAAAAAAAAAAAAAAACATGCAAAAGGAAGTAAAGTGCAATAAATGGGTATTTGCTTTTGTTTGACAGATCAACAGATGGGGAAGTCTGGGAGCTCAAGCAGTACCGATATTAAAGTTGTGTTCGGATTTGTGTCTCATCGTTTTTGTTGGATGAGTATGAGGGATGGAGCAGTGGACACAATCCTTCGTTTGGCATGGGCGGACTTGGCAAAATGGTACAAAAATTTTCAATTTCTATCTCTTTTCAATATTTTTATTACTCCTGGATCTGTGTGGTAACACTTTTTAAAATCTAGTTTGAGTTTGGAAACAAAAAAATTATTATTTTAAAATATTTTTAAAACAAAGTTTTTTTTTTTTAATACAAAAAATGTGTTCGGAACAATTTATTTGAAAGAATCTTTAGATCAAAACCTAAAAACTTCTAAGAGAAAATCTGAGAAAACTAAGAGATAAGAATGGTATAATTCCCTTTTATTTCATTATAGAATTTGTACAATTGCCAAATGAAACTTGTATGTAAATGTTACAATAACTTTTCCAAGAATACAGTCTAAGAAAAATCACATTGTGTAAATTTCCTAATTACAATCAATGTAGAAGAAAATTAATTGTTGTAAGGTACTATGTATGCGAACTAAGATTTCAGTTTCGGAGGCTTGGTTACAAAATGCGAAGGTGTTAGGCACCATATTTTGTCCGATTTACATCGGTGCTCTTATATTAAAATTGGCCAAGCATATTTGTAATGTCAATGCATGCATGTTGTGCATACAAATTGATTTTAATTGTTAATGTTATTATGTAGGTTGCAATATGATTCTCATGTTAAAGTTGTATGCTTAAACACATAATCGCAATGAACTTGTAAATGTAAACATAAGAAATTAGAATATAATGTATGCACAATAAATTAAAGCATAGTTAAGCATTAAAAAGTTAAAGCAATGTGATTAGAAGAATAACCCGCATGCAAGAATAAAATTAAAGTCTAGTATCTATAACATAAATTAAAACTTGAAGCCGAGCGAAAATTTATTTATTTATTTCTCTTCCAAACACCGCCACGTCATAATCTCTTCACTCACAGATGTCCATGTCATTTTACCCTCTTTTTCACTCTCTCCTCTTTCACCTCTTCATCTCCCACTCTCTTCCCCCCCACCCCACCCCCGCCTCTCCATCTCCCTCAACTCTTCATCTCCCATGGGTTTTTCCACCCTTTGCCTCTTCATCTCCCATGGGGTTTTTCCTCACATCTTCACCTCCTCAATTGATTATACCATCAATCTTCCATTTAAACTCTCCACTACCCACTGCCCTAACAATTGGTGATGCTGCGCTCGAATTTTTTTTTTTTTACCCCCTATGCTTCTATGGTGGTTTGTGTATGAAAAATGCAATTTTTTTCCTCTTTTGCTCTTTGATTCGATTTGTGGATTTTGTGGTATGTGTTATTACTAGGATTGTAGTTTTTATTTTAATTTTTTTTATTGGATTTATGGGTTCTGAACCTTTGTTTGTAAGCATGCATAATCCAAGCGTGATGTAGAATCACTCCAAAATAAACATTGTAGTCGGCTATCTTCATCTGTCTTCATTGCAAAATATAAGTTTGGCTCCTTAGAACTTATCCCTTGTAGGTATCGAAGTGCACTTTTTGCATCACCATCTATTATTTTTGTCTAGCGATAAGCATATGTGTAGTTGTAAAAATCTTTTTTTGTGCAATGGAGTCGGTTGTAACCTCCTGCTTGCTGCGCCAAGAAGCTCATAGATTTGGGTTTGCTTGATTACAGTTTCATACAACGATTGAACTTGAGCTTTCTCACCTTCAGCGAGGGAACGATGTGATGGAATGAAAAGTGTATGGTGTGTATCTGTCATTTCATGGTTGTGTGTTAGGTTAAGGTCTGTAACAACCCAAGTGTTGGATTGGTTATCCTGGATGACACGCAAGAATGCTTGACATCCACATCTACTTACAGGATCGTTGTTGGCGTTGGCTTCCTTGGTCTTCATTAGTTGTCTTTTTAAACCCTTCTTTGGAGCATACCCATTTCTGCATTGTGACCTCCCCATTTTTATTCATTCTTATGTCTTCCCTTTGCACCCTAAATCCTATCAATAAGCTGTAGTGTTTGTACCATTTTTCCCATTTTTTTTCGATGTCAAATGTCATTTTTGAAATAAATTCTTTTGTATAATGAATCGGCACTCTTTCATCCGTCGGATTCACACTAACATCGTATGTGTTGTTTCCTGATGTGCTTACTTTAGCGTAAACACTAGTATCCATTTTCAAAAATGTGATCAAGAATCTTGCAAATAAACATCGATAAGTTGTTAACATTTAGAAGGACACAGTTATTATCACAATTAACAGGAAAATATATGTTTATTTTGTTTTAGAAATTTACCATACCATCTTTGCAAATTGTGACAAATGTATATAGGCCGTGTTTTTTATTTTTTTAAATAAGTCAATTTTTAATATTTGTTTGCCAAATATGATCTGGTGGAACTTAATTTGAAAAATGGATCTCGTTTTTATGAAATACAAGATTGGTTGAATACCTAAGTTTTTGTTTGTTTTGAGTTTGTAAGCATGCTCATAATGTGTGCATGAAGCTAGTGTCATTTTAATTGGTTTTTCATCATTAAAAAACTTAAAT
>OU015768.1:30323634-30377464 GCA_907173295.1 Fagus sylvatica | reverse complement strand
TGCAGTGAGAGCAGCTTCACCCCAGAATGAGACAGGAGTGGAGGCTGCATTGGTGAGAGCCCTAACAGTATCTAGGATGTGACGGAGTTTACGTTCAGCTCGTCTATTTTGTTGTGAGGTGCCAGCACACGAAGTATGAAAAATGGTTCCATAGTGTTTAAGAATAGTAGAAAAATCAGTTTGTCTATATTCTCGTGCATTGTCAGAGCGAAATACCTTAATAGCTTTAGAATACTGAGTCTGAACCATTTTAGCAAAATCACGATATATTGTAAGAACTTCAGAACGATTTTTCATTAAATAAATCCAAGTGTAACGAGAAAAATCATCGACAAAAATAACAAAATATCTTGACCCCCCCACTGTGGGAACAGGAGAGGGCCCCCATACATCTGAATGAATAAGATCAAAAGTTGCAGAAGCAATAGACTCACTATTATTAAAAGGTAAGGTAGGTTGTTTGCCGAGCTGACATGGCATACAATCAAATGGACTAGAAGAAACTGAACCTAATAGACCCCTAGATACTAAGGTTTGAATACGAGGAAGGGAAACATGACCTAAACGAGAGTGCCACAACTCGATGGAGGCAGAAGCAGCAATAACAGGTGCGGAGACTGATGAAGATGGAAAGTGAAGGGAAGTAAGCTCAAACAACCGTCCAACCTTACGCGCGGTCCCAACGATCTGCCCCGTCCGAGAATCCTGCACAAGACAACCACGAGAAGAAAAGAAACCACGAGAAGAAAAGAACAGGTTTAAACCAAGTTCGGTTAGTTGGCCAACAGATAAAAGATTAAGATGCAGTTTAGGAACACAGAAGACATCAGAGACAGATAAGTTGGGGGTAGAGATGGAGCCAACATGACTAACAGTCATGGCGGAGCCATCAGCAGTGGTAATAGTAGGTAAGACAGGAGGAGTGTGGGCACTTGTGAGGTGAGGATTGTCTGTCATGTGATTGCAGCAGGCAGAATCTAAAAACCATTCAGAAGAGATACCTGGTGTCACAGAAAGAGCAGGATTGGATGCACTGGAAGACAGGAACTTGAACCTGATTGAAGAGAGCTTGCAAATCTGCTATGCTGTAAGTAGGTGTAGTCAATGAGACAGGATTAAAAAGTGCAGCATCGGATGATGGTACAGACTCAGAGGCAGTCAAGGCTGCAGAGCGCTGAAGAATGCGGGCACGCATGTTACATTGATCAATAGTGTGACCACGATGCTTGCAAAAGGCACAAATGAGATGAGAATTCTTCTTGTTTGATCGCCTTTTATCATGACCCTTCGGCGGAGCTGTGACTGTGGGATCAACTGATATTGGAGTGGCAAGAACCGTCATGTGAGTCTGAGAAGAGCGATGAGATTTCAGACGAGTTTCCTCACGGACTAAATCATTAACAGCTTGATTGACAGTGGGTAGAGGAGAACGATTAAGCAACTGACTGCGTATAGACTCGAAGTCATCAAGAACACCCATTAAGAATTGATGAAGACGGGTACGCTCTCGATGTGTACTGACAAGCTTAGCATCAGAGACGGACTTGATGACTAGCTCAGAAGCAACTAGTTAATCCCAAAGAAACCTCATACGACTGTGGAACGCAGTGATGCGCTCACCTGGATCCTGGCGCAGCTGATATAAAGTAACCATGAGGTGATATTCTCGAGCACCATCTAATCCAGCATATCGAGAAGTAAGCATATCCCACACATCCTTAGCTGTGTTATAATCTCCAAATTCCATACTAACAGAAGGAGTGGAGGTGTTGCGGAGCCAAGTGATGATTTGATGATTGACACCATCCCAATCTTCGAGTCGAAAAGCGAAGGCATCTTCAGTTTCGTCCTTTTGTTATGTAGGAGGATGACGTTGCCCAGTCACATAAAACCACAGCTTGTGACCTTTGAGAAAGCTACACATACTTTGAGCCCAAAGAGAGTAGTTATCCCCATCAAGAATGACGTGAATGGGTTTAGAAATTTCACTTTAAGCCATAACGAAATCTCAACTGCAAAAACAGACCACAAAAATAAAATCAGTACGAAAAACTGGGCAGGGAGCACTTGGGTTGCAAAAAGTCAACACTGCTGGTCAAAGTCAACACAAAAAGTCAACTCTTTTCAACAGAAAAGTCAATGCCTGGTCAACGCAAAAAGTCAACTCTGGTCAACGGAAAAGTCAACGGTCAACGCTAGGGCTGACGTGGCACTGTGCTGATGTGGCAGTAGTGTGTCTAAGGCTGACGTAGCATCTTGGAGGCGTGACACGTGGCAGAGAAGAAGTCTGGCGCGTGGGGGCACGTGCAGGAGAGTGACGGCACACCGGATCTTCAGGCGGCGCGTGAGGGTGCGTCCGATGTCGAAAGCCGCCGTTTTTTGTGCCGTTGAGTCGAGAATCTCGAGAGCTTTCCAACAGTATCGGCGGTGTCTTGATCGGAGTCCGGGAACGGCAGATCCGAGGGTGGCAGTGGGTCCTTTTGGCGATGAATCAGCTTCTTGGCAGCGCGACGACCGGATTTCGGACAGGAGAGGTGCCGGAGATAGCTGAGGCAGCGGAATAACGCCTGGCAGTTCGGAGAATCAGCTGGCAGCGCGACGACGGATTTCGGACAGGAGAGGTGCCGGAGATAGCTGAGGCAGCGGAATAACGCCTGGAAGGACTTAGAACTGCACAAAATTAGAGCCTTAACTCTGATACCATGTTGAAGACTGAAAGTCTGTGTATTATATTATATGAATAAATGTAGTACAAGAGAGCCTTTCTATAGGTAGAGGTAAGAGTAATGCACAAGTAAGAAGAGTGCTATACAAGACAATGTAATGGGCCTAAGACCCATTGGACTTATATTCTAACAAAAGGCTAAAATCCCCAACTAAGGTGGAGGATGAAGCCCCATTGGTGAGCACTAAAAATATATATTTATGTGATTTTATATTTCCTGAATTTATGAGCTTTGATGTTGAATTGTTCTTCCTTCAAATTAATTAATGAGATGAATCCTGGATGAGTTCAATAATGTTTTTCTCATGATTTAGGATAATCTTTATTAATATATGTCTTGAAACTTATTTTTAAAAGATATTAAAATTGGATATCTAGTGTGATTTGTTTTTAAACGGATACATTTGATGATTTGATTTTATTCTTGTAAGCGAAGGAGAACATAAATGAGATTCTTTTTATTAAGCTCTACTGATTATATTACCCATGACAACGTGATTGAATTCAAAATTGTCATGAAGAAAGTTTCAGGAAAATTAATGATCATAAATATATTTTGGTATAAACTAATGGGTGTGGATTCCTAAGCCTTAGTAATTTGTCACTTGATAATTTCATTTTTTGATCCATTTTGATTTATTTCTTTTAATGCATGTTTTAGAATTAATTTAGTTTAATTAAAATCACTCATTTTTCTAATTAGATTAAGATATTATTAGTTCAGATCTATTTAGTTTTCTCAATTTAATACAATTTCTTGTGGGTTCGACCTCGCTCTTGCTAAACTATATTTCAAACTGATTCGTGCACTTGCGAGTACAATAAAAATAACACAACACCATCTCTCTTCAGAATATTTTTGTCTCCCATCTTCAAAGACTTCACTCTCTACACCATTAGCCACCTCTTCACCACCTTTAAATCTCCCGTGAGGCTGCTTAGCTGTTGATCAACAGACAACAGTACGCACATGCAGGCCTGCAATTTAGAGGTGAGCCAAACTCCCTCACACTCTTTTCTTTCTAACAAACCATATTCTTTACTTTCACATATGATAAGGATATGGTTTTATGATGTTTTCTCCAAAGCTGGTTATGGGTTTAATTCTTTTTTTTTTTAATCTGTTTTCATAAGAAAAAAAAAATGCAAAAGGAAGTAAAGTGCAATAAATGGGTATTTGCTTTTGTTTGACAGATCAACAGATGGGGAAGTCTGGGAGCTCAAGCAGTACCGATATTAAAGAAGTTGAAGAAGTTGAAGGACGAATAGATGCTCCATTATCGTGGACAGCCATGTGTGTCAGCAGAAAATCCAATCAAAATCTGAATCACGATCAGAATCAGGATCAGGGTGAATCCATATGCAAGCTTAACCCCAATTCTTTTACGCATGAAAGTGCTGTGATACTGTTGAATGGGATAAATCTACAGTACCCACGTGGGTACGATACCTCTAAATGGCTAACCTGTTATAGCAGGTTACTAAAACATCACATTGATGGTATTATCATCACATTTGATGGTACCAACATCACATATGATGGTATCATCATCACATTATTTAGTATCTTTATTCACATCACAATTGATTGTACCTTTATCACATTTAATGGTACCTGGTATCAACATCACATATGATGGTACCTAACATCACATTGGTTAGTACCTTAATTTTGTCACATTTGATGGTACCAACATCATATTTAATAGTACTAATATCACATTTATTGGTACCAATATCACATATGATAGTACCCTATCATCTAATTAGTACCTTAACTTTTTTTTTTTTTAATAAAAATGTATTATATTAAGAAATTATATAGTACCAACCTCTTTAATAGTACCAATCCTCACATTTCAATAAAAATCTTTTGTCCTCCACCAAATTATAACAAGTCATATATACAGTATTTCTTAAAGGGTTAACGGAGTTAACATCATCAGCCAACCCACTCCGAAAAAAGGAAAGATAGAAGACCACCATTGACGGTGGTGCAAAACAAAATTGGCCGATCCCTACCGTGTTCCAGCATTATGGCCACCATCGGAGAATATGAAGATTAACTCTTCATGGTGCCACACGAAATAACTATTTGCACAGGTCCTTGAGTTGAGACAATTCATTTATGATTTACCCACTGTTATTTGGTCCAATTACCTCCTTGCAAAACCCTGTTGAGAAAAAAAATCCAAACTCGTCAAGAACTACCCATCCATTAACTCCTCTTTTATATATCAAAATAATGGATAGAAGGCAAAGAAACCCACGAATCCGCCACTTCATAATTTCACATCTCCTTGATTCAATGTCTTGTCTTGTGAAAAAAAACATTAACAGAAAATAGAAAGAATAGAAAATCAGAGGAGCCTTGGCTTGCTCATGGAGGTTTCCAAATTTTTGTTTATTGCTGTCGATATCACCCTCGTCAGTCCTCCAACGGTGGCCTTGGTGGTGGAATGCGGTAGGCAGTGGCTAGGTATTTTTTTGTTATTCTTTTTGGGAAGAGAGAGAAGGAGCAATAGAGAAGAGAGAATGAACAGTTTAGAAAAAACTAAAAACTTACTCTACCGGTATGAGGTAAGCCCATTTAATTAAATATAGTTAAGTTAAGTTTATTAAAATTAAGGGTTGAGATTTGAGTGGGTACAACCCACAAAAAAAAGATGGGTACTGTAGAATGACCCCTGCTGAATGAAATACTCGAACTACTAGCTCCTCAAGAAATTTATTTATATCATGCGGGTATACAATATTTACGTTGTACACAGAATAGAAGATTTTTTTTTTCTCTTTTGAACTAAGTAAATAAATTATGTTCATTAAGAAATGTACTAAATAAATACCGGCTGATGTATTTATAGAAAAGAAAAAAAAATAGTGTTTAATTATTATAGAGATATAATACCAAAATATAGGTATTATGGATATAGAGATATAATAATTAAACATATTTTTTTTTTTCTTTTCTGCATCTAAATAAGGCTGCCGGTATTATGGCATGCTTAAATAGGGTACTTTCTTAAGGGTGAAAATAATTTATACAAATAATTTATACAAATTAGTCTTAGATGTTCAAAACGATGATCAGGTAATATGCGTTTAAATAATTTCTATTTATACATATGAAGATATAATAATTAAGTACTATTTTTTTTTCATTTTTGTAAATACATCTAAATAAGGTTGTCGGTATTTACATGCTTAAATAGGTACATTTTTTAAGGGTGAACATAATTTATACAAATTAGTCTTAGATGTTCAAAACGATGATTAGGTAAGATGCGATTAATTAATCTTCTATTCAGTGTACAACGTAAATATTGTATACTCGCGTGATATAACTTAATTTCTTGAGGAGCTAGTAGTTTGGGTATCTCATTCAGAAAAGAAAAAAAAAATGTTTAATTATTATATTTCCATATGTTAAAGAGCATTTGCATTAGTATAGGTAAATCCAAATTTTGTTATCAACAAAAAGAACCCTTGCATCAATCTCAATATTTATTTTGCTCAGTATTTATTTCGTTAAGGATTTGCAAAATATATACTGTTCATCAACATCTTTTTTTGGTCATTTTATATTCAAAAGAACTTTCATTGCTATCAGAAATTGAAAGAAGAATGAATTTCATTTTATTTTGAGTAAAAACGGAAATGAGAGATCGGTTGTCTGTTGAGGTTTTTCCATTTTTCTTCCTATCTGAAAGTGCTGCAATTGACTCCTTGGAAAAAAAGAGCCACACACACAGTCTCTTTTTTTTTTTTTTTTTTTTTTTTCTATTTACTTTAACTTTTTTATTTTATCAAGAAAGTGAATGTGGTTGTGATTAGCTTCGTAAATGGTGAACTTGTCTTTCTTTTTTTATTTATTTTATTTTATTATTATTATTTTTTTAATGCGGTGAAGTTACTTTTATTTACAACTACAGCTTAAGAGCATTCACAATTCGTCATTTAAAACACTCTATCATCTACAATAAATGATACTATTTACAAAATTCATCAAATTTACACTCCTATCCCGTCTTTTAAAATTGCTCAAAATTTTACACAAGTGAACAGATATTGCGTACTGTATAAGAGCAAAACATTAAACGCCCATATTTTATTCGGTAGAAAAGCTATTTCTCTCTCTTGCCTTGCACTCTCACTCTCTCGGCAGAAAGCTCTCTCTCCCCTGCCTCGCACTCTCACTTTCTCAGAAACTCTCTTTCTCTCCCTTGCACTCTCTTTCTCGCACTCACTGGTTCACCATTGGCGTGGTGGCTCTGTGGATTTTTGTGGGTTTGGGTGTGGGTGTGGCCGCGTGGGTTGCCGGCATTTGTGGTTGGGGAAGTGTGGGAAAAAAAAAATGGGTGTGGCTGTGTGGGTTGTCGGCATGTGTGCTTGGGGAAGTGTGAGAAAAAAATTATGGATTTCTTAATATTTTAATAGGGAAGTAATGTAAAATAAAGAAGTGAGATGAGATATGTTATGTAAGAGCATCTCCAACAGTGGTCTAAAACCATTCTTTTTCTCCATAAATAGATAGCAAAATAGAGATAACTTGCTCCAATGGTCCTTCAAATCGGTTTTCAAATTCTCATTTTGTTACAGTAGCTTTTCATTTTTGAAAAGTTATTGTACACTCTTTATCCATTAAAAAACAATTTCTAGAGCGTGGGTCTCGGCCTGGAGGTGGTGGAGCCGTGCTGATCTTAGCTTGGAGGGAGAGAGAAAGTGTAGGAGGGAGAGAAACGTAATAATAAAAAAAGAGTAAAAATTATTATTTTAATAAAAATAGAGAGTGTTGCTCGAAAGTATGTAAATAGAAAGTTGCTGAATAGTGCGCATATAGAAATAAAATAGAGATGAACTGCTGGAGATGCTTTAAAGTTGATAGATAAAATAGAAAAATGATCTTTTGAAGAGCTAAAGTAGTTTATTTTTTTTGCTAATGAGATGAGAATGCACTAAGCAAAGAAACTACCTACTGACCCTTACTTATTATTATTTTATTATTACAAATGTTATCATACATTGTAAGAACACAATTATAAAATAACCTTTAACATCAAAATTAAGTCATTTTTGGTAAATTACATTTTAAACACAATTTTAGTTTAATATTATCAAAATAGACTATAAACTCGCGCACACTTTTCCTTATATATTTTTTTTTGATAAACACACTTTTCCTTATATATTTTTTTTTGATAAACACACTTTTCCTTATTATTCACTTTACATGTGTTCCTTAAAAAGAAACTTAATTGTTTGGGGAAGAAATTATAATGATGGTAACAAACAAAATAAGAGAAAAACAATGTATAATTAAAAATGTAGATAATGTTTAGCTTTTCCCTTAAAATTAAAAATAATTTTAATTATATTTCATTAAATGTATTATATTAAGTCTTCAAAGACAATTATCAATGACTTTTTAGCCTAGCTTTGGTCTTCTCACTTGCCCAAAAAACAAAATGATTCATTTCAGATCTCTTACTACTGTCAAAGTGTTATTGAACTTCTATGGTTCCATATAGGAATCCAAATGCCAAAGTATCTCATTTTTTTTCAAATAATTATAACATGATAGTATAAATAAACAATACAATTTGTCACATTTTTAACCCACATTTCCTACATAAACCTAAAGCAACAAAATATAAAATTTCATACAGACAATAGATTATAAAAGTAATACATATAAAATTTCTTTGCTTTTGGTGCTCTTTTGGTGATGATTTGTTTGATATTTTGTGTAATTTTTTGTTTACATGTAGTGAATTTTGATGGGTTTATTGACACCTCAATTTGCAATAATTAATTTTATTTTTTTTATACTTTAATACATAAAGAGTAAAATAGTAATTTCATAAGCTTGAAAATTCAAAGTAGGTTCATAAATTTAAAATCATATTTTAAGTGATCAAAATTGAAATAAAAAGGGGATTGAAAACTCAAGTGCTAAAATGAAACTTTTCAAAACATAAAGACCTAAATAAAAACACTACTAAAATATAAGGACTAAATACATATTTTTCCCAAAAAAAAAGAAAAAAAAAAAATAAAAACAAAACTTGAATGAATGAACGTCCAGCCATGTAAATTTCAAAAAACAAAACTGACAAGACTATTGCAAAAGCAATTAAATCAAACATTGCTCTCACCGAGGACCAGCTGGAATCCATCTTCTTATGTACATGCACTTTTGTTTTGTTTGTCATCCCCGTATTACTTTTGTTTGTCATCCCCGTATTGGACTTGTACAGCCCAATAAATGTTTTCCAACCAACGAACCAAGTCCAATAGCCATTTCTCTTCAGACTATTTTTGTGTCTCCCATCTTCAAAGACTTCACTCTCTACACCATTAGCTACCTCTTCACCACCTTTAAATCTCCCGTGAGTCTGCTTAGCTGTTGATCAACAGACAACAGTACGCACACTTTGGTTTTAAATCACTTTGCCTTCAAAAGGTTAGCCACCGAGGACCAGCTGGAATCCATCTTCTTATGTACATGCACTTTTGTTTTGTTTGTCATTATTACTTTTGTTTGTCATCCCCGTATTGGACTTGTACAGCCCAATAAATGATCTCCAACCAACGAACCAAGTCCAATAGCCATCTTTCTTCAGACTATTTTTGTGTCTCCCATCTTCAAAGACTTCACTCTCTACACCATTAGCTACCTCTTCACCACCTTTAAATCTCCCGTGAGTCTGCTTAGCTGTTGATCAACAGACAACAGTACGCACATGCAGGCCTTCAATTTAGAGGTGAGCCAAACTCCCTCACACTCTCTTCTTTCTAACAAACCATATTCTTTACTTTCACATATGATAAGGATATGGTTTTATGATGTTTTCTCCAAAGCTGGTTATGGGTTTAATTCTTTTTTTTTTTAATCTGTTTTGATAAGAAAAAAAAAAAAAAAAAAGTGCAAAAGGAAGTAAAGTGCAATAAATGGGTATTTGCTTTTGTTTGACAGATCAACAGATGGGGAAGTCTGGGAGCTCAAGCAGTACCGATATTAAAGTTGTGTTCGGATTTGTGTCTCATCGTTTTTGTTGGATGAGTATGAGGGATGGAGCAATGGACACAATCCTTCGTTTGGCATGGGCGGACTTGGCAAAATGGTACAAAAATTTTCAATTTCTATCTCTTTTCAATATTTTTATTACTCCTGGATCTGTGTGGTAACACTTTTTAAAATCTAGTTTGAGTTTGGAAACAAAAAAATTATTATTTTAAAATATTTTTAAAACAAAGTTTTTTTTTTTTTAATACAAAAAATGTGTTTGGAACAATTTATTTGAAAGAATCTTTAGATCAAAACCTAAAAACATTTAAGAGAAAATCTGAGAAAACTAAGAGATAAGAATGGTATAATTCCCTTTTATTTCATTATAGAATTTGTACAATTGCCAAATGAAACTTGTATGTAAATGTTACAATAACTTTTCCAAGAATACAGTCTAAGAAAAATCACATTGTGTGAATTTCCTAATTACAATCAATGTAGAAGAAAATTAATTGTTGTAAGGTACTATGTATGCGAACTAAGATTTCAGTTTCGGAGGCTTGGTTACAAAATGCGAAGGTGTTAGGCACCATATTTTGTCCGATTTACATCGGTGCTCTTATATTAAAATTGGCCAAGCATATTGTAATGTCAATGCATGCATGTTGTGCATACAAATTGATTTTAATTGTTAATGTTATTATGTAGGTTGCAATATGATTCTCATGTTAAAGTTGTATGCTTAAACACATAATCGCAATGAACTTGTAAATGTAAACATCAGAAATTAGAATATAATGTATGCACAATAAATTAAAGCATAGTTAAGCATTAAAAAGTTAAAGCAATGTGATTAGAAGAATAACCCGCATGCAAGAATAAAATTAAAGTCTAGTATCTATAACATAAATTAAAACTTGAAGCCGAGCGAAAAAAATTTCTCTTCCAAACACCGCCATGTCATAATCTCTTCACTCACAGATGTCCATGTCATTTTACCCTCTTTTTCACTCTCTCCTCTTTCACCTCTTCATCTCCCACTCTCTTCCCCCCCACCCCACCCCCGCCTCTCCATCTCCCTCAACTCTTCATCTCCCATGGGTTTTTCCACCCTTTGCCTCTTCATCTCCCATGGGGTTTTCCCTCACCTCTTCACCTCCCCAATTGATTGCACCATCAATCTCCTATTTAAACTCTCCACTACCCACTGCCCAACAATTGGTGATGCTGCGCTCGAAATTTTTTTTTACCCCCTATGCTTCTATGGTGGTTTGTGTATGAAAGATGCAATTTTTTTCCTCTTTTGCTCTTTGATTCGATTTGTGGATTTTGTGGTATGTGTTATTACTAGGATTGTAGTTTTTATTTTAATTTTTTTTATTGGATTTATTGGTTCTGAACCTTTGTTTGTAAGCATGCATAATCCAAGCGTGATGTAGAATCACTCCAAAATAAACATTGTAGTCGGCTATCTTCATCTGTCTTCATTGCAAAATATAAGTTTGGCTCCTTAGAACTTATCCCTTGTAGGTATCGAAGTGCACTTTTTGCATCACCATCTATTATTTTTGTCTAGCGATAAGCATATGTGTAGTTGTAAAAATCTTTTTTTGTGCAATGGAGTCGGTTGTAACCTCCTGCTTGCTGCGCCAAAAGCTCATAGATTTGGGTTTGCTTGATTACAGTTTCATACAACGATTGAACTTGAGCTTTCTCACCTTCAGCGAGGGAACGATGTGATGGAATGAAAAGTGTATGGTGTGTATCTGTCATTTCATGGTTGTGTGTTAGGTTAAGGTCTGTAACAACCCAAGTGTTGGATTGGTTATCCTGGATGACACGCAAGAATGCTTGACATCCACATCTACTTACAGGATCGTTGTTGGCGTTGGCTTCCTTGGTCTTCATTAGTTGTCTTTTTAAACCCTTCTTTGGAGCATACCCATTTCTGCATTGTGACCTCCCCATTTTTATTCATTCTTATGTCTTCCCTTTGCACCCTAAATCCTATCAATAAGCTGTAGTGTTTGTACCATTTTTCCCATTTTTTTTCGATGTCAAATGTCATTTTTGAAATAAATTCTTTTGTATAATGAATGGGCACTCATTCATCCGTCGGATTCACACTAACATCGTATGTGTTGTTTCCTGATGTGCTTACTTTAGCGTAAACACTAGTATCCATTTTCAAAAATGTGATCAAGAATCTTGCAAATAAATATCAATAAGTTGTTAACATTTAGGAGGACACAATTATTATCACAATTAACAGGAAAATATATGTTTATTTTGTTTTAGAAATTTACCATACCATCTTTGCAAATTGTGACAAATGTATATAGGCCGTGTTTTTTATTTTTTTAAATAAGTCAATTTTTAATATTTGTTTGCCAAATATGATCTGGTGGAACTTAATTTGAAAAATGGATCTCGTTTTTATGAAATACAAGATTGGTTGAATACCTAAGTTTTTGTTTGTTTTGAGTTTGTAAGCATGCTCATAATGTGTGCATGAAGCTAGTGTCATTTTAATTGGTTTTTCATCATTAAAAAACTAAAATGGATGTCAAAGGATTTGGTTGTGGAATGAAGTTCAATGTAAGTTCTTGGATACCACTTAGGCGACTTGTGGATTCAAATTAAGGAAATGCAGTCAAAGTGGTTATGTGAACAAGAGAAATAAAAAACCACAACAGGTATATTAGTCATTTGCTCCATTTCTTAGTTAGTTGTTATCGTTTAGTGGCAAGCAATCTAGGGTTGTTGGTGTATTTAGGCTTCTTAGGTCAATTTAGGGTTCCTTGTTGTGTTTTGGCCAATGGTTTGATTATTGTTTGTTCTATTGCAACATTTATTATTTCAATGTTAGTTTTGGGTTCCATTTAGGAAGTAATGTAATTTTTGATAGAGTACAGTCATGTAATGAGTTATTTAACTCTATCTGTTATGAATAGTTAGCCTTATTGTTATGAGCAATTAGTTAGTTATAGGTTGGTTGATTTTGTTCAAGACCTTTAGCTCTGCTATACCCTTTGTATAAATAGAGGATGTATCCCCTCCTTTTATTAAGCAGATTTTACACAATTCTTTCTATCTTAGACTCATTCTATCATTTCCTCTATTTTGCCATTCTCTGTGATTTGTATTATAAACCAACAAACATTTTATCACAATTAAAATAAAACTAAAAACAAATTATTCAAAGATATTGTGATGCATGAACAACTAGTCTAGTAGACATACAGATTTTCTTTTAGCAACGTCTTAGGCTTGTAGGTAGATAGTTTTGGAAATCATCATTGCTTAAATCTGAAAAGTCAGATAATTCCTTATCAGAATTCAAGCTAGTAATTTCGTTAATAGAATTGATTGCTCACTCATTAGCCTTTCCTTTTAGATGCTTATGAGCCTTTTGGATCGCATGATAACGGTCTAATCGCCTTTGCATTTGCTTGATCCCTCTTTCAAGTTGATTAAGTATCATCGTAGAGTTTGCTCTAGGTAACTCAGCGGAACGTGCTTTTGGCACTCATAACCCGTGCCATCTACAATACACCTCCAATTCACATCGTTTCTCATATAATTTAGACCACAATGGTTCTTCATGAGACTCAAGAGTATCACTGGTTGTAGTTAACTTTCTAGCTTCACCGATAATTATATGTCCAATGCTCCAAAGACTATCATATGAGTTAATAGGAGTATTGACGAAGTCTCGCTTCTTTCCGTGCCAAGTTCCATAGTGGTCTGTATATGTGTGTAGTTGTGTCTCCATTGGAATTTTCCGCTTGTCATGCCTAGAATGTGATCCCAACTCTTCTTTCTTACTACGCAGTGATCTTGAACTCTTGGAACTCATCTCTCACTGAGTCACATGCAATGATGAATAATGCCATTCCATCATGATTCTTACGATCTAGAATTTTGAGTAAAAATTCTTATTTATTCTTATTAATATATTATGCCAATCCATGAACAAATATATTTCAAATTCTAAGCATATAGTCTCTGCCCACAATGATGCAAATGTTTTCTTTTTGCTGGATATAATAAAAAGTTTGGACAAAATTTGATGGGTTACTCACTATGTAGAAAAATTCATTCATTCGTGTTATAGTAGGTTAATGAACTCTTAGATCACGTTCTTGACATTAAACTTTTAACAAAATGGATGTGTGTGGGTATTTTATTTTAGAATTAATGGTACTAAGTACTAACAAGCAAGGTTAAAGGTTTCTTAAGAATGGCATTTTATAGAAAAAAAAAAAATTAAAATCTTAATAAGTCATCAATATGGGTTGGACAAAAAAAACAAAAAACAAATTATGACATATGGAGTCTTAAAAGAATTAATTAATGAAACATAATTTATAGAAAATCGATTTTGTTGAAACAATCTTTATTATTTTGTGGTTTTTCTTGCTTTTTGTGAGAGAGGTGTTTAGAATTAATAATAATAATAATTTTTTTGTTTTTTGTGAACTCAGTAAAAAGAAGTTTAAAGAGCCTGAGAGAAACCCTAAAACTCTTACCCGTGACCCTCTTCTCACCCTCAAACGTTAGCCGCCTCCACCAAATCTGAAGACCAAGTCTCAGACCCACGCCGTCTCTACCAAATCTGAGCACACCGTCCCAGACCCACGCCGCCTCCACCAAATCTGAGCATATCGTCTCAGACCCACTCCGCCTCCACCAAATCTGAGCACATTGTCCTAGACCCACGCCGCCTCCACCAAATCTGAGCACACCGTCTCAGACCCACGCCGCCTCCGCCAACATCTCTTGATCTCTCTCTTCTCTCATCTCACTCAAATTCGGAAACATCGCCGCCGCCACCCCACGATCTCAGATTATCTCATCGCACTCTCGAACCAAGCCGCCGCCCCCAACAGGTATTGATCTCTCTATTCTCTGCATAATTTTCTCTCCTCTCTCAGTGGTGATTTGTTGTGTGTATGTTGTTGTTGTGTTTTGGTGAATTTGGTGATTTGTTGTTGTTATGTGTTGTGATTTTTTGAAAGATGTGGGTGATTTGTTGGTTTTGTTGTGTGTTGGTGATTTTCTGCTGTGGATGATTTGTTGGTGTTGTTGTGTGATGATGATTTTCTGCCGTGGATGATTTGTTGGTGTTGTTGTGTGTTGGTGATTTTCTGCTGTGGATTATTTGTTGGTGTTTTTGTGTGTTGGTGATTTTCTGTCGTAGGTGATTTGTTGGTAGTGTTGTGTGTTGCTGATTTGCTTTTGATAACCTGCCCAACCTCACCACCTTAATGGATGGTCAACAGATTCCATCTTTGCAAACCCGACTCAGTCGGGTAGGGTAAAAAATCACCACAAACCCAACCCATCCGACCCGTGCCCACCGTTACTGGGTTATGTTTATATTGTTATTTTTTTTGTTAGGTTTGAGGTAACATTAATGCTTTAGAAGACTAATCATTGAAGCTCAGGGTGAAATTATTATTTCAATAGCATGACCAACTGATTCTAATCATTGTAATATGTATTATTTCAAAACTGATACATATTATATTAACGTGTGCAAGAGTGGTGCATGTTTCTTGTCTCCCTACAAGGTGCAACTCTTTGTGTCACCCATTATCTTTATTGCGGTTTATATTTTTATTGTGAACATATACCTATACTTGGGGTTAATACTTATTTGTTTATTATTTTGAATATCAGTTTATTAATTGTTAATATGTTAGATTCAATTATTCTATTACGTTAATCATTGAGGGGTCTAAACCAATTAATCTGAATTATCCGGTTCTTGTATAATTTAATTTTTTTTAATAATAATTTAAGTTTTTTAATGAACATCCTTGAAAAACAATCTTTGACCCACCACTTCAAGCAGGTTAGTACTGTTGGTTTTTTTACATGTTTTGGTGTATTGCTGATTGGCTGTGTAGTTTTTTATTGGTTGTGGTTTTTTATTGCATGCATATTGTGTCATTTCCATTGCATTGATGTATTATTTATGATAATATCTGCTCTGTTTTTTGTTTTGGTTTCAGATGGCACGTACAAAACAGGTGTCTGCCTCCCAACCCGAAAACCCCTCTTCCTCGACCTCTAGGGCTCTTTCTCCCCCTACAAAAAAAATCCAAAACCTTTAACAAACAAAAGTTCCCAAATCTCAAATTTGCCCACATTTTTTATAACTACCATGTGAATAGAGGTATATCTTGTGAGAGACCAATCGACTTAAGCTCATTGAGTCATACTAGTGTCGCAACAGAAATTGAGAGACGTGGTTGGGTATCAATATGCTATGACGGTGACCCCATTCGTATTCCCAACTCATGTATTCCGGAGTTTTACTCCAACTTTGTTGATATCAACTTTAAGAAAAACGAGTTTGATGTGTTTTTTAGAAAAAATAAGTATCACATCTCTCCCGATGTGATTGCTACTGCTTTTAAGCTTCCTAGGGTTTCTAATCCTACATATCCTTTTAGTCCCAACTCAACCCCTAGTGATAATGAAATGATTTCATATTTTTGTGGCATGCCTATGGAATGGGGTTCTACTAAAACAATCACCACTAAATGTTTCACACCTGAGAGTCGTTTGTATAACTTAATAATGTGTTTCAATCTTTTGCCTCTTTCTCATAGGAACACGGTCACCAAAGAAAGGGCCAAGTTTCTATATGCTTTTATGAAAAAAGTTTCCATTGATCTCCCGTCTGTCCTTTATAAATCTTTGATAGAAATGCATGAATGTGAAGATAAAATGACTAAGCTAATCCATCCATGCCTCATTACTAGACTATTTACCTATCTAAATATAAAGATCCCCTCAACCATTCCTCAGTTTCCTCTATCTGCAAAACCAATTAATGACCACTCTATGAAGCAGATGAGTGGTCAGCTGAAAGAAAAAGATAAGGTTCCCCAACCGAATGACCGTAATGGGAAAAATAGTGGAGCTGGTCCTAGTTCGTCTACTCCATCTTTCACGGATGTCATGCTAAAGCGTATTTTTGATAAATTGGAGGAGCATGATGTTCTGCTCGAAAAGATGAGTAGACGTTTGGAACGTATTCAGGAATGGGCTTCTGATGAACCTGAGCAAGAGGATGAGGATGAGGATGCTAGTAATGATGATGATGACACCGAAGCAAATTAGGGCTCTTAGACGTGGATGTCCATTGTAAGGGGGTCAGGGGGGTCTTCTTACATATTTTAATGTATATATGACAGTTGTGACGGTGTTTAGTTTTATATTTTGATGTATATATGACAGTTGTGACGGTGTTTAGTATTATATTTTGATGTTCATATGACAGTTGTGACAAATGCTTATTGAAAATGTTGGAATTCTAGGTGTAAAATTCTTTGTCACGTGAGTTTCAAATGCTTCAAGGCTTTTAAAAGACGTGTTTATGCACTTCGCATTTATTCAAGCAAAAGTATATAAATACAGGTGTCATAATAAAAGAATAAATGGTTACCTTTTAATGGGAGACAGTTGGGTATGAATCCTGCTTGTAAGATAAGTCGTGTTGATTGAATGATAGCATCAACCTGAAAATGAACACATTAACATTGATTCGATATTTGACCAAATTTAAGTACCATTACATCAATTCCCCCAAAAATAACACTTGGTCATACAATCCCTTCAAAATTATTATTTGGTCATGTACATTGTCATTATTATTTCCACAATTTTTGTATTATAAAATCTTATCAAAATGAAAATCCAATGAGCAAAATTATTACCTTCCAATTGACGCAAATTGTGATCGTGCTCAGTAAAATAGAACTGATCACAATTTTAATTAACAATTATATAATTGAATTTTCTCTTTTTTATTATTTTAACCATACTTTAAATGACAATCCTACCAGAATAATTACCGAGCTTGGGGTTTGTGTGTTTTAGAGGACTCTCTTAATGGATTAGAGAGATTTACAACACCATTCAATTATAATTTCAAAGGAGTGCTTAGTATAATTTTCTTAAAAAAAAAATAAAAGTAGAAATTATATATTTAATTCCATTGATTCAATCTCACAAGATGAATTGAACATGTTCCACACCACATGGTAAAGGGTTAAATGCTAGTTTAAATAAGAGCCCAGTAAAATTGATCGATCGTAATTTTAATGAACAATTATACGATCGGTCAAAAGTTACATAGAACCAAAACCGATTGATCAAACGTTTTTGTAAAAGAAATTTACGATCGGTCAATTGTTACACAGAACCAAAACCGATCGATCAAACTTTTTTGCAAAAGAAATTTACGATCGGTCAAAAGTTACACAGAACCAAAACCGATCGATCAAACGTTTTTGTAAAAGAAATTTACGATCGGTCAATTGTTACACAGAACCAGAACCGATCGATCAAACTTTTTTGCAAAAGAAATTTACGATCGGTCAAAAGTTACACAGAACCAAAACCGATCGGTCACATTTTTTTTAAAAGAAATTTACGATCGGTCAATGTTACACAGAAAACAGAGCCAAATTCGATCGATCGCTTTATTATACTTAAGGATAAAGCGATTGATCGGTTTCTCTGGTTAATTGTTAAAATAGATTTATATAAAAAAAATTAACAAAAACTTAATTTATTTATTTTTAAATACAATATTAAGTTCAACTCATGTATACCCACACAGCCACACAGGATACAAATCCCTGTTTTCCCCTAAAATAAAAACATGAATGAAACCCCTGTTTTCCCCTCAAACTCACACGGCTTACCCATGTTCAGAGCAACACAGAAGCAGGGGCTACAAAACCCAGTCACACTGCTCCACCAACACTCAGATCTGTGTTTGTTTGGTTCTAAATACCACCGATAGTCTCAAACGGTGGATCTCCCCCCACTCTGGCTACTGCTTGCTAAGTTTTGGCATACCTCGCAACCACCACCATCGATTTCAGACTTTTTTGGGTCTAACAAGCAGGTAAGCTTAGACTGGTTGCTCTCACTGACTTGTTCGAGTAAGAAGTCAGTGTGTATATAATGTGAGAGTGACTAGTATAGATTTTGCTTGATTTGTGTGAGTTGTCTATTATAGATTTTGCTGGCATTGAGTTGTCTTATCTTGTTGACTGAAAGTATAGATGGTTCCCTGGTTCACCACGTGAGTGTAGTCCCTTTATTGGTTTTTGTTGAAACACATCAGACAAACTTGTAAAGTTTGGGTTTATCTTGTTGACTGAAAGTATAGGTGGTTCCTTGGTTCACCACGTGAGTGCAGTCCCTTTATTGGTTTTTGTCGAAACACATCAGACAAACTTCTAAAGTTTGGGTAGGTAGACATATTAATGTGGTCTGACTATTATATTAACTAGTCGCAGACCCGAGCGTTGTGCGAAAAAAAAAATTGATATGATTTTTTATGGAGTATAATTGAAAAATTATAATATGGAATTTGTAATTTAAACATTACATATATATTATTTAAAATTACATTTAATTTATGAAAGCTTTCTTCCGGCAAACAACTTTTTGAGGGAAAATTATAATTCATCAATCAAATAAATGGGTTAAATTTGTAGCCACAGTGGGTGCTAGAAAGTCTGGAGTATCCTCCATCCAAATAAATTCTTAGGTTATGGTAGTAGCATGGATGGCAAGCTTGCCTGTGCAAGCTTTTCTATTGTATAGTACTATCATCTTCCTTCCAACTATAGTCATTCAACTTTATTTATAACACACGATGAGGTTTTTTGTCTCAGTGGGCAAAACAAAATTTCCATTCAACTGATTTTATAGTGAGTAAGATTTAGTATAAATCATGTACCAAAAACAAACTATTCGTCTAAATGTCAAAAAAGTTTAATTTACAAAATAATTTTTGTACAAATCATGAAATAATCCATTAGTTCTTCTCACAACTTATTTAATCTACATAGATAAATAATCACAATTCAACATTCCTAAAATCCATCAATATTTTCCCAAAATATACAATATTTATATGTTTAATGTCGAGCCTTTGGAATGGGAGCTTCTTAGTTAGAGCTTGGTACTCTTCCTAATACTTGCAGATTTCTCTACATTATATAACAAAATTAATTAGCATGAAACATTAAATATTTTGGAAATATTTTTACTTATTTAATCTACATAAATAAATATAGTTCATCAGAATTCAACCATCCTAAAATCCATCAAGATTTTTCCAAAATGTACAATATTTATATGTTTAATGTCGAACCTTTGGAATGAGAGCTTCTTGGTTAAAGCTTGGTACTCTTCCTAGTACTTGCAAATTTCTCTACATCATATAACAAAATTAATTAGCATAAAATATTAAATCATTTGGCAATATTTAATTACCTTTCAAGAAGAGTCTCTCAATTAAGTAGGGGTAGATCAATTGAGTAATTGTCTTATGTAGAATGGCAACTGAAAGCAGCAGTCACCTATTCTAAGGTTGTCATTTCACAAAATCTACCTAGGAAACCATTTTGAGGTTATGCTGTTGTTACTCTAGATTTATTTGACAATGGTTAAACAAAAAAAAAAAAATTTAGCATTAACCCAACTTTCCAATATACATAGCTAGAAATTAAATCTAAGCCAAGTCTTAACTCAAGCATTTAGTCAAACATGTAGAGGTGATTTCAACTCACCTAGTAGGTACATTGAATGTTATTACAAAAAAGAAAAAACAACCCAAACTTCCAACCTCTTCTTCTTCTTCTTTTATCTTTTTTTGTTAACACCAAGTTGACCTGGACCTAACCGACTTCATTACCTAGATATCCTCGTTTTAGAGACTCAATTCCGTTTGGTTTAGGTTTGTTTTTTTATTTAATTTGACTTTTTAATATTGAACCTACGTGATTATATATACATCTTATATTTCTTTTTTTTCTTTTTTTTTTATTGGGGCTATTTCAGTTTTTTTTTAACAAAGTAATTAGTAGTTCTTTATTTTTGTAAGATGTAATTTAAGACCACAATAAAATAAATATACAATTAAAGAACTTTAGGAGATCGTTTTGAACTCTATAGAGTCAGTAACCAATTAATGCATAAATACTCTGCTAAAAAAAATGGTTATGAAAATTGAACATAAATACATTTATTTATTTGGTATTAGGTGGCAGCCCACAATTTTAAGAGTTGCTTTTATTTAATTCTAATTAGTAATTTAAGGCTCTCTAATTATTGTACCTTTAAATAACGTGCATCAGATTAGGAGTTTTTTTTCCATTTAATTTAGTAATTAATTGTTATATATGTATAGTTTCAAAACTATGTAACACAAAAAAGGGGAAAACTGACTTTTGACATTATTTCCTAATTTTGAGACTTTGATATCATTTGATTAAAAAAAAAAAGAGACTTTGATATCATAACATCAACTTTGTATCTGTTTATGATAAAGTTTAGTAATTATATGAAAGTTTTGCATTATGATGATCAAAGTTTATTTTCAAATAGTTTTATGAGATGAACATTTTTTTTTTTTACCAAAAAATAAACTATAAAAAAGGCAAAATGGTAGTGGTTGTTAGCTTGCATCCTTGAACAAATAAAATACTCTTATGTGTTTATCCTTCTTCCTAACCCTCCATCAACATCATCTACTCTAAAAAAAAAAAAGGAATTATATTATGGTGGACATAGTCTCTTAAAAGATAAAAGAATTGGTACAAATGACAAATGTATGATTGTTCTTAAAGATTTATTTTTCCTGGGTTTGTGATGGATGCACAAATTTTTTATTAGTATTTTCTATAGGTTTTCTATCATTTACAAAAGCTGAAAAAAAAAATAGTTATATCCATATATTAATGCAAAAAACATAACTCATAAGACATTCCTATTTAGGAAGATTACTGAATATTCTAATGTTGTAATTTGGGTTTTGAAGATGAAAAGTTCTAATGTACTAAATCGCCAATGATGTTGATGGCCTACTATACTTAAATGCACATGAGAAAAAATGAGATGACCAAATGGAAACCAAAACCAAAACCAAGAGGCATAAACAATGAAGCTTGATTTAAACCAATGCAAAAGTAATTGACACATTTTGTCAAACACATGGTGTGCAATCAAAAGAATGTTTTGCAATATGAATCCACACAAAAGTTATATTAAAGAAAGGAAGAACCTAAAGGAATAGGAAACTTTGATAAATTATATTACTATATTAAAGCAAGAAAGGAAACACCCTGTCTCCATTCATCCCATACAGGCCTTGGAATGGAGGATTTGTTACAATAGAAATAATACTGAAAATGAATGGAAAACTTTGCCAAAGCGTTAAAAAATTCAGTACATTTAGAAGTGATAGAAACATTGAGACAGTCCATGAAACATGGGAATTAGTAATAAAGATCATTGAAGTAGGCCTTTGCATCTCCTTCCACTATGATGTTGAACTTTTCTGCCATAGCTAATTTAAGCAGCCACAAAATTACATCAGCCTCAGTGTTTCCTGCCTTGCCTAAGCGGTGGTGTGTAGCCCAACCTTTGATTATTTCCCCTTTATCATCATGAGCCACAACAAATTTTGAACTAAAAACCTCACCCTTCATCATTCATTCTTATGTGAATCAAATTGGTGATATAGCTCTATTAGATGACACGTCTTAGACAGTGCAGCCACAGTGATCACCTAATTCTCTCCAGTCTGAATGTTTTTTTGATATTCAGCAAACAACAGAATTCCTAGAAGAGAGCCTTGGATCTAGCATGTGAACAGTTTATTGCTGAATAAAAAAAATAAAAAATAAAAAGCAGCCTTGGGTCTGGGGGTTTACTTTGGAAATATCCCTTGCTGATTTTGTTGTTTCTTTGAGTTTTTCTAAGAGTTCTATTGTTGCTCTTGTGTAATTATTTCTCCTTCTTAGTGCATGCTTTATGCATTTAGAGGGTGTTCTTCTTTAATAAAATTCTTTGTTACCTATTAAAAAAAAAAAAAATCTATGGTGACATAGTTTATGATTTAGCAGTACTGGAGAATACATAAACTACCACTAAAGACCAAGACCAAATTCGAGGCGAACAGCTGTTGGACACCATGGCTGAACCAACTACCCAGGTAATGATCTTCTCTTCTCAATAGAGAAAATAGTGTGTGTGTTTTTCTTACCCCATGCTGGGACTTATGTGCAGCGTACATTGGTAGATGATACAACCTAGCCACTCAATGTCATGGAAAA
Organism: Fagus sylvatica; assembly: GCA_907173295.1. Lineage (NCBI taxonomy): Eukaryota > Viridiplantae > Streptophyta > Magnoliopsida > Fagales > Fagaceae > Fagus > Fagus sylvatica. The sequence continues at coordinate 30,354,573 of OU015768.1, read as the reverse complement.
AAAGCCACTCAATGCATATCTGCGTTATTAGTAAGATCCTACACCACTCAGATCATTGTTTATTTTTGTGGTTAGAAATTGATAGTTTATTGTTTGGTTTAATATATTTTGGTTGAGGACTTCAATTGGGTGTTGCACATACAAGTCTTACTTAGTTGATTATTACGATGTTGTTGGAATAGAGCATTTGTTAAAATGTGGTTAATATAGCAACTCATGTATAGGGATGTGAAGCATGTTGTTGACATAGGATCCAATGTTTCATGTTTTCAATCGATTTTTACCATTTTTTTTTTATTACTTCATTACATATATAACTCATTCATTGACAATATTGGGGTTCATGCTTCAATGACAGCAAACAAACAATTCAAGACCGAAAAGACGAATTGATGGATTCAATAACAAAGAATAAGGTAAAGGTTTTTTCCATGTTATGATTAAGAATTTCTTCTTGTCATGGGGTGATATTTGAATTCAATTTGATACATGATGTACACTGCAAGCTGATGGCCGAAATTAAAAACCAATGGAAGAAGATGTCTCCGGAGGAAAAAGCTCTATTCAAGGAGCAAGCAAGAGCAGATTTTGCGAGATACCAACAACAACGGGTTAAATCGTTGGCAATTCAAGAAAAATATGAGGTATAAATGATTTCTTTGTACGTGTAGTACTTAAGTTTTTAAGGTTAATGTAAGGTATATGTATAGATTAATTCAATTCAAAATTGTGGATGATTCACTTACAAATTTTCATACCGTGTTTATTGTTAACAGCATAGGGAGTTAAACAGCAGATGTGCGCCAAACCGAGTACGGAGACTGTTTAAAAAATTTGATGAGGCGAAGAAAGAAGCAGTCCGATCTTTGGGATTCGCTTCTTGGTTAGATATCGGATGTGGGAAAATAGATCATAAATTGTGTCTATTTATTCTGGACAAAATCAAAGTCCCACGGTTTGCTTTAGAATTAAATAGTCAATTTGTACTCCTCACGCCAGAACAAGTAGGATACATTTTAGGGTTGCGTACATCTGGCCCGCTAGTTCCTTGATGAAGGGGAATTGAAGGACATAGAGTTCTTATGTGAGAAGCATGGTTTCCGTGGGATGGAAATGGTAACGTTGGACAGTCTGGAGTGCGCACTAGGTGCCAAGGATGCGGTGGTTGATGCTGGGTTTAAGGAGAAGATAGTGTTGTTCTTACTAGCCACAGTTTTCTGCTCAACGACCAGTTTGAAAATTCCTATGGGTTATCTACATGTCATAAAAGACATTGACCGGGTTAACGAGTATAATTGGGCATTGTTTGTGTTCAACAAGTTGCAAGATACTGTGATAGAGTATAAGCTACATGGTAATAAGGCTTATATATGTGGTTGTATATATTTTCTACAGGTATAAACATTCATGTCCTACCTATAGTTGTTTCTACTTTCCATTGGTATTCATTACTATCATAAACATCCCTATTTTGTTGTCCGCAAATACTTTTCTATGACAAAGTGGTGGCTGACTTGCGTGTACTTCCATTGTCAAAACGTCCACCCATTCGGCTAAGTGTTTGGACACAGTGAAGGGTTAAGTTACTACAACATTATTTGAAGAGGCAGGGTGGGTACAACAAAGCAAAGGTAAAACTTTCTTGAATCTTCAGCTTGATTTGTATGTGATAGGAATCAATTATTATCTGTTATATTTCATGCATAATTAAGTGACATTTTTAACGCTTTATTTTGAAGTTACCCGAAATATAATGCATGTTATCACTTGTGCAGCTGCTTGGCACCGATGATGACCACCCTGCAAAGAATGAGAAAGAGGCGAACAAGGAGGAAAAGAAGAAGAGTCATGTCATCGACGACGGTATGTGATGGTTGAACAGTTATTGCATTGTCTCTTTTATACACAAAATTACCATTGCAACTGCATCATTGTGTCAACCGCATTATTCCATGCTGCATTGTCATTGATTAAATGCAGGCTCTAAAGTAGAACAACACAACAAAGCTGAGGGCATCATATTGGAAGAGTTGAAAGAAGACGTCAAGTGCATGAAGCTTCAGTTGACTGCCTTTACTGGCCTCGTGACAGAAACCATGCATAAAGGAGTTGCTTCTATGATTACCGAGCTATTGACAACACTTAAGTCAGACATCTTGCAAGAAATAACAAAGGGCACTGCACCTTCAGTCCCCAATACCCCTTTCGCACAGCAAGGAGACCCCAATAAAGGGCACCTTCCACACACCAAGGGGTCCAATACAATACCTTTACCTTCCACAAACCAAGGGGTCCACAATACACCTTCCACACACCAAGGGGTCCACAATACACCTTCCACACACCACCAGGGGTCCACAATACACCTACACCTCCACACAGCAAGGAGACCCCAATAACCCTTTGGCACAGAACACACCATTGAACTCTTCGATTTCCCTTCGCACTTGAAACCACACAGCTATCTGGAGTAGTACTTAAGTACTTCGGACCACATTTCAGACACAAGCAGAGTACCTAACAGCACAAAAAAATAATTCCACACACCAAGACTACTTCCACAAACCAAGGGGTCCACAATACACCTTCCACACACCAAGGGGTCACAATAACCTTCCACACACCAAGGGGTCCACAATACACCTTCCACACAACAAGGAGACCCCAATAACCCTTTGGCACAGAATGAACTCTTCGATTTCCCTTCGCTTGAAATATCTGGAGTAGTACTTAAGTATTCGGATTTTCAGACACAAGCAGAGTACCTAGCAGAAAAAAAAGAAGAGGCAAATAAACAACAACAGGAGAAAGCTACGCCGAGCCAATAACAAAGGGAAACAACAACCTGTCCGAAGACAACCAGTTCAGAAGGTCCGTCGATGATGCTTCCACTTTTCCCTTACATTGTTTGCTTGTTATTCGTAGGAAATAAATGGAGTTAGCCTATCCATTACATTACTCTAGGTGCCATAGTTTTTATTGTGCCATCGTTTTTATTCCTTGTTAATTCATATAGTTGGGATAATTTAATTATCCCAACTAGTAGCCTACATGTTTATCACATGGACTACAGGAGTGCTCTCCAGTACCTTAGTATTTTTCCTTTGTTATATAGAGTTACTATTGTAAGCTTATGGACATTTATGTCCACTAGTGTGTAACGAGATTATTGGTAAATTTTATTTGAGAATATTTGATTTGTTCTCCCCATTTATTGTAGGTTAAATTTGGAATGGTTATTTATGTCCCTTTTGTAATAGCAGAGTTGGGTAATGATTACATCATTATTAATGTGAAATAAACGTACAGGGTAACATAGCTCATCTTATATGCTATGTCATTCCCGATTAATAACTATGTATTCACATTACATACTTGTTTAGGCAATAGGGTTGGATCCAAAAGAAGCAATCCAGCCAAAGTCCCTCTCCTCGAGGGAGGCAAGTAGCACCATGCCAGTAGATGGTGCGAAGATACTAAGAACAGCAGCAGAGAGGGTAAGTAGCCAATATTTAAAGACCCCATTCACTACTTTAAGTAGTTCAAAAATGCAACAAACTGAGAAGCCTAAAAGGGGTAGGAAGAACATGTCAAAGGTTGAAAAGGTAAGCTTCACGTGTTCATATTTATCACAAACATTTATGGTAGATTTATCATTCTTTTAGACTAGAAGGCATTACAACAACAATTACAACATATTATCACTGATTAACATCAAAACGATGCGTAGGTTTCAGCCATATTAAAGAATGACTCGCATTATTCAACCAAATATAGTCTGTTGCACCTTACAGTGTTAGAGTATTGTATGAACACTGATAACGACGCAAAGTAAGATTTCATTGGCTCTTTTTGATATTTACATTCTTCACCGTATTACTTTGAATATTTGGTCTTCTTTGCCTATTGTTTAATGTTTTGTCCCGGTGTGGCAGCTGAATGTTATAGAAGTGTTACAATAGATGATATGCATAATATCGCAAACTGAAACTAGTGGCACTTATTTATGGGAAGGACACAACGGGACAAGGGACATAAGGAAATAGGATAGGTTCATTTCCATATATTCATATTATTAAATACAAACATTCTAACTATTTCTATAGCGAGATTGTAATACAGGATGCAAACACCCATATAGCACGGGCAAACCTACAAACATTGTTGCCAAATAAATGGTTTGTCTCAGATGTAAGTAGAAGGATTAGTGTTATGAAAGAAAACTATTAGAGTGATATTTTGGCATACTTATACATGTTTTCATTGTAGGTCATAGATTATGTTGCTTCTTAGTTGACTCAACGAGAGAAGCAACAACATGGAGAGAATATGACAGCTTGGTACTTCTCTACAACATTTTCGGTACGTCTAAGTTGTCGATATTATCATTATTAGCATGTAAGGCCTAGAAGTATATCAAGCAATGCATGAATAATCACAAATTGTAGTGCGATCAATTTAGTTGACACACTTTAGCTGGCCATGGGGATAAAAGGCTCAAAAACCTCCTAAGCATGAGGTGAAAAGGTTAGTGGTTATGTAGGATCCTTTGATTGGTAGCCTCCTTTATGAGTATGAGGTTAAATCAGAGTTCTGCTAGACTACAAGGGGGGATTACTGATTTAATAAGGTAATCCTCAAACGGAGTAGGCTGTGTTTTGGCAGTCGGTTATCACTGTTAGTTGTACTCCTCGGCAAACAGGCCCGACTTCTGTCAGTGATCCCCCCCCCCTTCTCTCCCCCTCCTCTAGTTCAATATAGTATGCTAACAAAATTAAACCCTCTAACCATAAAACTTTATGTGTTGGGTAGCAATTGGTGTTGTCCAAAACTGAGAAGCTGTTCGATATGTTATTCAAGTTTTTTTGGATGGGGAACCGGTACGTGGGTGACATGTCGTCTTGTACAAAGGTATGGTACCAAAATTGATGCATACATGTTCAAAATTGCTTGGCCATCAGCCTGATTTCGATAACGGTTTTCCATGTGTGCCACACAGATTTACCTTCCACTGAATGACATGGAAACACATTGGTATTTAATAGTCATTGACATGAGGAGGAAAGAAATCATGTACTTCGATAGCTTGAACTTTGGTCCGGACGTGTCTAGAAGGAAAGCTGCCATTTCTAATGTGGTGAGTTCATGTGAATGGCAATTCATACTTTCATCATAGGTCGCATTTAGGGGTGTCAAATGGGTGGGTTTGGTTGGGTAATAAATGGGTTGGGTCCTTAAAAACCAATTGCCCATTTAGGCCCATTTAACAAAGTATGCATTACCCATATCCAACCCAACCCACCCATTTACCCAATTATTTTATGTATGTAAATGGTCAAAATATTTTAAAACTTCTACAACGATAAAAATGCTTATAAAAATGATAAAAATACCCCCAAATAATTAATAGGTGGGTTTGGATAAATTTGTTAAATGCCCAATAAGCAACCCAGTTAAAACCCAATTAAATCCAACTTACTTGGGCCAAATAGTGTCAACACCCATTTACCCATTTATTAAATAAGTGGGTTTGGGTGGGTAATTAGTGAGTGGGTTTGATGGGTTAATGGGTTTGGGCGGGTTAATGGGTTTGGGCATATTTTGCCCCCCTAGTTGCATTCAGGGAGTTTGGTTAACTTTGATAAATTCTTTTGTTTATGTAGCTGGTGTCATTGGAGGAGTGTTTAACACACCCAAAAGTTACAAAGACTAAAAATAATGGCCACTAAATTTAAAGGATTGGCCCCACGTAACTCTTCCAGGAGTTCCAACACAAGAAGACGGGTAACAATATCATAAATGGAATACTCTCTGAAATAACATAAACTTATACTTTATTAAAGCAAGATGTCGGTTGATATTGTAGATGGTTACTATTCTTGAAATTATTTCAGGTCTAGTTGTGGCGTATATGTAATGAAGTTCATGCTACTACCGGATATATATAAAGGCCATCAGACAGTGGTAATATGAGGCACTTTCATTAACATTTTCATGATTATTATTACTTTTCACATGATTTGACCATATATTGAGGTTTTATGTAGTCTGCACGTGATGCGGACCGCTTGGCCCTAGTCCTAGACTTAGTCTTGCATGAACACAATCAAAAGCGAGGAGATGTCCTTGCCAAAGCCAAATTTTGACAATTTTTTATTGGAGTTAGACTAAGTATGGATGTCATTTCCATGGCTAAATTGTGTCAATTGGAAGGTAATAACTTTTCTCATTGGATTTTCATTTTGATAAGATTTTATAATACAAAAATTGTGGAAATAATAATGATAGTGTACATGACCAAATAATAATTTTCAAGGGATTGGAGTGGCCAAGCATTTTGACAAATTTTGACTGGAGTTATACTAAATATGGATGTCATTTCCATGGCTAATTTGCGCCAATTGGAAGGTAATAACTTTGCTCATTGGATTCTCGTTTTGATGTGATTGTATAATACAAATATTGTGGAAATAATAGCGAAAGGGTACATGAACAAAAAATTTTGGGTAACTTTTTCCAGGGTTTGGACATGCATGGATCCCATGGCTTCCAGTGTGAGATAGCATTCCAAGAAAAAAAGTATGCTTTACAACAACGTAAGTAGATGTCTAACCATTTTTCTACATCCTTGGAAAACATATAATTTGAGTTTGTTGCCTACTTTTAGGTACTTATCCACACACGACGGTAGAACAAGCCTTGCCTTCATTAACAGGAAAGCCTTGCCCTAAAGCGCATGAATTGTGCAACATGGTGTGCAACTCAATTATAATACAACTTTGGGGAGAAGCAACTCAGTCCCTGAATCATTGTGCAAGTTACATTTCCAGTTTTATAGAATTGCGTAATATTGTTAATCACAACCTTAGACAATTGTACATTTGGAGAAATAACGAAAATATCAGTTGTAATAATGTACGCATCAATCTATAAATAACGCAAATATTGTTTTTAAACATAAAAATAAATTAAGTTTTTTTTTTTTAATATAAATTTATTTTAACAATTAACCAGAGAAACCGATCAATCGCTTTATCCTTAAGTATAATACAGTGATCGATCGAATTTGGCAGTGTTTTTTGTGTAACATTGACCGATCGTAAATTTCTTTTAAAAAAAATGTGACCGATCGGTTTTGGTTCTGTGTAACTTTTGACCGATCGTAAATTTCTTTTACAAAAAAGTTTGATCGATCGGTTTTGGTTCTGTGTAACTTTTGACCGATCGTAAATTTCTTTTACAAAAAAGTTTGATCGATCGGTTTTGGTTCTGTGTAACTTTTGACCGATCGTAAATTTCTTTTACAAAAAAAGTTGATCGATCGGTTTTGATTCTATGTAACTTTTGACCGATCGTATAATTGTTCATTAAAATTACGATCGGTCAATTGTACTGGGCTCTTATTTAAACTAGTATTTAACCCTTTACCATGTGGTGTGGAACATGTTCAATTCCTCTTGTGAGATTGAATCAATGGAATTAAATATATAATTTCTACTTTTATTTTCTTTTTAAGAAAATTATACTAAGCACTCCTTTGAAATTATAATTGAATGGTGTTGTAAATCTCTCTAATCCATTAAGAGAGTCCTCTAAAATCTATTTTCTTAACCCGACTCACTTCTTTCTCTCACACAGACACGATTACTATTTACTCTGTTTTAAATCATATGACATTTTACTCAACCAAAAATAAATAAAAATCATATGGTATATCTTTTACCGAAACAAAATAAAAAATCATATGATAAGTAATTTAGTTATTATTATGGTGTTTAACTAAAACTCTACTATTTATATATATTAATCAACTTTTGTCTAATTTTATCTATTAATGCCACCATTGATACTAGAATATAACTAAAACTCTATTTTTTAATATCTATTATTTGTGCGACCATCATTGATACTAGAGTATAACTAAAATTCTATTTTTTTAAATCTATTAATCCACTTTTAGGTGTAATTTGATATTTTAATGTGACTAGACTTTAAATAAAACTCTACTATCTATCAATCCACCTTTTGTTTGCTAAATGGAAAACGGAAAACTGATTTAAAAAAAAAAAAAAATTATGGCCTATCAAGAAATATTATTAAGATTATAACTTTGTTTATCAACTTGACTTATCAAAATATAATAGGAAGACCGTAAAAAAAAAATAAAAAAAAATAGCAAAATCCGTAGAGATATTTATTCGAATTCCAAAATTCATTTTTTGATTGATTTTTAGTTGAAATGTAATTTTGGAAGTTTGAGGGTGTTTTTGCGATTTATGTGAAGTGTGGGCTGATTGGGTTTTGGTTTTGGGCTTGGATTGAGTGTAGGTGTGAATGTGAGGCTTTCTTTATTTTGGGATTGGGCTTAATGAAATGGGTTTTGGATTGGGTTATGAGGAAAGTGGGTTTAATGGATATAAAATAGGGTTGGGCTTTGGTTTTCGGATCGGGCTTGATAGAATTGGCCCAAGGTCATTGTTTGTGACCCACGATTAAGTTTTCAATAAAAGACCGGGTCGGGTTGACGCGACCCGACCCGTCTCTTTCTTTCTCTTTTTTTCCCAGCCGCCTATCTCATCTTCCTTTCTTTCTTTTCTCTCACTCTAATCTCACTCTCTCTCACCTGGATCCGACCAAGGCCACCATGGCCAAGGTCTTTGTTCTCTCACCGGCACCATGCACCGCCGGCGCCGCCACCAACCTCAGCGGTGGCTCTCTCTTTCTCCCTCTCGGCTGCTCTTTCTTCTCTCTGCCTCTCGGTTTCTCTCTCACGGCATCTTTGGCTTCCCCCTCTCTCTCAAATTCACGGCTCACTCTCACTCTCACTCTAGATTTTGGTGAACCCATGTATGGGTCACGGGTTTTGTGTGAAACCATTTATGGGTATGGGTTTTCTTCGAACCCATGTGATGGGAACCAAGGTGGGCCTAGTCTTAAAGATCCTTTGCAAGTTCCAGATGGGCCAATTACAAGATCAAAAGCCAAGAAGATCAAGGAAGCAATGCAAGGATTGGTGCAATCCACTTGGGATGAAGCTAGCAAGAGCCCAACAATCAAAGTGGGTTTGAAAGAAGGAGAACCAATTTTGATCCACTTGATACAAGCTGTGGAAGATATGACTTAGGGAAGTTTGGGCCTATTGTTATTCAAGGCTTTCAATTTATTAAAAGATTTATTTTATTAGTTTAGAATAAGTGGGCTTTAAGGCCCAAGTTACTGTAGCGCGGCACTATTCACGTAGGGGTATTTTTGGAAGATAGAGTTTTACTTTCGTTAGGGTTTTAATTAGGTTTTAGTTTAAATACTCTTTGTAGCCTCATTTGAAGGGAGACAATATATTGAATTTTTCATAGTGAGTTGAGTTTTCTCCTCTTGTTCTTGATTGAACTTTTGAACTTATCAAAGGTAAATCACAACCTTTGTGGCGTTCCTCCTTGTAATTTGGGTTCTTGAGGCAGGTTCTTCAACGGGTCTAGATTTTAATATAATCTAGATTCTTGAAACGGGTTCTCAATGAGTCTAGATTCTCCATCCATTGACTTGATCTTGGCTTTCTTGGGTGAGTTTTCAAATTGATTGTGGGTTCAAGGGATTCTATTCCGCGGGTTCATATCACCATGTGAGAGTTGTAGGTGTGGTGTTTGATGTTGTGTGAACCCATGTGTGGGATTCAAATCCATGGCAAAAAAGCAATGGGGTTTTCGGATCTGCTGGTAGGTGTTTATGGATATGGCCGTGGGTGGTGGGTGTTTGGTCGTGGGTGGTGGATGTTTGGCTGTAGGCCTTGTGATTGTGGGTTTGTGGTGGAAAGGATGTGTGTGTTGTGATTGTGAGGCCTGCCGTGTATGGGTTGTGGATATGGGTTTGGTTTGATTCAGTGTGTATTGTTGAATGGTGATGGGTGTTGTGTTTCTGGAATTGAGGATGGAGGGGGGATTGTTGTTGTTCTCCGTTGTTTTCAGTTGTTTGCTGAAAATGGGTCTCTGTGTGTGTGTGTTCAATTGTATCTTGTAAATGTAGGAATGTATTCGGGTAGTGGCTCAATTGTGAAGTTGTGAGATTCAAGTGTATGTGTGTGAGTGATTTTGTGAGCAGAGAGGAATTATAGTGAACCTAAGTGTATAGATTACCATATTGTATAGCAACTGTGTGTTTGCTATCCCTGTTGTTGTAGTTGCTCTTTTTGTTTATGCTCATATTCCTGAAAGAAAGAATATAAATGTGAGATCACTTTGTATTGAAAGTGCAAACAAAAATATAGAAAAGAAAGAAATCGATTAGATTACTCACTGTTTTATTTTCTGTTGTTATGCCTTTGTTAACTTTGTTGACCATGGTTGTATGCTCATACTCATGAAAGAAAACAAATGAAAATAATGTTAGTATCCATCAATGAAAGTAAACTGTGAGAATGACAATAAAAGAAACGATACATTGATTACCTTCCAACCTTACCTGTGTTGCCCCCCTCCTTTCTTTTATGACTCTTCTTCCCCTTTTATATAAAATGAATCAGAGCCTTAAAAACCTCTTTTTGATATTATCTGTCTGTTTAAATCTTGAATTTTCAAATGATTGCCAGTTGATTATAGATATTAACAGATAATTGGTAATCTTCTTAATTCCTTAAAACACTGAATGATTTAATTCAAATGTTTTAATTAATTAATTAATCAACAATTATCTAATTAACTTGTTCAGTTTATCCAATGTGCTAGAGTCCATGATAATTTAATACTTTGAGCCAATAAGATATTTACACATTATTAATTAAAATAAATCCAATTAATGGACCAATCATAATTAATTTGGATTAATCTTATGTGCCCAATGCCATTTAATTATTATGCACTTTGTTCATTAAAACTTCAACCGGATATAATCTTCACACACGTGGTCCGATTCAAACACATGACACGTCATTTCAATCGTCTCAACTTAAAGATCTGTTTGATTACTTTTAGTTGTCGATCAGACGGTCAAAAACATTGTTGGTTTAAAACCCTAATTTAGGCAAGTTGTGCACTTTCCGTTTTTAGAATTTTAATTTGTGAAAACCCTAGTTTGTGTGAAGGTTAGAATGTAGGTAGCAAAATGAGGTGTCAACATGGCAGGGGCGGAGGCAGAATAATTTTTTAGGGTGGGCTAAATGTGAAAAAAACAAAATTTGACTGGGCTAACTAGTTAATTTAAGGTTTTATTTTTTTTTTCAATATATATATATATAGGCTTTTAGCCCAGCCAAGGTACAATGTGTTTTACTGCAATTGTTTTAGTAATTGTAATTGGTCTATCGTTTTGTAAAAATTGTCTCTACAATGGCAATAATTTTGATAAAAAAAGTAATTGATAATTATGACCAATCAAGAAATATTATTAAGACTATAACTCTGTTTATAAACTTGACCTATCAAAATATAATAGGAAGACCGTAATAAAAAAAAAAATAAAAATAAAAATAAAAAAGTAGCAAAATCCGTAGAGATATTCATTCGAATTCCAAAATTCATTTTTTGAGTGATTGTTGAACTTAATATTGTTTTTAAAAATAAATAAATTAAGTTTTTTTAATTTTTTTTATATAAATTTATTTTAACAATTAACCAGAGAAACCGATCAATCGCTTTATCCTTAAGTATAATACAACAATCGATCAAATTTGGCGGTGTTTTTTGTGTAACATTGACCGATCGTAAATTTCTTTTAAAAAAAATGTGACCGATCGGTTTTGGTTTTGTGTAAATTTGACCGATCGTAAATTTCTTTTACAAAAAAGTTTGATCGATCGGTTTTGGTTCTGTGTAACTTTTGACCGATCGTAAATTTCTTTTACAAAAAAGTTTGATCGATCGGTTTTGGTTCTGTGTAACTTTTGACCGATCGTATAATTGTTCATTAAAATTACGATCGGTCAATTGTACTGGGCTCTTATTTAAACTAGTATTTAACCCTTTACCATGTGGTGTGGAACATGTTCAATTCCTCTTGTGAGATTGAATCAATGGAATTAAATATATAATTTCTACTTTTATTTTCTTTTTAAGAAAATTATACTAAGCACTCCTTTGAAATTATAATTGAATGGTGTTGTAAATCTCTCTAATCCATTAAGAGAGTCCTCTAAAATCTATTTTCTTAACCCGACTCACTTCTTTCTCTCACACAGACACGATTACTATTTACTCTGTTTTAAATCATATGACATTTTACTCAACGAAAAAATAAATAAAAATCTATGGTATATCTACCGAAACAAAATAAAAAATCAATGATAAGTAATTTAGTTATTATTATGGTGTTTAACTAAAACTCTACTATTTATATATATTAATCAACTTTTGTTTTATTTTATCTATTAATGCTAAATGGAAATTGACTAGGAAAAAATTCTATTTTTTAAAATCTATTAATCCACTTTTAGGTGTATTTATTTTAATGTGAAACTTTAAAAAAACTCTACTATCTATCAATCCACCTTTTGTTTGCTATGGAAAACAGAAAACTATTTTAAAAAAATAATAATAATTATGGCAAGAAATATTATTAAGATTATAACTCTGTTTATCGACTTGACCTATCAAAATATAATAGGAAGACCGTAAAAAAATAATAATAATAAATAAATAAATAAATAAAAGAAGCTAAATCCGTAGAGATATTTATTCGAATTCCAAAATTCATTTTTTGAGTGATTTTTAGTTTATATATATAATATCATATTAATAGTTTTTTCGTGCATCACACGAGTTTGCGACTAATTTTCAAAAAATAACGATCGATCACTATTTTAATGAAGCAGAAGATCAATCGGTCACAATATTTTCATAGGCAATAATGGTGATAAAACAAATAATTGGTCTCATTTCTTCTAAAATGGAATCAAATTTTGGTGGCTATGACAGCTTGGGTTCTTTAGTAACTTTTGTGTCAATATTAGTATTTGTGGTGATAAAAATTATATATTTGTTTTAGTAATTGTAATTGGTCTATCGTTTTGTAAAAATTGTCTCTACAATCGCAATAATTTTGATAAAAAAAGTAATTGATAATTATGGCTTGGGTGATTGTCTATTGTTTGTAGATGTTGGTATTTGAGTCAAAAAAAAAAAAAATTTGTCTCATGGTAATAGTATTTGGTAAATAAATAAAATAGTGCCTATCAAGAAATATTATTAAGACTATAACCAACCGTCTCTAAACAAAGTTTATAAACTTGACCTATCAAAATATAATAGGAAGACCGTAATAAAAAAGTAGCAAAATCCATAGAGATATTCATTCGAATTCCAAAATTCATTTTTTGAGTGATTTTTAGTTTATATATATAATATTATATTAGTAGTTTTTTGTGCATCGCACGGATTTGCGACTAGTTTTTTGTAAAATGTAATCAAATTTTGGCAGGCTATGACGACTTGAGTGATTGTTAGTAACTTATTTATAGATTTTGGGACTTGGGTGATAAAAGCTAAAAATTTTGTAGATCAATGTATTTAGGTGATAACAGTTGTAAAAATGTCTTTAAAACTGTAATCAGTCTCAGATGTAGTAAAATTTATATCTAAAAATGAAATGTAGGTGATAAAAACCGTAATTTGTCTCATTTCTTGTAAAATAGTATCAATTTTGACGGTTATGATGGCTTGGGTCATATTTAGTACTTATTGTGTAAATTCTAGTATACTTGGTGATAAAAAATATATCTTTCTCTCAGGAATTGTAATTTCTCTATCATTTTGTAATTGTTTTGTTTATAATTGCAATTATAGTGTTAAAAAAAGGAATTTGTCTCATTTTTCGTATAATGGAATCAAATTTTGGCGGTTATGACGGCTTGAGTGATTGTCCGTAACTTATTTGTAAATCAATGTATTTGGGTGATAACAATGGTAAAATTGTCTTTGAAAATGTAATCAGTGTCAGATGTAGTAAAATGTATATCTAAAAATGAAATATAGGTGATAAAAACCGTAATTTGTCTCATTTCTTGTAAAATAGATTCAATTTTGACGGTTATGACGGCTTGAGTCATATTTAGTAATTATTGTGTAAATTCTAGTATACTTGGTGATAAAAAATATATCTTTCTCTCAGGAATTGTAATTTCTCTATCATTTTGTAATTGTGTTGTTTATAATTGCAATTATAGTGTTAAAAAAAGGAATTTGTCTCATTTTTCGTATAATGGAATCAAATTTTGGCGGTTATGACGGCTTGAGTGATTGTCCGTAACTTATTTGTAAATCAATGTATTTGGGTGATAAAAATTGTAAATATTTGTCATGCCTTGTAATAACTCTCATTTTCAGTATTTAAGGTGTTCAATATTTATGATTTTGGTGTTAATTCGTGTAAAGGTGTCAATTTCAGTAAAAATTTGGCGGCAGTGCATTGTAATATATGTGTAAAATACTGTAAGAAATTGATAAATTTTGTATTTTTGTGTCAATTTGTGTATTAGAGTGTACTTTTGTAATACGTGTGTTATTTATTGTAATTTATATGTCAATATATGTAAAACCGGTGACCTGAACAACCGGTTATAATTTTTTCAAAAAGACAAAATTGCCCTGACTAGAGGCTCTAGTCACGGGATATAAGTATTTTCCTTAAAGCAAACATTACTCTTTCACCGAGGACCAGCTGGAATTCATCTTCTTATATACATACACTTGTATTGAACCTGTACAGCCCAATAAATAATCTCCAACCAACGAACCAAGTCCAATAGCCATCTCTCTTCAGAATATTTGTGTCTCCCATCTTCAAAGACTTCACTCTCTACACCGTTAGCCACCTCTTCACCACCTTTAAATCTCCCGTGAGTCTGCTTAGCTGTTAATCCACAGTACGCACATGCAGGCCTGCAGTTTAGAGGTGAGCCAAACTCCTTCTCATACTCTCTTCGTTCTAACAAACCATATTCTTTACTTTCATACATGACATACGGATATGGTTTTAAGATGTTTTCTCCAAAGCTGATTATGGGTTTAATTCTTTTTTGTCTTTATTTTATTTTTTAATCTGTTTTGATAAGATAGAGAAAAAAAAAAACACACACACACACACACACATGCAAAAGGAAGTAAAGTGCAATAAATGGGTATTTGCTTTTGTTTGACAGATCAACAGATGGGGAAGTTTGGGAGCTCAAGCAGTACCGATATTAAAGTTGTGTTCGGATTTGTGTCTCATCGTTTTTGTTGGATGAGTATGAGGGATGGTGCAATGAACACAATCCTTCGTTTGGCATGGGCGGACTTGGCAAAATGGTACAAAAATTTTCAATTTCTATCTCTTTTCAATATTTTTATTACTCCTGGATCTGTGTGGTAACACTTTTTAAAATCTAGTTTGAGTTTGGAAACAAAAAATTATTATTTTAAAAATATTTTGAAAACAATTTTTTTTTTTTAATACAAAAAATGTGTTTGGAACAATTTATTTGAAAGAATCTTTAGATCAAAACCTAAAAACATTTAAGAGAAAATCTAAGAAAACTAAGAGATAAGAATGGTATAATTCCCTTTTATTTCATTATAGAATTTGTACCATTGCCAAATGAAACTTGTATGTAAATGTTACAATAACTTTTCCTAGAATACAATCTAAGAAAAATCACATTGTGTGAATTTCCTAATTACAATTAATGTAAAAGAAAATTAATTGTTGTAAGACACTATGTATGCGAACCAAGATTTCAGTTTTGGAGGCTTGGTTACAAAATGTGAAAGTGTTAGGCACCATATTTTGTCCAATTTACATTGGTCCTTTTATATTAAAATTAGCCAAGCATATTGTAATGTCAATGCATGCATGTTGTGCTAACAAATTGATTTTAATTGTTAATGTTATTATGTAGGTTGCAATATGATTCTCATGTTAAAGTTGTATGCTTAAACACATAATCGCAGTGAACCTGTAAATGTAAACATAAGAAATTGGAATATAATGTAGGCACAATAAATTAAAGCATAGTTAAGGATTAAAAAGTTAAAGCAATGTGATTAGAAGACTAACCCGCATGCAAAAATAAAATTAAAGTCAAGTATATGCTCCGAAACTTGTGTGGTTGTGAACTTTGTGACACAATGACTCTAAGGAATGAAACATGTAAATCATGAGATTAATTTTACATTGCTATTGAAAAACCCAATTTGATTTGTTGAAAATTCTTGTTAGAGTTGTGCCACAAACTTTTAGCTAAAAAAGTGTGGTTCTGAAAATTTTTGTAATCCGGGTACAAAATTTAATGGGCTCGACCATTTTTTTGGATCCATTTTGGAAAATGAAATCTTGGTCCTAATATTTCAGACATTAATTTGGAAAAACAAATGAGGTTTTTAGAGCAAAAAGGGTCAAAATTTGACACTTTGGACCAATGGGTCCTGGCATGGGTCTTGGGTGGGACTCAAGATCCATTAAAAATTTTAAACACACACTGCACGCATGAAGGAGTCACGCGCTTTCTCATTATGCTGGCCAAAAATAATAAAAATGAAAAGAAGAAAAGTTAAGTTCTCTCAAATTTCTTCTACTGATTCCTCTTCCAATTTTCTTCTTTTTCTCCAAGACTATATCCTTAGCGTTTCTCCCTTGAAATTTCAGCCCTACCATCATGTCTTCATCTTGTTCTTCAAGAGCAAATGAATCAAGAACTAGGAGTTCTTTGGAAATTTCTGATTTGCTTAAAGAAAAGCCAAACCACCGTTCCTCCAAAGCCTTAAAGGGGGTATGTAGTATCAAGAAACAAAATCTGAAATTCTTAAACTTGTTCATGCAATTTCGGATTTATGGGGATTGGTATGTTTGGTGTTTTTGTACTCCAACTTGTGATAGGTTTGCGTTATTGTTGTTTGAGAATGCATTTGTAATTTGTTTAGTGTAAGGATTGTGGGTCTATACTCCATATATGAAGAGAAAATGGGGTTTTTATTTTTTATTTTTTTTGGGAGAAAAACACGCATAATATTATATGCAAAGTTGTCCATTAAGTGTTTGATGAAATGTCTCTTTGGAACAAGTCCCAAATAGTGAGAAACATGATCTTGGATTGTTCATGAAAGGTGTTCAAATTTCCATTCAGAATGAGTCTAAACCATTTTTAGAATGATTTGTGCTATTCTAGGAATGAAACATGTTTAGGTGGCCATGCTTGGTGCAATTTGGCTATGCTTGGTGTAATTTCGACCCCCATGTGAAACATTGTGATTTGTCAAGAATTGGGTCATGGACTCTTCATGAAAAATGTACCCGTTGTTTTTTAGAAAAAATCTGGAGAGTTTGAGAATTTTTAGTGCATTATGGATGCAAATCTCGATTTTTTACCCAAAAACGCCCCGGCACGGACCCTTCACAAGAAACATTTGTCTTGTTGTTTTAAGTAGGTCTGGAAATTTTGAGATGTTTTGGTGCATTGTAGGTGCTGTTCTTGAATTTTTTCTAAAAAATGACCCGTTGTAAACACCTCATTTGCTACCTACATTCCGTTCATAACATGCATGGAGGCTTTACAGACTAAATATTCAAAAGCGGGCCCCGACACAGAAATCTATGCATTTTTGGGGTTTTCAAACCTAATTTGTTTTGGGCATTTCTTTGACATAAGAGTGCTTTCACACGAGTCGTTAGATCAACACACACAACGACACGACTTCAACTCAATTTGGACTATGGGCGTTTTGACATGGAAATTCGTGCATTTCTAGGGTTTTGGTCCCATTTTTCTCGGGATGTCTGATTGACACCAAAATAATTTTAAATGAGTTGTTAGGTCAACACGATCAAAACGATGCTTCATGCATTTAAATCGGATCACAAATGAGAAAGTTATCATCGATTGAAGTTTTACTGCTTTGGGTCTGCGTTAACTTAAATGGACATGCATACATACAATTATATCTTATACATACATGTCAAAAACACTTTTGGAAGGACAAGAAAATTGATTTTTCTGACCTTACACGTTCCAAATTGCATGGCCAAAAGAGGCAAGTTGAAAAAGTCACAAAAAATGTTTTTTAAAATAACTTGAAACACAGTGCCGACTGGCACTGCTTTTTTAACACAGTGTCGGCCGACACTGTATTCGTGGACCACTTTCTGCACATTTTTGTCTTTTTCTTTAGTACAAGGGGGACAAGCCATGGGCTGTCATGAACTTTGGGCAGCCTATGGGGGGCAAGAAATCAGCCCCTTTCACCTCTCATTGACCCATGGACACGTCTTTCTTCTATAAATACAACTGTAGGCTTTCAAAGCAAAAGGGTTGACAAGTGAGAAAGAAATTCAAGAGAGAAATATTGATAGTTTGCTAGAGAGTTTAGATCGAAATTTATTGTGAAGCAAATACCTCCTCTTCACGATATTAAAGCTCTTGAAGGTTGATAAATCTTCTTGATTAAAGTCACTCTTCATTATCTTTGAAATCCAGACTTGGAAATCTTTGCACTTTAATTTTCTTAAATCAAGATTCCATTTCTAAAAGTATCAAAGTTTTTGAAGGTTGAAAATCACTTTGATTTATTCACCCTTCATCATCTTTGTAACTTAGGTTTTGGAATCATTTGTTTGCCAACCCATACATACAAAAACACATTTTTTAGAGTCTTAAATTACAAGCTTACAACCAAAGAAGTTGTGAAGCAAATATTGACTTTTAATTTTGTTTTGCATATGGGTTAGTCTTCTAACCACATTGCTTTAAAAATGTGTTTGGTGGCAAAATAATTCCAAACCTAAGTTCTAAAGAAGATGAAGGGTAACAAAATCAAATTGATTTTTTCAACCTTAAAAAACTTTAAGACTTTTGGAAAGAAATTTTGATTTAAGAAAACTTAAGTTGTAAAAATTTTCTAAATCTTGGTTCTAAAGACAATGAAGGGTGAGATTTTTCAACCCTTAAAGGCTTTAGACCTTTGAAGAAGAGAGTTTTGCTTCAAGTGAATTTTTTGCTCTAAATTCCTATTTCTCTATCAATTTCTCTTTATCTCTTGGAACCCCATTGCCTTGAAGACCATGGTTGTATTTATAGAAGAAGGGGGTGTCAAAGGGTCAATGAGGGGTGAGAGGGGTGATTTTTTGCCCCCCACTAGTTGCCTCACGTGCATGCCAACCAAGTCTTCCTCCTTTGCTGAAAAAAAAGACAAAAAAAGTGCAGAAAGTGGTCTAGGGACACAGTGCCAGCCGGCACTGTGATGTAAAATCTTAGTGCCGATCGACACTCGGATTAAAAATTAAAGTGCCGGGTGACACTGTTTTGAAAAATTAAAGTGCCATCCGGCACTGTGTTTTGGGTTATTTAAAATATCTTTTTTGTGTACTTTTTAATCTTGCCTCTTTTGGCTATGCAATTTGGAACGTGCATGGGCAGAAAAATCAGTTTTTCTGCTCTTCTAAAAGTGTTTTTGGCATGCATGAGTGAGATAATAATCCTATGTATGCATGCCCATTCAAGCTAACGTGGACGCAAAATATTAAAATTTCGATTAGCGGTAACTTTCTCGTTTGTGGTTCGATTTGAGTGCATGACATGTCGTTTTGATCATGTTGACCTAACGACTTATTTAAAATTATTTTGGTATCAATTAGACATACCGAGAAAAATCGGGCCGAAACCCTAAAAATGCACTGATTTCCATGCCGAAACGCTCGGAGTCCAAATTGAGTTTAGGTCGTGTCAATGTGATCATGTTGACTAACAACTCGTGTGAATGCGGTTTTATGTCAATTGGATGCCCATAACAAATTGGGTTCGAAAACCCTAAACGTGCATAGATTTCCATGTCGAAACGCCCAGAGTTTAAATTCAGTGCAAGTCGTGTCGTTGTGATTGTGTTGACCTAACGACTCGTGTGAATGCATTTTTATGTCAATCGGATGCTTGGAATAAATTGGGACCGAAAACCCTAAACGTGCACAGCTGTTAGTGTCAAGGTCCGTTTTTGGATTTTTAGTCCTTAAAACTCCCATGAATGTTATGAATGGAATGTAGGTGGCAAAATGGGGTGTCCACAGAATGCCCCTCATTGGTAGAGCTTATAAAGCGAAAGTCAATGTATGAGAAAGACACCAGTTTTTGCCACTAGAATGCAATGTGTTTCGGGTCTTTTATAGGAAAGTCCAAATAATTCATTGGGGAAGGTTTAAAATGTCTTATCAACCTAGGAATGAAAATGTGTCCAGGAAAATTTTTACGAGTGAAACACCCTGATAATTTTTCTTAGGAAAGGTTCCATGTGTTTAACAACCTAAGAAATTATATTTGTTCAGGATTTATGAGTCAAACTACCTTATGTTGTGGTGTCGAAGTTTTTTAAACTAGACAGTCAGTGTTGCAAAAAGAATTGTTTTGAATTGTTTGCAACGAGCTTTTAGGAGGTTGCCTACGTACCTCCTTTTGGGAAGATCAGGTCTAACGTAGTTCGAAAAGGAAGAAATTTCTTATGGGAAATTTTGGAAAGTGCTGTGAATTTCTTGTGTGGGAAATCGAGAATTTTTAACTGGGAAAAATTTTATGTTGTAGAATCAATCCAGAAAAACTTGTAAATCATGGGATTAATTTTACATTGCAATAGAAAAACCTAATTTGATTTGTTGCTGTGAGAATTCTTGTTAGAATTGTGCCATGAACTTTTAGCTAAAAAAGCGTCGTTCCAAAAATTTTTGTAAATTGGGTCCAAAACTTAATGGGCTTGGCCATGTTTTTATTTATCCATTTTGAAAAGTGAAATCTTAGTCTTAATAAAAAATATTGGGACCATAGAATTTTTCAATAAAAAAGATTGTGATCACAGAATTTTCAGAAATTAATTGAGATAAACAAATGAGTTTCTTTATAGAGCAAAAGAGGTCAAAATTAGACTTTTTAGACTAATGGGTCTTGGATGGGACCCAAGATCCATTTAAAACACACCCATCCAAGACCCATTAAAAACACACATTGCGCACATGAGCCCTTTCTCAATGTTCTGGCCGAAAGGGTAAAACTTAGGTACAGTTCCTTAGGTCAAGAAACTGTATTTAAGTTTTACCCCTAGCTGAAAAGGAGAAGGATCCTTTCCATTTGGAAATCTCTCCATTTGTCCATTTCATGGTTCAGATTTTATTTCACAAATCTAACGATATATAAACTGCCTTGTCATTTAAAATTTTAAATGACATGGCAATCTGTACACTGTTAGATCTGTGATATTTAATCTAGACCATGAAATGGAGACTCTCCATTTTATTTCAAATGGAGAGGATCCTTATCCAGCTGAAAATAGCAAAAGAAAAAGAAGAACTAGGAGCATCTCTACCTTTCTCAATGCCATGCCCCTTTTCAATGTGTTAGGTTTTTTTTTTCAAAAGAAATTTTGTACCGATTCCTCTTCTTTTTCATCAAGAGTCACATTTTTAGTGTTTCTTATTTAAAATTCCAGCCCTAACATCAAGTCTACATCTTCTTCTTCAAGAGCAACTGAATCAAGAACTAGGAGCTCTATGGAAATTCCCAATCTGCTCATAAACAAGCTAAACCACCATTCCTCCAAAGCTTTAAAGGGGGTATGTAGTTTCAAGAACCAAATCTGAAATTTTTTAAACTTGTTTTGTGTTATTTTTCATTGAGAATACATTTGTAACTTGTTTAGCTTAAGGATTGTGGTTCTATACTTCATAAATGTATGAAGAGTAACTAGATCTTTTTGTAGAAAACCATGTGTTAAGTTGTCCATAAAGTGTTTGATGAAATGCCTCTTTGGAAACAAGTCTCAAATAGTGAGAAACTTGATCTTGGACTACTCATGAAAGGTGTTCAAATTGCCATTTAAAATTAGTCTAAACCATTTTTTTAGAATGATTTGTGTTATTCTAGGAACGAAACATGTTTAGGTGACCATGCTTGGTGCAATTTGGCTATGCTTAGGGTAATTCCGACCCCATGTGAAACCTTGTGTTTTGTCAAGAATTGGGTCATGGACCCTTCATAAAAAAACGTTCCCCTTGTCTTGTAGAATAAATCTGGGAAGTTTGAGAATTTTTGGTGCATTTTGGATGCAAATCTCTAATTTTTACCGAAAAATGTCCTGTAGAAACGTTTAACTCCAGATTTTAAATGGCTGTGAATTGGGTCAAGTACCCCTCACAAGAAACATTTGTCTTGTTGTTTTAAGTATGTTTGGAAAATTTGAGAATTTTTGGTGCATTGTAAGTGCTGTTCTCTATTTTTTACCGAAAAAACGACTCGTAGATCGTTTGTGAACATGTTCATTATTTGGGTCATTGACCCTTTATGAATTAGACTTGAATGGTCAATTGGGATGTATCAGTGATGGTTGTATGTTGTTGAGAATGACTTTTTAACTTAACCTTGTTTTGTATTGTTTAGTTGAGAGTCCATGTGAATCAATGTGATGATATGTTGCTATAAGCGTTCTATCAACCATTCGAAAGAAAGGAAAAAAAAACTTTTGTCACACCAAGAAATGATGCGTTGTTGGATGATTTGATGTAGACATGTCTTTGTATAGATGCATGGTTTGTCATTTGTTGTAAAGTGAGAGTCATATATACCTGTACTTACCTTGTTGTCTCCTTGATGTGTAGGATGTTCCTCAAAATGTGAAGTCACGGTGCTCAGTGGCTGGGTTAAAGGATTGGTGGAAGAATATGCATGCTAACGTCAAAGCCAATGTCTCATCCGCCGGTCTTAATCCCTTCTTGGATGCCATGGTGCAATACTCAGGGCATGTGGACATAACCCTGGTAAGTGCCCTTGGTGAGTGCTTCTGGCGTACCACCCATACATTTCATTTCTCACAATTCAGTAAGATGACTTTAACGCCCGAGGATTTCTCCATGATTACAGGCCTTGCTTTCGAAACTTATTCCTTTAAATGAATTAGTTGACCAACCAGACCAAATAGAGGTACTTTTGGGCTGTGTGCCGGAATATGTTAAGGGTAATAATGTCTGTCACACCTGGATTTTGAAAAATTATCCCATGAACCCACTGGGGTGTGTTAGGATGATAGAACAACATGCCTGAGCTTTCTTACTTTGCTTGATTGGTTGCATTTACGTCCCCAATACCAGCAGCACAGTTTGTGTAGGATTCTTAAATTGTTTGGCTGATCTAGATGAGATAGGGGCCTATGACTGGGGTAGTGCTGCATATGTCACCCTTTTCGACTATATGGTCCGGTTTTCCCTATGTGCGCAGAGCTTAGGAGGATACCTCTTAATATGGGATGTAAGAAACTCATTTTCTAACTCTGTTGCCTGTTGTTTGTTTACCTTTCATTACACGCTTATGCTATGCTATCTCTTGTGCAGATATGGGCTTATGAATATTTGAGGCTAGGAGCATCTTGCTTGAAGGATACTAGGGAGGATGCCTATCCTCATATGCTCTGTTGGGTTAATTCCAATAGAGTCCCCAGTTCTCGGCACTTATCTACCTTTCCCGAGTTAAGGTGCCGCCTAGGACATTATTACTCCCTCAGAAGTGAGTACATTTTTACCTTCCTTGTCCTGGGACTGAGTACATTGATTTGTAGGTAAACTGGGATCCTTGGAGAGGAGTTGCATCTCCACCTAACCACCGTGTACATGTTCGTATGTCCGTATGTCGTACTCTGTTTGTGGGGCCTTTGGGGCGCTATTGGTACTTGGGGGAACGTGTGCACCCTCAGGTGGTGCATAGGTACGAACCTATAGTGCCTCCAGAAGCCTCCTTCAAACATGCATGACGGAGACTTAATGTGAATTGTTTGGATAGACCGATCGACAACAACTACGATTCCTTCCGTAGCCATTGTTTGATGGGTGCTCTGCTGCCAGCATAAGTTGTAGAGGGTCATGTTCACTTTTGTTGCCATCGATTAATCCTCATTGTGTAATCCTAACTTCGTTGTTAATTTGTGTAGGGACTTGTTGAGAAGGGGAATACCGAGGAGAAAGAAGATGACGAAGAGGATTATAAGGTTAGCAGCTCTGAAGAGAGTGATGTATTTTGCATATCTCCTCCCAGGCATCAACACGAGGGTGAGGCTGATACTCGATCCTTTTCTGAGAAGTACCCGTCCTTTCCTCCTTGGACTGTGTCAACAATCACCCCAGATGGCTGAGTAGAGGAAATGCCTATTCCTCAAGTCGAAGGATTGCCCACGCTTCCGTCTGATGGTCAGGTAAATCCCGTACCTTTCCTAGACTTAAATGTCGCAGCAAGTCACATAGTAATCTTAAGTTGGAACCTGCCTTTCCTTTTTGTAGTTTGGTATTAACTTTGCACAAGAGTGCTATGCCATGATCGGGTCATTGAAGAGGATGCAATTGACCTTGACGTACATTGCGCATACTGAACGGACAAGAATGGTGAACTTCCTTATGTTTATTTCAAATGCATAGCCTCAAAGGCTAATTGTTTCATGTTGCATCTCTTGTTAGGCAGGACAAATGGCTGAACTGAATAGGCAGGTTGACCAGAGAAGGGAGTTTAGGGGGGGCGGTGCTAGTTCTTCTAGTGGAGCTCCACCACTGTACTATTGCCATACACCTGTGAATTTCTATGCACCATACCATCCTCAACCACTAATGGGCTTTAATGTGCCTCTCGCAAATGTTGGTGGGTCTTCACCTTATGCTGAATCTCCACATGTAAATTTGGACAATGATGAGGATGATGACGGGAGGTCCCCGAAGCGTGGGAGGTCCTGATCTGCACATAACTCTGAAACATTGTTAGAAATATTGGGGGCCAATGCCCCTTGTTTATTCCTCGTTTTTATTTTTGAGTTATCACTTTTTGTGAACATGTCGTAGCCTTGTTAGTTTTAAGGCGTTTGTATGCTCCCACACATGTAAATACTGAACTTGTTGGTGAACTAGGTTGTGCAGCCGATAGTCTTTTTGAAATTATAAT
The DNA here is from genome assembly GCA_907173295.1 of Fagus sylvatica. Classification (NCBI taxonomy): domain Eukaryota; kingdom Viridiplantae; phylum Streptophyta; class Magnoliopsida; order Fagales; family Fagaceae; genus Fagus; species Fagus sylvatica. The sequence continues at coordinate 30,329,669 of OU015768.1, read as the reverse complement.
GTGGATGCGAGTTTGCCATTCAGGGTATTGCAACCTCCTTTCTAGTTTAGAAAAACAGTGTTCGCATTGGTAGTGAAGGCAATGCCCCTAGTTTAAGGAAACTTTTAATTGACCATGAGAGGAATGCCCCTAGTCTAGGATGGTTATTGGAGTAAAAATAATGGTCAATGCCCTGTTTGGAGTATTACTGCTATTTAATTTTTACGTAAAAGAGACTCTGGAACGTTGTCACTATTTTGCCATTTTTCAAATGAACCTTTGGAGTTCATTTAAAAATAATGTGAATGTGTTTGTAAAAAAAAAAATGATGGCCAATGCCCCTATTTAAAGCATTACGGCCATTTAATTTTTACAAGAAAAAAGATTTGAAAATGTGGCCACTGTCTCGGGGTTTTTGGCAAAAAATTGCTTTTTTTTAAGTTATTTTGCTAAATGTTTCCCAACCGAAACAAATTTGAAAAATAGACTTTGTATTTGTTAAACACAAGTTTCAATTGAAACTTGTGTTTACTAAACACAAGATTAGGCTTTTTTTGTCAATCTTGTATTTTAGAAACACAAGATTACCAACTTTTTTGGTTTCCCTTCCAACTTTTCTAGTTAGCTTCACGGGTGTGCAGAAGTAATATTAAATGAAACTTGTGTTTTGTAAATACAAGTTTCATTTAAAATATGAAATGAAATGACCGTTTGAAATGATCTGATCGCTGACGGTTGAAATGACCTGACCGCTGACAGATCACGTGTGCGTACTGTATTAAAGAAATTTTAAATGAAACTTGTGTTTACAAAACACAAGGTTCATTTAAATATGAAATGAGATGCTTCACCGTTCACGAGTGTGTTGATGAAACTTGTGTTTTGTAAACACAAGTTTCATTTAAATATAAAATGAGAATAGCTTCAAGCGTCCGTACAAATAGTGGTGAGAAAAATTTAAATGAAACTTGTGTTTGGTAAACACAAGTTTCATATGAAACTTGAGTTTACAAAACACAAGTTTCATTTATTTATTAAATATGAAATGAGATTAACTTTACGCGTCCGTACAAACAGTGGCGGTAAAAATTTAAATGAAACTTGTGTTTTGTAAACACAAGTTTCATTTAAAACTTTAATTTCCCTTTTTCCCACGTTCTGACATTTTCTTTTTCAGAAGATTTGACATTGCAGAATAAAATTGAATTTGTGTTTCCTAAATACAAGATTCATTAGAATTTCCTCTTTCAATTCATATTTCAGTCTTTCCTCTTCACGTCCTAATACATATCTCTCTTTCCTCCTCATATTTCAGTCTTTCCTCTTCACATCCTAATACATATCTCTCTTTCCTCCTAACACAGAAACATCCCAACACATATCTGTCTTTCCTCCCAACACAGAAACGGCGATTTTCTCAATTTTCACTTGTTCACTCAAATCTTCCCCTTACTTCATTGATCTATTTGGATATCTCTTATCTCAAAATACGGTAAACAAATCTACATCCTTATTATTTTCAGATCTCTTTCATCTATTATTTTAAGATCTTTTTTTTTTTGTTAAATTATTATTTTCAGATGTAGTCTAGAAAACACTAATAATAATTTTGACAATCTCAGCAATAGACTATGATTTGTGGCTTGTTTGATGTTCTAATGTCTTATCTATTTTTTTTTTCTTTAATAAATTATTATTTTAGATCAACATATATTTGATTATATCTTTTTGTTTTACCTTTATTTCTTTATAAATGCCAAACACTAGATTGGGTAAAAAAAAAAAATTAATTGTTTAATTATAATAATGTTATGAGAAATTTAATAAATTTAAGAATAAAATCTAAAACTAAACTTTACAATACACAAGTTGAATGAAGAAATAACACTAAGTAACATTAATTGGTTCCACTTCTTTCTACATTCACTTCTTTGAACTTTCACTTCTTACAATGGCAAGAAACAATTGGATATTACCTCGTTTCTCTGACAACTACGAAAGGGAGAAGTATACTGATAAAAGAGAATATTACGCAGGCTTAAGGCGTGAATGGGAGTATCGCTATAACGAATCCAACACATTGCACAATGATCTTATAGCACTTGGAGCACCTTTGGTAGATCGTGTCTCACTAACCATGCCAAGGCGCAATATGGTCGACTACAAGTATGTAGTGAAAAAAATTCGCAAGGAGAATAATCTTATGTTATTGCGTCGTTGTCGATATTACATGCTAAAACTTGCAGAAGAGATGGCTACTGCCACACAAAGAGAACTCACTGATGATGAGCGTAACAATGTCTTAAATTACGAGTCCTACTTATCTGATGGTTAAGTAAGTCTTAACATTATATTTAAGCGCAACAATGTATTTGCCTTTCTCTATGTTATTGAATTGTAATATTAGTTTATACTTTATAATTTTATGGAAAATTTTATTATCTTTTAATTAATGTTTAGAAATGGTTGTTGTCGTGTTGCGTATTTCATATATGATTTATGCATTGTAATATTATGAAATCGAATGTTGTTTACGTTTTATATTGTCTACGTAATCAATGAGTTACATTTTGCAATCATGATAATACAATGTGTTAAATATTGCACTGCATTACAAGTACTCATATAATTTAATATTGTGTTTCAAGTTCCTACAAACTCACAATAGATATTACATCAACCATCACAATTTAATTCAAATTGTATTACAATTAGTTATTCTTCATCTGACATTTCCACATCAGAGAGATTCTCTTTTTGAGAAAGACACCATTCCATGACTCGTGCTTGTTGATGATCTCCATACATGTGTGATTCACGAATTTCATTTTGTAGATAATAACGATTTAAACGTATTTTCATTCGATTATTTTCCTCTCGAATACGATTCAAGGCAGAGCACAGTCCATCTATAGTATCTATTGGCATTTTAGTTGCAATTTGATGAGGCACCTTTACACCATAACGAATCATTTCTTTGCAAAACTCATCCGATTGAGTTACTAAAAATGACCATTCCTCTCTCATTCTATTTACTACTTGTGGACTATCTCTTAAGTTCGGATCCAAGGGATATCGGAACTCATCTTCAAGTGCCCAATAACGTCCCATTGCTCTGAATATATCACCAGCGGTAAAATTCATAATTGAAATTTTTAGTGGAAAACCAACCTGCATTGATATGGTGTATTAAAGTGGAAGAATATTCTGGTCACATGCAAAATTTTATACACTGACAATAAGCAATCATTATTCAGCTGCGAATATGACTCATTGACATGACAACTCAATTATGCTTATGACTCGACACAAAGTACAGTCATTATTCAACAGTGTAGGTCACTCAGTGACATGACTAATCTAGCATGCTTATGACTCAGCACAAAGTACAGTCATTACTTAGCAGTGCATATCACTAACTGACTTGAGTCACATGGCTACTCTAGCATTTAGAAATCGATGTGACATCACAAAGTCTAGCATGCATAAACTGATACACACAAAACAAAATTGATTTGAGAGACTGTATGCCTATATAAATGGAAGGTAACTTTAAAGATGATTATAGTCAATTGAGAGATGCGTTGCAAGAGTTCAAGATCACTACGTAGTAAGAAAGAAGAATTAGAATCACATTCTAGGCGTGACACACTCAAAATTCCAAAAGAGACACAATGTGTTGTCTTGTTGATCCCAATAACATTACAATGACAATCATGGGGATCGGGTCCGATCCGTCTCCCATAAAAACTACTTCACTTCATGGATGGATAAATTTGGGTTAGAAAAGCCTCATTTTCTAACCCAAATTTTGTAACTTTATGCTAAAGCTTATTTGCTAAAAGTTAGTTAAAATATAGTTGTAAGATTATAAAACAATAAGGTTTTAAAAGTCTTTAGAACATTTTCTTTTGATATATTGTCAAAGCCAAAAGATGATCCTGAGCCAAATACCAACAATCAAAACATGATACTGCAATTGTTTCAGGTGGGTTCAGATAGAGCTGTCTAGTTCATAATTCCATCAAAAGAAGAAATACACCACTCAAAGCCCAGTGCGTAAATCATCATTCAGCACATTGTCAGAATAAAAGCTATATAATATACAGTAAAAGAGGCAACTACATTGTCAGTGGCCCTAAACAGTGCTTCACTTTGAAACTAGAATTTATGCAACCAAAAAGACTAAATTCCCATTACCCTCAGAAACATATATGTCATATGAAAACCCTCAGTTCTCACAAGACTTGCCTTGTATGAACATGCAACCATGCTACTTTTGCACCTAAGAAATATCTTGTGTATCTCCATCTGACTAGCACCCCAAGAGTATATCACCCAAAAACTTCCATTATGCATTATTTAATCCAAGCATAATATCGCAATGAAAGTCTAACAGGACAGGTTGTAAATGAACAACTTAATCACTTGTTAAATTCTCTCCTTTTTTTACAAGTACTCATAGCAAAATTCAAAACCCGAATATATCCCCAAGGTCTTAACTATTGAAACTTTGGTTGTTGTCATGAGAAAAATAAAAGAATAGTAATGTTAAACCATCAAAATAACAAGTTTAGCATATCAAATTTGTTAAGCTGCAAACAAAACAAAAACAAACTGAAAAGAATCGAGCATAAAAGGCAAACATTATACTTGTTCAAACTCAAGATGATAAGATCATATGGCAACAAAACAATGAAAAAGACACATCGTTCAAACAAGGCTACTTCAAAACTGGAATCAAGTATAAGCGATCAACACATTAGATTCATATTTAATCTGTATAAAAAAGAATTAGGAAATGGAGAAGCATAATCATATGGACCATTAAAATTCTATCAAAAGATACATCGCAAGTTGGTAGAATGACTGGAATGACTACATATGGACCATTAAAATTCTATCAAAATTCTATAATTATTTTTTGGATGAACTCAATTAGGAAGAACATTTAGCAATACGAGAAAGAAAAAAGCCGGATGAGCCAATTGACTGGAATGACTACAAGTCTATGAGTTTCACTCGTGCTGTAAGCAAAATTGAAATTTCAAATAATGTTACATACTTCTTTTTTATTAATTAAGATACATTAAAAGATATAGATCCTATGCTCTTGGTACAGGTGATCCTTGAAACCTCAAGGTTGGCCACTGTGGTTAATGGAGTACTGAGGAAGACAACACAAGATGTGGAATTGAATGGTATGTTAACTCAACAAACCTATAACTTCATATATGATATAGTCTTTGAAGTTAAGGTTTGGCCACATCGCAAACTACATGCATGTGTAGGTGCAAAACCATAATGGGAAGTGATTGTTTAGTCAATTTGTTATATTTCTATTGGGTTTTTCAGGATTCTTCATTCCGAAAGGATGGAAAATATATCTTTTCACAAGGGGGATCAACTATGATTCAAGCTTCTATCCAGAGCCTTCTACATTCAATCCTTGGAGATGGCTGGTTAGTTAATTAGATAAACTAAGCTTTTTCTATTTTGCGTTTCTATATCGTTAAAAAGTATCTATTAATGAAATGGAATACAGGATAAGAGCTTGGAGTCTCACAAACACTGCTTCTTATTTGGAGCTGGAGGCACGTTGTGTCCTGGAAAGGAATTGGGCATAGTTAAAGTTTCTACATTCCTTCACTATTTTGTTACTAGATACAGGTTTGTTGCATTAGCCCACTAATTTATTTCTGAATACCTTAAGCATAATTATGCATCATTTTTCCTTTAATTCAAATATTATTTCTTGGGCAAATAAAGATGAAAATCAACATATCTCAGATTGGTGATAGCAGAAACAGCCAACCTAACCAGAGCCTATTCGCGTAGTAATTAAGCTGAAGATCGTAAATGAGAAAAACACATAACCAAAAAAAAAAAAAAAAAAGAATCAGCACAAGAACCATGCATGATCAAAATCTGAATTTTAATATTATTCTCAACCATATTTTACAACAAGAACAAGTCTTCAAGTGAAATCCATTCTTACATAGATACTCATTTCAAATCTATTCCCAATGCAAAAGTACACGCAAGCCCAGTTCTAC
>OU015768.1:30310085-30323534 GCA_907173295.1 Fagus sylvatica | reverse complement strand
GTTACTGCGTCGTTGTCGATATTACATGCTAAAACTTGTAGAAGAGATGGCTACTGCCACACAAAGAGAACTCACTGATGATGAGCGTAACAATGTCTTAAATTACGAGTCCTACTTATCTGATGGTTAAGTAAGTCTTAACATTATATTTAAGCGCAACAATGTATTTGCCTTTCTCTATGTTATTGAATTGTAATATTAGTTTATGCTTTGTAATTTTATGGAAAATTTTGTTGTCTTTTAATTGATGTTTAGAAATGGTTGTTGTCGTGTTGCGTATTTCGTATATGATTTATGCATTGTAATATTATGAAAATCGAATGTTGTTTACGTTTTATATTGTCTACGTAATCAATGAGTTACATTTTGCAATCATGATAATACAATGTGTTAAATATTGCATTGCATTACAAGTACTCATATAATTTAATATTGTGTTTCAAGTTCCTACAAACTCACAATAGATATTACATCAACCGTCACAATTTAATTCAAATTGTATTACAATTTAGTTATTCTTCATCTGACATTTCCACATCAGAGAGATTCTCTTTTTGAGAAAGACACCATTCCATGACTCGTGCTTGTTGATGATCTCCATACATGTGTGATTCACGAATTTCATTTTGTAGATAATAACGATTTAAACGTATTTTCATTCGATTATTTTCCTCTCGAATACGATTCAAGGCAGAGCACAGTCCATCTATAGTATCTATTGGCATTTTAGTTGCAATTTGATGAGGCACCTTTACACCATAACGAATCATTTCTTTGCAAAACTCATCCGATTGAGTTACTAAAAATGACCATTCCTCTCTCATTCTATTTACTACTTGTGGACTATCTCTTAAGTTCGGATCCAAGGGATATCGGAACTCATCTTCAAGTGCCCAATAACGTCCCATTGCTCTGAATATATCACCAGCGGTAAAATTCATAATTGAAATTTTTAGTGGAAAACCAACCTGCATTGATATGGTGTATTAAAGTGGAAGAATATTCTGGTCACATGCAAAATTTTATACACTGACAATAAGCAATCATTATTCAGCTGCGAATATGACTCATTGACATGACAACTCAATTATGCTTATGACTCGACACAAAGTACAGTCATTATTCAACAGTGTAGGTCACTCAGTGACATGACTAATCTAGCATGCTTATGACTCAGCACAAAGTACAGTCATTACTTAGCAGTGCATATCACTAACTGACTTGAGTCACATGGCTACTCTAGCATTTAGAAATCGATGTGACATCACAAAGTCTAGCATGCATAAACTGATACACACAAAACAAAATTGATTTGAGAGACTGTATGCCTATATAAATGGAAGGTAACTTTAAAGATGATTATAGTCAATTGAGAGATGCGTTGCAAGAGTTCAAGATCACTACGTAGTAAGAAAGAAGAATTAGAATCACATTCTAGGCGTGACACACTCAAAATTCCAAAAGAGACACAATACAGTCATACACAGACCACTTGTGTAACTTGGCATGGAAAGAAGCGAGAGTTCGTTATCCCATTAACTCGTATGACATTAGGGAGTGTTGGACAATAATTATCGGTGAAGCAAAAAGTAACAACAACCAGCGACACTCTTTTGTCTTTTAAAGAACCACCATGGTCTAAATTATATGAGAAACGATGGAACTGGAGGTGTACTGTAGATGGCACGGGTTACGAGTGTCGAAAGCATGTCAACTGAGTTACCTAGAGAAGAGTCATAAAAACTAAAGAGAGATCAAGCAAATTTAGACACTGCGATCAAAAGGCTGGATCTAAAGGAAAGGCTAAAGCGAGCAATTTCTATTAACGAAATTACCAACTTGAATTCTAATAAGTTATCTAACTTTTCAAATTCAAGAAAATTTCCAAAAATATCTACCTACATGCTGAGGCTTGTTGTTAAAAGGAAATTTTGTTTTTGGTTTTATTATAATTTTGATAAAATGTTTTTGTTGGTTTATAATACATTCAATTCTATCCCAATAACATTACAATGACAAATGGGGATCGGGTCCGATGTCTCCCAAAAAACTACTTATGCTATTTTCTAACCCAAATTTTGTAACTTATTAAAGCTTATTTGCTAAAAGTTAGTTAAAATATAGTTGTAAGATTATAAAACAATAAGGTTTTAAAAGTCTTTTTTTTTTTTTTATATATTGTCAAAGCCAAAAGATGATCCTGAGCCAAATACCAACAATCAAAACATGATACTGCAATTGTTTCAGGTGGGTTCAGATAGAGCTGTCTAGTTCATAATTCCATCAAAAGAAGAAATACACCACTCAAAGCCCAGTGCGTAAATCATCATTCAGCACATTGTCAGAATAAAAGCTATATAATATACAGTAAAAGAGGCAACTACATTGTCAGTGGCCCTAAATAGTGCTTCACTTTGAAACTAGAATTTATGCAACCAAAAAGGCTAAATTCCCATTACCCTCAGAAACATATATGTCATATGAAAACCCTCAGTTCTCACAAGACTTGCCTTGTATGAACATGCAACCATGCTACTTTTGCACCTAAGAAATATCTTGTGTATCTCCATCTGACTAGCACCCCAAGAGTATATCACCCAAAAACTTCCATTATGCATTATTTAATCCAAGCATAATATCGCAATGAAAGTCTAACAGGACAGGTTGTAAATGAACAACTTAATCACTTGTTAAATTCTCTCCTTTTTTTACAAGTACTCATAGCAAAATTCAAAACCCGAATATATCCCCAAGGTCTTAACTATTGAAACTTTGGTTGTTGTCATGAGAAAAATAAAAGAATAGTAATGTTAAACCATCAAAATAACAAGTTTAGCATATCAAATTTGTTAAGCTGCAAACAAAACAAAAACAAACTGAAAAGAATCGAGCATAAAAGGCAAACATTATACTTGTTCAAACTCAAGATGATAAGATCATATGGCAACAAAACAATGAAAAAGACACATCGTTCAAACAAGGCTACTTCAAAACTGGAATCAAGTATAAGCGATCAACACATTAGATTCATATTTAATCTGTATAAAAAAGAATTAGGAAATGGAGAAGCATAATCATATGGACCATTAAAATTCTATCAAAAGATACATCGCAAGTTGGTAGAATGACTGGAATGACTACATATGGACCATTAAAATTCTATCAAAATTCTATAATTATTTTTTGGATGAACTCAATTAGGAAGAACATTTAGCAATACGAGAAAGAAAAAAGCCGGATGAGCCAATTGACTGGAATGACTACAAGTCTATGAGTTTCACTCGTGCTGTAAGCAAAATTGAAATTTCAAATAATGTTACATACTTCTTTTTTATTAATTAAGATACATTAAAAGATATAGATCCTATGCTCTTGGTACAGGTGATCCTTGAAACCTCAAGGTTGGCCACTGTGGTTAATGGAGTACTGAGGAAGACAACACAAGATGTGGAATTGAATGGTATGTTAACTCAACAAACCTATAACTTCATATATGATATAGTCTTTGAAGTTAAGGTTTGGCCACATCGCAAACTACATGCATGTGTAGGTGCAAAACCATAATGGGAAGTGATTGTTTAGTCAATTTGTTATATTTCTATTGGGTTTTTCAGGATTCTTCATTCCGAAAGGATGGAAAATATATCTTTTCACAAGGGGGATCAACTATGATTCAAGCTTCTATCCAGAGCCTTCTACATTCAATCCTTGGAGATGGCTGGTTAGTTAATTAGATAAACTAAGCTTTTTCTATTTTGCGTTTCTATATCGTTAAAAAGTATCTATTAATGAAATGGAATACAGGATAAGAGCTTGGAGTCTCACAAACACTGCTTCTTATTTGGAGCTGGAGGCACGTTGTGTCCTGGAAAGGAATTGGGCATAGTTAAAGTTTCTACATTCCTTCACTATTTTGTTACTAGATACAGGTTTGTTGCATTAGCCCACTAATTTATTTCTGAATACCTTAAGCATAATTATGCATCATTTTTCCTTTAATTCAAATATTATTTCTTGGGCAAATAAAGATGAAAATCAACATATCTCAGATTGGTGATAGCAGAAACAGCCAACCTAACCAGAGCCTATTCGCGTAGTAATTAAGCTGAAGATCGTAAATGAGAAAAACACATAACCAAAAAAAAAAAAAAAAAAGAATCAGCACAAGAACCATGCATGATCAAAATCTGAATTTTAATATTATTCTCAACCATATTTTACAACAAGAACAAGTCTTCAAGTGAAATCCATTCTTACATAGATACTCATTTCAAATCTATTCCCAATGCAAAAGTACACGCAAGCCCAGTTCTACAAATTTGAAGCTCATTTCAAATCTATTCCCACAATGAGCTCATCAAATCAAACCCACCAACACCAAGAAAATTTACAATTTTTTTTTTTTTTAAATGAACCAAAATCAAAGCTTGGAACTTTAACTCAATGCAAGCAAGCTGATATACTAATAATAAACAAAAATCAATAAAAACCCAGAAACCCAATTGCGTATCAAACAGTTCCAAGACACATTACATATTTCAAATCAATAATAAAAAATCATATCAATCACTTGCTTGTCAGTATTCCAAATTGGGTTTAAACGATCATCTAAAAAAAGACCCAGAAACTGAATTGGAGAAAGAAGAAAACCACACGCATTTAACTGAAACCCAAAAAGGAAAAGAGTAGAGAATTGTTGATACCCATTAGTTGGTGAAAACTCCAAAGTGGGTTCAGAGAGAGAGAGATCTGGCGGTGAAGGGTGCTGGCGGAGCGTGGAGGTGCTGGCACGGTGGTCTGGTGGAGCGGTGGTATGGAGCGGTGGGTCTGGCACGGTGGGCTGGCGCGCGAGGGGGTGGTGCCGCAGGGGATGCTGGAATGGGGAGGGTGGTGGTGCGGTTGCTGGTGGCGCTGGGGCTGGTGGCACGGGGAGGGTGGCTGGCTGGGGTGAAAGTGAGAGAGAGAGAGAGACAGAAAATGTGAAAGTGAAGAGAGAAAGAGACAAACATGAAAGTGACAGAGAGAAAGAAAGGTTGAAAGTGAAAGAGAGAAAGTACAATTGGTTTATTTAGTTAGGGATTTGGTTAGCAGTTTTACCAATCTTGTATTTAGAAAATACAAGATTGGTATTCAAACTTGTGTTTAGAAAACACAAAGTCTATTTTTCAAATTTATTTCAGTTGAGAAACATTCAGCAAAATAATATTAAAATATGTATTATTTTGCAAAAACGGCCCACTGTCTTGCCCTTTTAAAAAAAAAAAAAAAAAATTGTTAATTCAAACGAACCTTTGAAATTCGTTTAAAAATAATGTAAATGTATTTTGATGTTTGTAGAAATGATGGCCAATGCCCCTGTATAAAGCATGACGACCATTTAATTTTTACAAGAGAAAAAGATTGGGAAACGTGGTCACTGTTTCGCCTTATTTGAATTTTTTGTTAATTCAAACGAACTTTTGGAATTCGTTTAAAAATAATGTAAATGTGTTTCGATGTTTGTAAAAAATGAATGTGCATTTAAAAGTCCAATTTGTGCAAAAATGGGCTCGAAAATACAAAAAATGGACGTTTGAGGGGTCAATCCGAGCCTTAATGCCAAATGGCACTGCGATCTGAATTACAGTGCCGACCGGCACTATAACTAAAAATCACAGTGCCGGCCGGCACTGTAATATCAGATCTTAGTGTCCGGCCGGCACTCCAATTTGAGGTCACAGTGCTGAACAGCACTACAATGAAACTGTCCAAAAATTAATTTTACTGCACTGTAGGCCCCATAAGCTCGACTTTTGCAGCTGAAAAAAGTGGAGCTTAGTTCTACAAAATGGTCTTTCTTTGTGTAAAAACCCCATTCCCCCATTTTTGAAAAGAAGAACTCAAAAAATCTCTCTCCAATGACCATAACCTTCAAATCAAGTTTGGATTCTTTCATAAAAAAGATGGACAAAGTGTCCAAAGTCCAAACTCAACTTTCAAGCTTTTTAACCTTGATGCCATGTTCTCGTTGAAGGGGGTGAGGATGGATTCAGATCTCCTTCATGCTTCTCTCAAGTTTTTGGCTCCGGAAGACCATGTGTTCCGGTTCAAGATGGATGAGATTTGTCCAACCATTGAAGATTTCTCGGCGATTCTTGGTGTAGATTCCAACCTTCCAACAGTGATACCCACTCTCCAAAATTCCTACACTTCAGTATAGGTAAACTCTTCAATCTTCCTACTCCCATCATTTTGAGGATGTTGTTTGATGAGGGTATAAACTTACTTTCCTTGCTTGAAGAATTTGCATACCAAACACCTACTAGTGTGCAAGAAAGTCATAGGAAAAATTCTGCACTTGCATTCAGTTATGTAGGTGAGTTTTTACTTGTGAACCAAAGGTCCGGATTTGCCGACGTGCGGATTCAACTCTTATCCCCCAACTTTTGGATGGTAAAAGTTTGGTTCCAATTGTGATAGCGGAAACCATGAACGGTTTGGATGCCATGTATAGGGATGAAACTGATACTTTTCGCGAGAGTCCTCTATTATTACAAGTAGGGTTAATGGACCGTTTACCTTGATTGCGCCACCAATTGTGGCCGTATATGAACCAAAGCACTACTTGATGAGAAATCTCGTCCGCCAAGACTTGGTGTCAATGGAAGATTATTTGGTAGATATGTGTCGCCAGTCCGGTAATCACATCTGTTGGTCTTGCCCTTTGTGGAGAAATGGCATGCCGATATTGAGGACACGTGGGAGAGACCATGTATCACTGTTTGGGCTTGGGCATACTTCCTTCTACTGAGGTGACCGAGTGTTTAGGCAATTTGGGCTAAAACAACACATTCCCAAGAAAGGGATTCCTTTCTCACAGGTAATCCTAACTCCCTTTCTCATAGGAAAAATTGAGCAAAATTTGCAAAGCGTAGAGAAAGCGGATAGTATGTGTTCGAGGTCCAAGAGCTTCCTACCTGACTGCCTCTTATAGAGCTTGGATAACAGGAAAAGTAGGGGCTAAGGAAAACGCAAGAAATACTGCTCGTGAAGAGCAACTAAAAATCACGAGGAAAGAATCTAAGAAGAGACTAAGGGAGGCTTAGGACCCTTGGTTTATCTTGAATGCTTTATATGTAATGTTTCTATTTCCATGAATTCAGTCATTGTCTAACAGTGGCTTTGTAGTACGTATTTTAGGAAAAGCTTTGTAAAAGCTTTAAGGAACAATTTGAAGACTATTTTGCTTAGGATCTTTTGATGAAGCGAAAATTATGTAATCAATTAAGTCCTTTCCATGAATTATCTGTACTTGTTTTTTTTTTTTTTAATTATATGCTTGCCCTTGGAAATGGTATGAGGTCTATGTACGGGAATGTGTATGGGAAAAAATGGATGAATGAATGGTGTGGGAGCAAGTCTTTGAAAAGATTGCCTACGTATCCCAGCAAGAGAGGATTAGGTCAACACATAGTTCATGTTAAGGCTGGATTTATGTGGGAATATGTCTGTATTTTGCAGGGATGGGTGTATGTGGGTAATGTCTTTTTTTTTTTTGGTAAAGATTGTGGACCGAGCTTTAGAGAAAGTTGCCTACGTGTCTTGGTTAAGAGAATTAGGTCCAAACATAGTTCGCAAAGGCTGTGAAAAGTTTTTTTGTTTTTGTTTCTAGTTTGTATTTTTTCTTAGGCCGTCCTTTCGGGTTTTAACCTAATAGGTTTTTTTTTTTTTTTTTTTTTTAACTTTTTTTTTTTTTTTTTTTTTTTTTTTTTTTTTTTTTTTTTTTTTTTTTTTTTTTTTTTTTTTTTTTTTTTGTGTGCTCTAATTTTTGCTTAGGTCATCCTTTCGAGTTTTCAACCTAGCAAGCTTTTTATTTTATTTTATTATTTTTTTAAATATATTCGCCCTTCTTTTTTGCTAAGGCCGCCTTTTCGAGTTTTCAACCTTGCAGGCCTTCACACAAAATACTTCTTCAATTGATCTAAGTTGGTGGGCTCCATAAAAGGATTTCCATCTAGATCGATTAAACGTGCAAATCCCCCCGAATAGATCTCCTTAATGATAAACGGGCCTGACCAATTGGGCTTGAACTTCCCTCTCTGATCATGAACTAGGGCTTGAATTTCTTTAAGTACCATATCGCCAATCTTGAGGTCTCGGGACCTGACTTTCTTGTTAAATGCCTTCATTGCTCGTCTTTGGTAACCCTGTGTGTTGTATAGTGATCAAAGCCGTTTTTCTTCTATCATGTTCAACTGATTGTACTTTTCTTAGAGCCACTCGGCTTCTGGTATCTATTCCTCCATCACTACTCTTAGAGACTGTACTTCCAATTTAATTGGCAAAACTGCCTCCATCCGGTAGACTAATGAGTATGGCGTAGCGCCAGTACCTGTGCGTATTGAAGTTCGATATCCCCATAAAGCAAAGGGTAGTCTCTTGTTCCAATCCCGATGTCTCTCAGCATTCTTTTTCAAGATTGCCTCCACATTCTTGTTTGCTGCTTCAATTGCACCGTTGGTCTGTGGGCAATAAGGTGATGACTTGTGATGTTTTATCTTTGTTTTCATGCAGTAGTTTAATAGTTTCATTATGGAAATGAGAGCCATTGTTGGAAATGATCTCATGGGGAACCCCGTAACGACAAATGATATTTGTTTGAATGAACTGAGCCACCTTCTTAGAATTTAAAACCTTGAAGGAAGCGGCTTCGACCCACTTTGTAAAATAGTCTATTGCCACCAAAATATACTCATGTCCATTGGGTGCCGCGGGTGAAATTTTACCGATGATGTCGATTCCCCAAGTAGCAAAGGGCCATGGAGAGGTCATACAATACAAAGGCATGGGCGGCATGTGTTTGAGGTTGCCATGAATCAAGCCATGAGCCCAATCCATGAAGTAGCAAATGTGGGTCTTGACCCATCCCATGAAGTAAAAAAATTTAAGCCATAAGCCCAATCAGTGATGTAGAAAAAATTTAGGTTATGTACCCAATCCGGGAATTGAAGAAATATTTTTGGCCATGAGCCCATTCATGATATAGGATAATCAAGAATATGGTGGCCTAGTGGTGTAGCCTCCTTCTCTCAATCCCCCAATTATACAAAATTAGTGTAGTGTGTGCGTGTGTATTTCTATCATCAATTTAAAAAAGAATATGGTCATGAGCCCATTTTGTGAAATGAAGAAAATTGTAGACCATGAACCTAATCCAAAAAGTATAAAGAATATTAGGCAAAAGCCCAACCCATGTGGTTGGATAGAAATTTGAGCTTTATTTTTTAGAAAAGACATTTTGGTGGCACGAGTTGCCACTGAAATTCCACCATGTGACATGAGAAATAATGGGCCTGGAAACTTAGGGTAAATATTCATTCACATCATCTACAACTTATACCACTTAAATATAGATAATATTGTCCACAAATTGTGGACATCATTGTTCATAAAATTGAACATGTGGATAATATTATTCACAATTTAAGTAGTGTGAAATAGTGGTGTGAAAATATCAATGCCCGAACACATAGCACCTTGAGAGCAATGGTAAAGAAAAATGCAAGGCTTCTGATCGCTAGAAGACACAAAGAAACCAATAGAGAACATACGAGCAAACACATTTTATTCATTTGTGGACCATACTGGACAAAACTGACAGTGACTTAAAAAACTTCAAGCCAATTAATGTCCAAATAATACAACAACTCAACATTCAAAAGAGAAAATCATACACAACTATGTCTTAGTGACCAACTGCAACACAATGCAAGCAGCAAGGTCTCACACTCGAGATAAGTTTTTGAAGCATGCTTGCCTCCGTCATCATTCTCATGATGTATCATGTATGTTTTATAATAACAAAGGACGTACCTAGAGAACCTTGAACAATCCACAATAATTTTGATGATAATCGAGTTATGTAAGCCTAGTTGTACTCGATTTTCCATAGAGGTTAGCATATACAATCTTGGTCCGATAAACTAGAATCATGCTTAATAAAACCGCAATAATGCAGAACCCAGACATTATTACTGAAGTTAGAAAGAAGCATATGGCACCGTTACACTTCAGTGGTTCATCCACACCAAACATGCCTGAGAAAATTGATCCCCAATTATGCTGCAGGTGATGGTGTCGATGAGCTTGCTTCTCTGCTTCAAGGTCATATATACTGCTAGCAATTAGACCAGAAAAGACTAAAGAACCTGCAGGGTTTGCCAATGTGAGGAAATTGTACAAAGCCCCGAATTTTTTCAAACCAAACAACTCGGAGGCAGCAGCTGGCACAATCGCCCAATGAGCCCCAAAGCCAAGTCCAATTAACAGTGTACCAATGTACATTGCCCCAGGCCACCCCATGGCAAAGAAAATATGCCCAACAGCCATAATGAATTGGGCCACAGCCATTGCCACCGGTCTTGGATAAGCATAGTCCCTATTCAATAAAATCACATGGATGAGTAAAAAAAATAATAAAAAACCCTCAAAATCAAAGCTAATCAAAGCTTAATAAACATCCAGGAGGAAATGAAATCAACTTGTACCTCACAATAATCTCAGAGAAGTAACCACCGCCAATTCGACCTAGAAAGTTCCAAATGCTTATAAATGATACAAATATATGTGTGTTATCATAGCCTAGAGACTGGCTCATCTGACCCAGATTATCAATCACAGTCAACCCAGATCCAGAACCCAATAAAAGTGAGAAAAATATAAGCCAAAAGTCTGCTTTAATTAAAGCTTGCATCAGTGTGAAGTCCTCCCCTCTACGTGGACCTCTCCTCCTCTTGATCCTCACTGCTCCTTCTGCAGCTGCCTGGAAGAGTTTTGCTTGCAACTGGGCAATTCGTTTTTGCCTCTCTGATGCTGGAAGCAAGTCCATTTCCTTAGGCTTTTCATCTTCCAGCTCACTAAATATTACCTCGCTAGAATCCTGTTGAAGTCTGCCAGGTTCTTGTTTCTGTGTCTCAGGCAGAAGTGGCTCTTCTTCTGGAGCTCTTGCCTCTATGAAAAAACTCAATGACACAGGAATCACAATTGGAATCAGTATAAGGATAAATAAAATTACAGTAAAAATTGTGATCACTGTATGGCTCAAAGCAACCAGATCTTCAACAAGCATAACCCCCATCAAATAAGCAGCCAATAGGAGGCACACGCTATAGATAAATGTGAAGCTAATGCCATCAGTTGTCCGGACTTGTCTGTGACCTCCAACAGGTCTGATAATGAACATTACAGCAATAACTACCATTGCTGGACCGACCGCAACCATGAAAATCAGAGATGCATGATCAGGGGAATGAATCAATGCATATATCTGAGTCAAAATTGCACCACCCAATCCAGCAAATCCCTTCAGAATTCCGACCACAGGACCCCTACTTTTTGGGAAGTTTTGCACGCAAGAAACCAGAGCAACTGTGTTGAAGTATGTCTCACCATTTGTTCCCACAAATATAAGAATGCACATCTGCATACTGATATCTGTTAATGATATAACCAGTCAACATGGTATATAAAATCAAATATTTTTAAAAAAAATCTCAGACTGAGAGAACACAAGCATTAATTTTGAGCATTCAGATAATTTTCTTAACATAGCAATACATGCTTGGAATCCAAAAAACAAAAATAGGAAGAAAAAAAATCAGACACATTATGAGTGTGAGCCACACATCATGAATCCTTAATTGCATTCAAGAAATGTGAAATTGATTACATCCAAATGCAAACCTAACTGTCTCAAGAAAGTATGTGCACATTTAATATGACAACCGGAAGTAACATTAAAAGAAGAAGAAGAAGAAGAACCACGCTCAATTTGACAGCCTTACTGGACTCACTTCACATGTGCAGTTTAATCAAACTAATAAATTACTTAAACTAAAATCAATAGCTCTTTGACCAAGATAAACATAGAATAAAATTACTTAGGTTTGATGGAGACAAAAAGAACTCAGAATCCTTTGCTCAGTCAATCTGTAAGCTTTTTTTTCTTTTTTTTTTTTTTTCCTTTCCCTAAACTAAGATTCATGTCCCTTTATTTGGTTGGGTAGAGAGACAAAGAAAAGAAGCCCCCTCTTCTATCACCACATATAGCTATTTCTTGAAGATCAGGCTTAAAAAAAAATTTCAAGTTGAAATACATAGCCAAATAGTTAAGCCATATCACTAAAGCATCCAATTCTCAATCATGGCCATTGTATATGTATTTACCAACAAAAGAAATGCTTGAGTAAAATAATCACCTTGCAAGAAGCAGGACCTACCTTAAAGATAGATATACTAGACACCAATTGTTACAAAAGTTCAACTCAACATATAGCATGGGAACAACTAGATGGGCAAGATGATCTCATGGAAAGAACAAATTTCTGATTCATTAACAATGTTAGAAATCCATATTTAATTAAAGCATTTAAAGAGGCAACATACAAGTCAGAGAGCAAACAATTTGGGCCTGCATATAATAGATTCTTAATAAGAAGATAACAACAAAAAGAGTAAAAAAACCGCTGCCTTTGGCGTGGAAACCAGATATGCCATTCTGTTTGATCAGATTGAGCATAATTAATGCTAATTGAAGTTGATGGATGCTGACAACTTTTAGGACGTAACCAATGTTAATTGATACTGAGAACTTTTAGGAATGGATTGATTTAATTTAATTTGCTTTAATTTTCATATTCAAAGTAATTTCCAAATAAATCAGAATCACATAAAAGTTTCAACTAAACTATATTAGCTAAAAAGATTCCTTAAACTTTGTTGACTATTTTTACTTGGTACATTAAAACATCAATACCAGAGAAAAGCAAGATCCCAGCACAAAAGATGAGTTCAAAAAAAGATCTTCTAGATCATTCCAACTTAATTTCTTTTATTTTGAGTTCAGATACTGAAATAATAGATACAGAGCAGGAAAAATTATGGATTATTCTACGAAAATTGGAAATAAAATTCCGAAAACAAGTTGAATTATAATTCTTCTCTTGGTCAAAGAAAAATACAAACTGTAATAAAAACAAATTTTAAAATCCCATTTCAAAAAGACTTCCGAAACTAAAAACAACATCTATTCCCAAGTCCCAACACAAACAAAGTTAAACACAAGCAAAGGAAACTTTTTTCTCAAAAATAAAAGAGACTTGGAAAGTCATCAAAATAAATCATCGGAAACCGAAATCATCAACTAAACATGTGATGTGATGAATCAAAAAAGAGTATTTCTTGCTTGAATTTGAAACTCACAAAAGATAAAACAGCCAAAATCGATCAACAAACAAAGGAAACATTACAAACTTCAAACAAACAAAAAGAAAATAATAAAAAATCAGATGGAATTGGTACTCACAGCCCACAAAGGCAAAGTTGGGGCTCTCCCAGTGACAACAAGCCAAACCCAGCCATAACCAATTAAATTCTGGATAGCACCGACGAGAAGAGCACCCCACATGGGCA
>OU015768.1:30138439-30309985 GCA_907173295.1 Fagus sylvatica | reverse complement strand
GAACAAGTCCCAAATAGTGAGAAACATGATCTTGGATTGTTCATGAAAGGTGTTCAAATTTCCATTCAGAATGAGTCTAAACCATTTTTAGAATGATTTGTGCTATTCTAGGAATGAAACATGTTTAGGTGGCCATGCTTGGTGCAATTTGGCTATGCTTGGTGTAATTTCGACCCCCATGTGAAACATTGTGATTTGTCAAGAATTGGGTCATGGACTCTTCATGAAAAATGTACCCGTTGTTTTTTAGAAAAAATCTGGAGAGTTTGAGAATTTTTAGTGCATTATGGATGCAAATCTCGATTTTTTACCCAAAAACGCCCCGGCACGGACCCTTCACAAGAAACATTTGTCTTGTTGTTTTAAGTAGGTCTGGAAATTTTGAGATGTTTTGGTGCATTGTAGGTGCTGTTCTTGAATTTTTTCTAAAAAATGACCCGTTGTAAACACCTCATTTGCTACCTACATTCCGTTCATAACATGCATGGAGGCTTTACAGACTAAATATTCAAAAGCGGGCCCCGACACAGAAATCTATGCATTTTTGGGGTTTTCAAACCTAATTTGTTTTGGGCATTTCTTTGACATAAGAGTGCTTTCACACGAGTCGTTAGATCAACACACACAACGACACGACTTCAACTCAATTTGGACTATGGGCGTTTCGACATGGAAATTCGTGCATTTCTAGGGTTTTGGTCCCATTTTTCTCGGGATGTCTGATTGACACCAAAATAATTTTAAATGAGTTGTTAGGTCAACACGATCAAAACGATGCTTCATGCATTTAAATCGGATCACAAATGAGAAAGTTATCATCGATTGAAGTTTTACCGCTTTGGGTCTGCGTTAACTTAAATGGACATGCATACATACAATTATATCTTATACATACATGTCAAAAACACTTTTGGAAGGACAAGAAAATTGATTTTTTTGACCTTACATGTTCCAAATTGCATGGCCAAAAGAGGCAAGTTGAAAAAGTCACAAAAAATGTTTTTTAAAATAACTTGAAACACAGTGCCGACTGGCACTGCTTTTTTAACACAGTGTCGGCCGACACTGTATTCGTGGACCACTTTCTGCACATTTTTGTCTTTTTCTTTAGTACAAGGGGGACAAGCCATGGGCTGTCATGAACTTTGGGCAGCCTATGGGGGGCAAGAAATCAGCCCCTTTCACCTCTCATTGACCCATGGACACGTCCTTTCTTCTATAAATACAACTGTAGGCTTTCAAAGCAAAAGGGTTGACAAGTGAGAAAGAAATTCAAGAGAGAAATATTGATAGTTTGCTAGAGAGTTTAGATCGAAATTTATTGTGAAGCAAATACCTCCTCTTCACGATATTAAAGCTCTTGAAGGTTGATAAATCTTCTTGATTAAAGTCACTCTTCATTATCTTTGAAATCCAGACTTGGAAATCTTTGCACTTTAATTTTCTTAAATCAAGATTCCATTTCTAAAAGTATCAAAGTTTTTGAAGGTTGAAAATCACTTTGATTTATTCACCCTTCATCATCTTTGTAACTTAGGTTTTGGAATCATTTGTTTGCCAACCCATACATACAAAAACACATTTTTTAGAGTCTTAAATTACAAGCTTACAACCAAAGAAGTTGTGAAGCAAATATTGACTTTTAATTTTGTTTTGCATATGGGTTAGTCTTCTAACCACATTGCTTTAAAAATGTGTTTGGTGGCAAAATAATTCCAAACCTAAGTTCTAAAGAAGATGAAGGGTAACAAAATCAAATTGATTTTTTCAACCTTAAAAAACTTTAAGACTTTTGGAAAGAAATTTTGATTTAAGAAAACTTAAGTTGTAAAAATTTTCTAAATCTTGGTTCTAAAGACAATGAAGGGTGAGATTTTTCAACCCTTAAAGGCTTTAGACCTTTGAAGAAGAGAGTTTTGCTTCAAGTGAATTTTTTGCTCTAAATTCCTATTTCTCTATCAATTTCTCTTTATCTCTTGGAACCCCATTGCCTTGAAGACCATGGTTGTATTTATAGAAGAAGGGGGTGTCAAAGGGTCAATGAGGGGTGAGAGGGGTGATTTTTTGCCCCCCACTAGTTGCCTCACGTGCATGCCAACCAAGTCTTCCTCCTTTGCTGAAAAAAAAGACAAAAAAAGTGCAGAAAGTGGTCTAGGGACACAGTGCCAGCCGGCACTGTGATGTAAAATCTTAGTGCCGATCGACACTCGGATTAAAAATTAAAGTGCCGGGTGACACTGTTTTGAAAAATTAAAGTGCCATCCGGCACTGTGTTTTGGGTTATTTAAAATATCTTTTTTGTGTACTTTTTAATCTTGCCTCTTTTGGCTATGCAATTTGGAACGTGCATGGGCAGAAAAATCAGTTTTTCTGCTCTTCTA
Organism: Fagus sylvatica; assembly: GCA_907173295.1. Taxonomy (NCBI): domain Eukaryota; kingdom Viridiplantae; phylum Streptophyta; class Magnoliopsida; order Fagales; family Fagaceae; genus Fagus; species Fagus sylvatica. The sequence continues at coordinate 30,307,604 of OU015768.1, read as the reverse complement.
AAAGTGTTTTTGGCATGCATGAGTGAGATAATAATCCTATGTATGCATGCCCATTCAAGCTAACGTGGACGCAAAATATTAAAATTTCGATTAGCGGTAACTTTCTCGTTTGTGGTTCGATTTGAGTGCATGACATGTCGTTTTGATCATGTTGACCTAACGACTTATTTAAAATTATTTTGGTATCAATTAGACATACCGAGAAAAATCGGGCCGAAACCCTAAAAATGCACTGATTTCCATGCCGAAACGCTCGGAGTCCAAATTGAGTTTAGGTCGTGTCAATGTGATCATGTTGACTAACAACTCGTGTGAATGCGGTTTTATGTCAATTGGATGCCCATAACAAATTGGGTTCGAAAACCCTAAACGTGCATAGATTTCCATGTCGAAACGCCCAGAGTTTAAATTCAGTGCAAGTCGTGTCGTTGTGATTGTGTTGACCTAACGACTCGTGTGAATGCATTTTTATGTCAATCGGATGCTTGGAATAAATTGGGACCGAAAACCCTAAACGTGCACAGCTGTTAGTGTCAAGGTCCGTTTTTGGATTTTTAGTCCTTAAAACTCCCATGAATGTTATGAATGGAATGTAGGTGGCAAAATGGGGTGTCTACAGAATGCCCCTCATTGGCAGAGCTTATAAAGCGAAAGTCAATGTATGAGAAAGACACCAGTTTTTGCCACCAGAATGCAATGTGTTTCGGGTCTTTTATAGGAAAGTCCAAATAATTCATTGGGGAAGGTTTAAAATGTCTTATCAACCTAGGAATGAAAATGTGTCCAGGAAAATTTTTACGAGTGAAACACCCTGATAATTTTTCTTAGGAAAGGTTCCATGTGTTTAACAACCTAAGAAATTATATTTGTTCAGGATTTATGAGTCAAACTACCTTATGTTGTGGTGCGAAGTTTTTTAAACTAGACGAGTCAGTTTGTAAAAAGAATTGTTTTGAATTGTTTGCAATCGAGCTTTTAGGAGGTTGCCTACGTACCTCCTTTTGGGAAGATCAGGTCTAACGTAGTTCGAAAAGGAAGAAATTTCTTATGGGAAATTTCGGAAAGTGCTGTGAATTTCTTGTGTGGGAAATCGAGAATTTTTAACTGGGAAAAATTTTATGTTGTAGAATCAATCCAGAAAAACTTGTAAATCATGGGATTAATTTTACATTGCAATAGAAAAACCTAATTTGATTTGTTGCTGTGAGAATTCTTGTTAGAATTGTGCCATGAACTTTTAGCTAAAAAAGCGTCGTTCCAAAAATTTTTGTAAATTGGGTCCAAAACTTAATGGGCTTGGCCATGTTTTTATTTATCCATTTTGAAAAGTGAAATCTTAGTCTTAATAAAAAATATTGGGACCATAGAATTTTTCAATAAAAAAGATTGTGATCACAGAATTTTCAGAAATTAATTGAGATAAACAAATGAGTTTCTTTATAGAGCAAAAGAGGTCAAAATTAGACTTTTTAGACTAATGGGTCTTGGATGGGACCCAAGATCCATTTAAAACACACCCATCCAAGACCCATTAAAAACACACATTGCGCACATGAGCCCTTTCTCAATGTTCTGGCCGAAAGGGTAAAACTTAGGTACAGTTCCTTAGGTCAAGAAACTGTATTTAAGTTTTACCCCTAGCTGAAAAGGAGAAGGATCCTTTCCATTTGGAAATCTCTCCATTTGTCCATTTCATGGTTCAGATTTTATTTCACAAATCTAACGATATATAAACTGCCTTGTCATTTAAAATTTTAAATGACATGGCAATCTGTACACTGTTAGATCTGTGATATTTAATCTAGACCATGAAATGGAGACTCTCCATTTTATTTCAAATGGAGAGGATCCTTATCCAGCTGAAAATAGCAAAAGAAAAAGAAGAACTAGGAGCATCTCTACCTTTCTCAATGCCATGCCCCTTTTCAATGTGTTAGGTTTTTTTTTTCAAAAGAAATTTTGTACCGATTCCTCTTCTTTTTCATCAAGAGTCACATTTTTAGTGTTTCTTATTTAAAATTCCAGCCCTAACATCAAGTCTACATCTTCTTCTTCAAGAGCAACTGAATCAAGAACTAGGAGCTCTATGGAAATTCCCAATCTGCTCATAAACAAGCTAAACCACCATTCCTCCAAAGCTTTAAAGGGGGTATGTAGTTTCAAGAACCAAATCTGAAATTTTTTAAACTTGTTTTGTGTTATTTTTCATTGAGAATACATTTGTAACTTGTTTAGCTTAAGGATTGTGGTTCTATACTTCATAAATGTATGAAGAGTAACTAGATCTTTTTGTAGAAAACCATGTGTTAAGTTGTCCATAAAGTGTTTGATGAAATGCCTCTTTGGAAACAAGTCTCAAATAGTGAGAAACTTGATCTTGGACTACTCATGAAAGGTGTTCAAATTGCCATTTAAAATTAGTCTAAACCATTTTTTTAGAATGATTTGTGTTATTCTAGGAACGAAACATGTTTAGGTGACCATGCTTGGTGCAATTTGGCTATGCTTAGGGTAATTTCGACCCCATGTGAAACCTTGTGTTTTGTCAAGAATTGGGTCATGGACCCTTCATAAAAAACGTTCCCCTTGTCTTGTAGAATAAATCTGGGAAGTTTGAGAATTTTTGGTGCATTTTGGATGCAAATCTCTAATTTTTACCGAAAAATGTCCTGTAGAAACGTTTAACTCCAGATTTTAAATGGCTGTGAATTGGGTCAAGTACCCCTCACAAGAAACATTTGTCTTGTTGTTTTAAGTATGTTTGGAAAATTTGAGAATTTTTGGTGCATTGTAAGTGCTGTTCTCTATTTTTTACCGAAAAAACGACTCGTAGATCGTTTGTGAACATGTTCATTATTTGGGTCATTGACCCTTTATGAATTAGACTTGAATGGTCAATTGGGATGTATCAGTGATGGTTGTATGTTGTTGAGAATGACTTTTTAACTTAACCTTGTTTTGTATTGTTTAGTTGAGAGTCCATGTGAATCAATGTGATGATATGTTGCTATAAGCGTTCTATCAACCATTCGAAAGAAAGGAAAAAAAAACTTTTGTCACACCAAGAAATGATGCGTTGTTGGATGATTTGATGTAGACATGTCTTTGTATAGATGCATGGTTTGTCATTTGTTGTAAAGTGAGAGTCATATATACCTGTACTTACCTTGTTGTCTCCTTGATGTGTAGGATGTTCCTCAAAATGTGAAGTCACGGTGCTCAGTGGCTGGGTTAAAGGATTGGTGGAAGAATATGCATGCTAACGTCAAAGCCAATGTCTCATCCGCCGGTCTTAATCCCTTCTTGGATGCCATGGTGCAATACTCAGGGCATGTGGACATAACCCTGGTAAGTGCCCTTGGTGAGTGCTTCTGGCGTACCACCCATACATTTCATTTCTCACAATTCAGTAAGATGACTTTAACGCCCGAGGATTTCTCCATGATTACAGGCCTTGCTTTCGAAACTTATTCCTTTAAATGAATTAGTTGACCAACCAGACCAAATAGAGGTACTTTTGGGCTGTGTGCCGGAATATGTTAAGGGTAATAATGTCTGTCACACCTGGATTTTGAAAAATTATCCCATGAACCCACTGGGGTGTGTTAGGATGATAGAACAACATGCCTGAGCTTTCTTACTTTGCTTGATTGGTTGCATTTACGTCCCCAATACCAGCAGCACAGTTTGTGTAGGATTCTTAAATTGTTTGGCTGATCTAGATGAGATAGGGGCCTATGACTGGGGTAGTGCTGCATATGTCACCCTTTTCGACTATATGGTCCGGTTTTCCCTATGTGCGCAGAGCTTAGGAGGATACCTCTTAATATGGGATGTAAGAAACTCATTTTCTAACTCTGTTGCCTGTTGTTTGTTTACCTTTCATTACACGCTTATGCTATGCTATCTCTTGTGCAGATATGGGCTTATGAATATTTGAGGCTAGGAGCATCTTGCTTGAAGGATACTAGGGAGGATGCCTATCCTCATATGCTCTGTTGGGTTAATTCCAATAGAGTCCCCAGTTCTCGGCACTTATCTACCTTTCCCGAGTTAAGGTGCCGCCTAGACATTATTACTCCCTCAGAAGTGAGTACATTTTTACCTTCCTTGTCCTGGGACTGAGTACATTGATTTGTAGGTAAACTGGGATCCTTGGAGAGGAGTTGCATCTCCACCTAACCACCGTGTACATGTTCGTATGTCCGTATGTCGTACTCTGTTTGTGGGGCCTTTGGGGCGCTATTGGTACTTGGGGGAACGTGTGCACCCTCAGGTGGTGCATAGGTACGAACCTATAGTGCCTCCAAAGCCTCCTTCAAACATGCATGACGGAGACTTAATGTGAATTGTTTGGATAGACCGATCGACAACAACTACGATTCCTTCCGTAGCCATTGTTTGATGGGTGCTCTGCTGCCAGCATAAGTTGTAGAGGGTCATGTTCACTTTTGTTGCCATCGATTAATCCTCATTGTGTAATCCTAACTTCGTTGTTAATTTGTGTAGGGACTTGTTGAGAAGGGGAATACCGAGGAGAAAGAAGATGACGAAGAGGATTATAAGGTTAGCAGCTCTGAAGAGAGTGATGTATTTTGCATATCTCCTCCCAGGCATCAACACGAGGGTGAGGCTGATACTCGATCCTTTTCTGAGAAGTACCCGTCCTTTCCTCCTTGGACTGTGTCAACAATCACCCCAGATGGCTGAGTAGAGGAAATGCCTATTCCTCAAGTCGAAGGATTGCCCACGCTTCCGTCTGATGGTCAGGTAAATCCCGTACCTTTCCTAGACTTAAATGTCGCAGCAAGTCACATAGTAATCTTAAGTTGGAACCTGCCTTTCCTTTTTGTAGTTTGGTATTAACTTTGCACAAGAGTGCTATGCCATGATCGGGTCATTGAAGAGGATGCAATTGACCTTGACGTACATTGCGCATACTGAACGGACAAGAATGGTGAACTTCCTTATGTTTATTTCAAATGCATAGCCTCAAAGGCTAATTGTTTCATGTTGCATCTCTTGTTAGGCAGGACAAATGGCTGAACTGAATAGGCAGGTTGACCAGAGAAGGGAGTTTAGGGGGGGCGGTGCTAGTTCTTCTAGTGGAGCTCCACCACTGTACTATTGCCATACACCTGTGAATTTCTATGCACCATACCATCCTCAACCACTAATGGGCTTTAATGTGCCTCTCGCAAATGTTGGTGGGTCTTCACCTTATGCTGAATCTCCACATGTAAATTTGGACAATGATGAGGATGATGACGGGAGGTCCCCGAAGCGTGGGAGGTCCTGATCTGCACATAACTCTGAAACATTGTTAGAAATATTGGGGGCCAATGCCCCTTGTTTATTCCTCGTTTTTATTTTTGAGTTATCACTTTTTGTGAACATGTCGTAGCCTTGTTAGTTTTAAGGCGTTTGTATGCTCCCACACATGTAAATACTGAACTTGTTGGTGAACTAGGTTGTGCAGCCGATAGTCTTTTTGAAATTATAATGTGGATGCGAGTTTGCCATTCAGGGTATTGCAACCTCCTTTCTAGTTTAGAAAAACAGTGTTCGCATTGGTAGTGAAGGCAATGCCCCTAGTTTAAGGAAACTTTTAATTGACCATGAGAGGAATGCCCCTAGTCTAGGATGGTTATTGGAGTAAAAATAATGGTCAATGCCCTGTTTGGAGTATTATGGTTATTTAATTTTTACGTAAAAGAGACTCTGGAACGTTGTCACTATTTTGCCATTTTTCAAATGAACCTTTGGAGTTCATTTAAAAATAATGTGAATGTGTTTGTATAAAAAACAATGATGGCCAATGCCCCTATTTAAAGCATTACGGCCATTTAATTTTTACAAGAAAAAAGATTTGAAACGTGGTCACTGTCTCGCCCTTTTAAAAAAAAAAAAAAAAATTGTGAATTCAAACGAACCTTTGAAATTCGTTTAAAAATAATGTAAATGTATTTTGATGTTTGTAGAAATGATGGCCAATGCCCCTGTATAAAGCATGACGACCATTTAATTTTTACAAGAGAAAAAGATTGGGAAACGTGGTCACTGTTTCGCCTTATTTGAATTTTTTGTTAATTCAAACGAACTTTTGGAATTCGTTTAAAAATAATGTAAATGTGTTTCGATGTTTGTAAAAAATGAATGTGCATTTAAAAGTCCAATTTGTGCAAAAATGGGCTCGAAAATACAAAAAATGGACGTTTGAGGGGTCAATCCGAGCCTTAATGCCAAATGGCACTGCGATCTGAATTACAGTGCCGACCGGCACTATAACTAAAAATCACAGTGCCGGCCGGCACTGTAATATCAGATCTTAGTGTCCGGCCGGCACTCCAATTTGAGGTCACAGTGCTGAACAGCACTACAATGAAACTGTCCAAAAATTAATTTTACTGCACTGTAGGCCCCATAAGCTCGACTTTTGCAGCTGAAAAAAGTGGAGCTTAGTTCTACAAAATGGTCTTTCTTTGTGTAAAAACCCCATTCCCCCATTTTTGAAAAGAAGAACTCAAAAAATCTCTCTCCAATGACCATAACCTTCAAATCAAGTTTGGATTCTTTCATAAAAAAGATGGACAAAGTGTCCAAAGTCCAAACTCAACTTTCAAGCTTTTTAACCTTGATGCCATGTTCTCGTTGAAGGGGGTGAGGATGGATTCAGATCTCCTTCATGCTTCTCTCAAGTTTTGGGCTCCGGAAGACCATGTGTTCCGGTTCAAGATGGATGAGATTTGTCCAACCATTGAAGATTTCTCGGCGATTCTTGGTGTAGATTCCAACCTTCCAACAGTGATACCCACTCTCCAAAATTCCTACACTTCAGTATAGGTAAACTCTTCAATCTTCCTACTCCCATCATTTTGAGGATGTTGTTTGATGAGGGTATAAACTTACTTTCCTTGCTTGAAGAATTTGCATACCAAACACCTACTAGTGTGCAAGAAAGTCATAGGAAAAATTCTGCACTTGCATTCAGTTATGTAGGTGAGTTTTTACTTGTGAACCAAAGGTCCGGATTTGCCGACGTGCGGATTCAACTCTTATCCCCCAACTTTTGGATGGTAAAAGTTTGGTTCCAATTGTGATAGCGGAAACCATGAACGGTTTGGATGCCATGTATAGGGATGAAACTGATACTTTTCGCGAGAGTCCTCTATTATTACAAGTAGGGTTAATGGACCGTTTACCTTGATTGCGCCACCAATTGTGGCCGTATATGAACCAAAGCACTACTTGATGAGAAATCTCGTCCGCCAAGACTTGGTGTCAATGGAAGATTATTTGGTAGATATGTGTCGCCAGTCCGGTAATCACATCTGTTGGTCTTGCCCTTTGTGGAGAAATGGCATGCCGATATTGAGGACACGTGGGAGAGACCATGTATCACTGTTTGGGCTTGGGCATACTTCCTTCTACTGAGGTGACCGAGTGTTTAGGCAATTTGGGCTAAAACAACACATTCCCAAGAAAGGGATTCCTTTCTCACAGGTAATCCTAACTCCCTTTCTCATAGGAAAAATTGAGCAAAATTTGCAAAGCGTAGAGAAAGCGGATAGTATGTGTTCGAGGTCCAAGAGCTTCCTCCTGACTGCCTCTTATAGAGCTTGGATAACAGGAAAAGTAGGGGCTAAGGAAAACGCAAGAAATACTGCTCGTGAAGAGCAACTAAAAATCACGAGGAAAGAATCTAAGAAGAGACTAAGGGAGGCTTAGGACCCTTGGTTTATCTTGAATGCTTTATATGTAATGTTTCTATTTCCATGAATTCAGTCATTGTCTAACAGTGGCTTTGTAGTACGTATTTTAGGAAAAGCTTTGTAAAAGCTTTAAGGAACAATTTGAAGACTATTTTGCTTAGGATCTTTTGATGAAGCGAAAATTATGTAATCAATTAAGTCCTTTCCATGAATTATCTGTACTTGTTTTTTTTTTTTTAATTATATGCTTGCCCTTGGAAATGGTATGAGGTCTATGTACGGGAATGTGTATGGGAAAAAATGGATGAATGAATGGTGTGGGAGCAAGTCTTTGAAAAGATTGCCTACGTATCCCAGCAAGAGAGGATTAGGTCAACACATAGTTCATGTTAAGGCTGGATTTATGTGGGAATATGTCTGTATTTTGCAGGGATGGGTGTATGTGGGTAATGTCTTTTTTTTTTTTGGTAAAGATTGTGGACCGAGCTTTAGAGAAAGTTGCCTACGTGTCTTGGTTAAGAGAATTAGGTCCAAACATAGTTCGCAAAGGCTGTGAAAAGTTTTTTTGTTTTTGTTTCTAGTTTGTATTTTTTCTTAGGCCGTCCTTTCGGGTTTTAACCTAATAGGTTTTTTTTTTTTTTTTTGCTCTAACTTTTGCCTAGTCCCTTTTCAGGTTTTCAACCTAGCGAGCATTTTTTTTTTTTTTTTTTTTTTTTTTTTTTTTTTTTTTTTTTTTGTGTGTGTCTAATTTTTGCTTAGGTCATCCTTTCGAGTTTTCAACCTAGCAAGCTTTTTATTTTATTTTATTATTTTTTTAAATATATTCGCCCTTCTTTTTTGCTAAGGCCGCCTTTTCGAGTTTTCAACCTTGCAGGCCTTCACACAAAATACTTCTTCAATTGATCTAAGTTGGTGGGCTCCATAAAAGGATTTCCATCTAGATCGATTAAACGTGCAAATCCCCCCGAATAGATCTCCTTAATGATAAACGGGCCTGACCAATTGGGCTTGAACTTCCCTCTCTGATCATGAACTAGGGCTTGAATTTCTTTAAGTACCATATCGCCAATCTTGAGGTCTCGGGACCTGACTTTCTTGTTAAATGCCTTCATTGCTCGTCTTTGGTAACCCTGTGTGTTGTATAGTGATCAAAGCCGTTTTTCTTCTATCATGTTCAACTGATTGTACTTTTCTTAGAGCCACTCGGCTTCTGGTATCTATTCCTCCATCACTACTCTTAGAGACTGTACTTCCAATTTAATTGGCAAAACTGCCTCCATCCGGTAGACTAATGAGTATGGCGTAGCGCCAGTACCTGTGCGTATTGAAGTTCGATATCCCCATAAAGCAAAGGGTAGTCTCTTGTTCCAATCCCGATGTCTCTCAGCATTCTTTTTCAAGATTGCCTCCACATTCTTGTTTGCTGCTTCAATTGCACCGTTGGTCTGTGGGCAATAAGGTGATGACTTGTGATGTTTTATCTTTGTTTTCATGCAGTAGTTTAATAGTTTCATTATGGAAATGAGAGCCATTGTTGGAAATGATCTCATGGGGAACCCCGTAACGACAAATGATATTTGTTTGAATGAACTGAGCCACCTTCTTAGAATTTAAAACCTTGAAGGAAGCGGCTTCGACCCACTTTGTAAAATAGTCTATTGCCACCAAAATATACTCATGTCCATTGGGTGCCGCGGGTGAAATTTTACCGATGATGTCGATTCCCCAAGTAGCAAAGGGCCATGGAGAGGTCATACAATACAAAGGCATGGGCGGCATGTGTTTGAGGTTGCCATGAATCAAGCCATGAGCCCAATCCATGAAGTAGCAAATGTGGGTCTTGACCCATCCCATGAAGTAAAAAAATTTAAGCCATAAGCCCAATCAGTGATGTAGAAAAAATTTAGGTTATGTACCCAATCCGGGAATTGAAGAAATATTTTTGGCCATGAGCCCATTCATGATATAGGATAATCAAGAATATGGTGGCCTAGTGGTGTAGCCTCCTTCTCTCAATCCCCCAATTATACAAAATTAGTGTAGTGTGTGCGTGTGTATTTCTATCATCAATTTAAAAAAGAATATGGTCATGAGCCCATTTTGTGAAATGAAGAAAATTGTAGACCATGAACCTAATCCAAAAAGTATAAAGAATATTAGGCAAAAGCCCAACCCATGTGGTTGGATAGAAATTTGAGCTTTATTTTTTAGAAAAGACATTTTGGTGGCACGAGTTGCCACTGAAATTCCACCATGTGACATGAGAAATAATGGGCCTGGAAACTTAGGGTAAATATTCATTCACATCATCTACAACTTATACCACTTAAATATAGATAATATTGTCCACAAATTGTGGACATCATTGTTCATAAAATTGAACATGTGGATAATATTATTCACAATTTAAGTAGTGTGAAATAGTGGTGTGAAAATATCAATGCCCGAACACATAGCACCTTGAGAGCAATGGTAAAGAAAAATGCAAGGCTTCTGATCGCTAGAAGACACAAAGAAACCAATAGAGAACATACGAGCAAACACATTTTATTCATTTGTGGACCATACTGGACAAAACTGACAGTGACTTAAAAAACTTCAAGCCAATTAATGTCCAAATAATACAACAACTCAACATTCAAAAGAGAAAATCATACACAACTATGTCTTAGTGACCAACTGCAACACAATGCAAGCAGCAAGGTCTCACACTCGAGATAAGTTTTTGAAGCATGCTTGCCTCCGTCATCATTCTCATGATGTATCATGTATGTTTTATAATAACAAAGGACGTACCTAGAGAACCTTGAACAATCCACAATAATTTTGATGATAATCGAGTTATGTAAGCCTAGTTGTACTCGATTTTCCATAGAGGTTAGCATATACAATCTTGGTCCGATAAACTAGAATCATGCTTAATAAAACCGCAATAATGCAGAACCCAGACATTATTACTGAAGTTAGAAAGAAGCATATGGCACCGTTACACTTCAGTGGTTCATCCACACCAAACATGCCTGAGAAAATTGATCCCCAATTATGCTGCAGGTGATGGTGTCGATGAGCTTGCTTCTCTGCTTCAAGGTCATATATACTGCTAGCAATTAGACCAGAAAAGACTAAAGAACCTGCAGGGTTTGCCAATGTGAGGAAATTGTACAAAGCCCCGAATTTTTTCAAACCAAACAACTCGGAGGCAGCAGCTGGCACAATCGCCCAATGAGCCCCAAAGCCAAGTCCAATTAACAGTGTACCAATGTACATTGCCCCAGGCCACCCCATGGCAAAGAAAATATGCCCAACAGCCATAATGAATTGGGCCACAGCCATTGCCACCGGTCTTGGATAAGCATAGTCCCTATTCAATAAAATCACATGGATGAGTAAAAAAAATAATAAAAAACCCTCAAAATCAAAGCTAATCAAAGCTTAATAAACATCCAGGAGGAAATGAAATCAACTTGTACCTCACAATAATCTCAGAGAAGTAACCACCGCCAATTCGACCTAGAAAGTTCCAAATGCTTATAAATGATACAAATATATGTGTGTTATCATAGCCTAGAGACTGGCTCATCTGACCCAGATTATCAATCACAGTCAACCCAGATCCAGAACCCAATAAAAGTGAGAAAAATATAAGCCAAAAGTCTGCTTTAATTAAAGCTTGCATCAGTGTGAAGTCCTCCCCTCTACGTGGACCTCTCCTCCTCTTGATCCTCACTGCTCCTTCTGCAGCTGCCTGGAAGAGTTTTGCTTGCAACTGGGCAATTCGTTTTTGCCTCTCTGATGCTGGAAGCAAGTCCATTTCCTTAGGCTTTTCATCTTCCAGCTCACTAAATATTACCTCGCTAGAATCCTGTTGAAGTCTGCCAGGTTCTTGTTTCTGTGTCTCAGGCAGAAGTGGCTCTTCTTCTGGAGCTCTTGCCTCTATGAAAAAACTCAATGACACAGGAATCACAATTGGAATCAGTATAAGGATAAATAAAATTACAGTAAAAATTGTGATCACTGTATGGCTCAAAGCAACCAGATCTTCAACAAGCATAACCCCCATCAAATAAGCAGCCAATAGGAGGCACACGCTATAGATAAATGTGAAGCTAATGCCATCAGTTGTCCGGACTTGTCTGTGACCTCCAACAGGTCTGATAATGAACATTACAGCAATAACTACCATTGCTGGACCGACCGCAACCATGAAAATCAGAGATGCATGATCAGGGGAATGAATCAATGCATATATCTGAGTCAAAATTGCACCACCCAATCCAGCAAATCCCTTCAGAATTCCGACCACAGGACCCCTACTTTTTGGGAAGTTTTGCACGCAAGAAACCAGAGCAACTGTGTTGAAGTATGTCTCACCATTTGTTCCCACAAATATAAGAATGCACATCTGCATACTGATATCTGTTAATGATATAACCAGTCAACATGGTATATAAAATCAAATATTTTTAAAAAAAATCTCAGACTGAGAGAACACAAGCATTAATTTTGAGCATTCAGATAATTTTCTTAACATAGCAATACATGCTTGGAATCCAAAAAACAAAAATAGGAAGAAAAAAAATCAGACACATTATGAGTGTGAGCCACACATCATGAATCCTTAATTGCATTCAAGAAATGTGAAATTGATTACATCCAAATGCAAACCTAACTGTCTCAAGAAAGTATGTGCACATTTAATATGACAACCGGAAGTAACATTAAAAGAAGAAGAAGAAGAAGAACCACGCTCAATTTGACAGCCTTACTGGACTCACTTCACATGTGCAGTTTAATCAAACTAATAAATTACTTAAACTAAAATCAATAGCTCTTTGACCAAGATAAACATAGAATAAAATTACTTAGGTTTGATGGAGACAAAAAGAACTCAGAATCCTTTGCTCAGTCAATCTGTAAGCTTTTTTTTCTTTTTTTTTTTTTTCCTTTCCCTAAACTAAGATTCATGTCCCTTTATTTGGTTGGGTAGAGAGACAAAGAAAAGAAGCCCCCTCTTCTATCACCACATATAGCTATTTCTTGAAGATCAGGCTTAAAAAAAAATTTCAAGTTGAAATACATAGCCAAATAGTTAAGCCATATCACTAAAGCATCCAATTCTCAATCATGGCCATTGTATATGTATTTACCAACAAAAGAAATGCTTGAGTAAAATAATCACCTTGCAAGAAGCAGGACCTACCTTAAAGATAGATATACTAGACACCAATTGTTACAAAAGTTCAACTCAACATATAGCATGGGAACAACTAGATGGGCAAGATGATCTCATGGAAAGAACAAATTTCTGATTCATTAACAATGTTAGAAATCCATATTTAATTAAAGCATTTAAAGAGGCAACATACAAGTCAGAGAGCAAACAATTTGGGCCTGCATATAATAGATTCTTAATAAGAAGATAACAACAAAAAGAGTAAAAAAACCGCTGCCTTTGGCGTGGAAACCAGATATGCCATTCTGTTTGATCAGATTGAGCATAATTAATGCTAATTGAAGTTGATGGATGCTGACAACTTTTAGGACGTAACCAATGTTAATTGATACTGAGAACTTTTAGGAATGGATTGATTTAATTTAATTTGCTTTAATTTTCATATTCAAAGTAATTTCCAAATAAATCAGAATCACATAAAAGTTTCAACTAAACTATATTAGCTAAAAAGATTCCTTAAACTTTGTTGACTATTTTTACTTGGTACATTAAAACATCAATACCAGAGAAAAGCAAGATCCCAGCACAAAAGATGAGTTCAAAAAAAGATCTTCTAGATCATTCCAACTTAATTTCTTTTATTTTGAGTTCAGATACTGAAATAATAGATACAGAGCAGGAAAAATTATGGATTATTCTACGAAAATTGGAAATAAAATTCCGAAAACAAGTTGAATTATAATTCTTCTCTTGGTCAAAGAAAAATACAAACTGTAATAAAAACAAATTTTAAAATCCCATTTCAAAAAGACTTCCGAAACTAAAAACAACATCTATTCCCAAGTCCCAACACAAACAAAGTTAAACACAAGCAAAGGAAACTTTTTTCTCAAAAATAAAAGAGACTTGGAAAGTCATCAAAATAAATCATCGGAAACCGAAATCATCAACTAAACATGTGATGTGATGAATCAAAAAAGAGTATTTCTTGCTTGAATTTGAAACTCACAAAAGATAAAACAGCCAAAATCGATCAACAAACAAAGGAAACATTACAAACTTCAAACAAACAAAAAGAAAATAATAAAAAATCAGATGGAATTGGTACTCACAGCCCACAAAGGCAAAGTTGGGGCTCTCCCAGTGACAACAAGCCAAACCCAGCCATAACCAATTAAATTCTGGATAGCACCGACGAGAAGAGCACCCCACATGGGCAAGACCTCGCACAAACTCCCAGCCAAGAACCCAACACTGTCACCTAAATCCTTGGCCACCCCAAGCCTAGCAACCTGCCTCTGATTATAGCCAAGCGAGCTCTTTATCACAGGTGATATGCTCCCAAACAAGTATCCAATCCCCGCGCACGATTGCAACCACATTGCTGCCACAAACACCAGCCATCTGTTGTTTACAAATGAAACAAACCTCTCTCTGCACAATCCCATCATTCTTCTTTCATTCATTCACTCACTCACTCAGATTCTCTCAGTCAGCTCAAACCAAAGCCTCTTAAAATCTCTTAGCCTTTTGCAATTTAATTCTCTGAAGAGAAAAAAGTACCAGACTAATTATTTATATATTGTAAATAACGGCCACAACAACAAAAGCAGAAGACAGAGAGAGAGAGAAAGCGAGAGGTGAGCGATGACGATGATGATGATGTTTGACAATGATGTGTTTGGTTGAAACATTGAACTGGATGGTTTGAGGCTTGGCATGAATAAAAGCTAAAAGCAAAATGTACGACAAATAATCAATTGGGATTGCACAGATTTTACAGGAGATGACACTGTGGTGAGTCATGAATGTAAAAATAGAAGAGAATGGACAACCAAGCGACAACATGATGGACCGAATATTCTAATGAATAGGGTGACAATGGTTGTTATTTATTTATTTTTTTACTTATAATTATAGCTCCCCCGAAAATCAAAGATAGACAAGGGTCGCTGTTTATGAAAATTATTTTATGGTGGTTGACTGTTTCCATGGCCGATATTCTTGGTTTTCACCTATTTTTGGGAAAGGATTGGATCTGTATAAGTATTGGATTTGTTAAGATCTGGTGTCCAAATTTTGTACATGTGTAATGATCTTAATGGGTCTAATGCTTTTGTGCACTGGACCCAAACTGCTCTCACCTTTTTTTCTCTTTTCAAAAAGAGCATTATTTATTTAGAATGAAAGTGGAGTATGAGATCTCAAAATTTTTGAATTACAGCCAATTTAATGTTTTAGAACTTTTATTTGTTTCTGAAATGTAGTTGAAAATTTAATTTTACATATATTTTAGGTCTCCATCTTTCTATTTATCTCTTGTCTGTCTTTAGGAAAACTCTTTTGAGAAGATTTTTATGAACATGACCAAATCTAACTAAATTCTTAAATGGACTTAATGACATAAAACCACATTAAACCTATGAGGTGCAGTTTGTAAAAAAATTTACAATTGGGATAACGATTACAAGTTTTCATAGTTTGGGGTATAAAATGCAATTATTGCTAAAGTTTAGGGTGGTTTTCTACCATTAACCTTTATTAAAATTATTAAACATCTTAAATCCTCATTTAGTTTATGAATTATTTCTCATGTGAAAAAAGGGAGTCTAAGTGAGATGGAACATAATCTTCTCCATTTTATTTAAAATTGAGAGAACAAATTTCACAGTTAAGATTTAATTTCTTAAATTTAATAATGTATAGACTATGGTGTCATTTAAAATTTTAGATGACGTAAGAGTCTATATAATTTTAGGGGGCTTTTGGTATGGAGAATCCACATTCTCCCCTAGCATTCAAATTCTTAGAAATGTGATACTTGAGAATCTGAATGTCTAGGATTGTACCTATATCCATATTTAGTTTGATCAGAAATCTACTAAGATTCTTAGAAATATGAGATTCCTATATTTGGTTTATTCTTAGGGATTTTATATGAATTATTTATTTATATAGATTAATAAACAGAACATCAAGTATGTTTCTGATCATCAATTTTATTTTTTATTTATTTTTTAATCTATCTACAAATAAATAATGAGAAACAATAAGATAAACTATAATTCAAGTCAAATTACTAAAATAAACAATAGTCTAATATTTTTGAAAGACACATATATATAATACAAAAATAATTATTTAAAATTCTCGTTTTATATTGTGTCTTGTCAATAAAATTAATTTATTTTCTTTTAGCATTTATCCCAATCCCCAAATATGAGATATAAATGATAAAAAAACAAGATTGATTGATTCTTAAAGGTACATGTAACCTTAATATTTAAAAACGAGTTTTAAATACATAACAAAACCACTAAAAAGAATTCATATCTTTTTTTTTTTTTTTTTTTTTTTTGAGAAAATAAAGAATTCATATCTATAAGACCATATATATAGCAATAAAATAAAAAATAAAAACTAAAAGTAGTTTGTCAACAATGAAACAAATATTATCTATTACATATATAATGTATTCACCCATGCATTTATGAGCACTTGAATTGCATAGCCATATTGCTCTATGAAGATATGAAGAGCATGTTCTTCATGAAGATTTTAAAAGATTTTTTTTTTAATCTATTAATGGTCAAATGATAGGGAGAACGAAGTTAAAAAGTTCAATAAAGCTAGGTCACAATATTTTTATTATATTTTCTATGTGCCAAACTCTAACTAGTACACAACAAAGCGATATAATATTGGTGAGTACATGTGAAAATCAATAACAACTTGAAACCTAGGCAATGTTGTGAAAACATTGTGGCTATAGTATTACTCTAAAAAGTTTACATAAAATATAACTATATTCAGATATGAGAATGTAGATAGTCATACCTGACAAAAGTGAGAATCAAGATGCGTGTAAAACATGAGAATGTTATGAATTTTTATAACATTTCCAGAGGTCTTAAAAGATTACCTTATACCAAACGCCCACTTTTGACGCTTAATTTTTGGGTTTATGTTTGTAATCGTTTAGAGTTCTCCTTCTTTCTTCTTTTTGTATGCTTTCAAATTTGAATGCCAAAAAGGCAGGTATAGGGTATTTATACTCTAATTTATTCTTTTGTTGCAATAAAGTTTACCAAAAAAATGACCAAGCGTTGCTAATTGGATGGGTAGGAGGGAGCACTATCCCTAGTTGCAATCTAATAATTCAAATTATAAACTATTTTGTGCCCTACCTTTCACCCTCAATTGGTAGGAGTAGTTCCTTTTAGTAAACATTGCTTTATGCACTACGTACAAATGGTCAATCTCTACACTGAGTGGGGTGAGAAATTTTTATTTGTAATTGGAGATTATCATTCAGGCATGACTTCAGAAAACCCCACTAATTATTTAGGTATCTCCATAAACGCCACATTAAGAAGACAATTATCTCAACATCAATATTGTATTTGTATCTTTTAAAATACAAAAAAGTCTATCCTCAAAAATTACAATACTAGTTCTTTCGTTTTCGTTGTTTTTCTTTCGGGCGTGGTTGTGATTATCATTTATCAACTTGCGTTGTTTATTTTCACAAGAATGGTAAAATATCTTTTCGAATCATTTTATATCAGCATATTGGCATATTACTTATCCCGTATTGTTGGAAGGTAGGATTCACTTTCCAAATCATGAAAATAAATCAAATGATTGGTTGCATGGAGTACATCAAGAGATGGAACAATTATATCTTTAATTAAATTTTAATTTTTATATATATATATATATATAATTATTGAAAAATATTCTAAAATATTATATTATATTATTTTTATATAAAATATGAAATCAAGAGAGTTGAAAATTTAGATAGAATAATCAATTTAGTTATTTCTCAAACTTCATGGGCTTTTAACTCAAATTAAAAGATTAGAGAGTTAGTTGATTTTGACCTAAAATTCAAGGAGTGTTTTTGCATTTTACCTAAACAATTTGGTCAAACTTTCTTGTACATTGTACAGATTAGCTGCTAATTTATCATTATAATTGTCATTTTTTTACTTTATTTTGATTATAGAAAATAAAATCTAACGATACTCTCGATCCGATCCTACGATTCAATCCACAAAACTCTCTCATCAATCCTATATAGGATATGAATCAATCCTTATAGAAAAACAACCAAATGACAATGACGTAGGTGAATCACATGCTAGTGGTAGCAAACTTTTGTTCACCGTTCCGACTTGCATTATAAAACAAACAAAAGATCAGAACATTTCTGGAAAGGAATAAAAAAAAGATCCAAACTCACACTACGTATACAATATTTGTTATAAAGAGTCGTGTCTGTTTTTACTGAATACTTTTTTCCTTTATTCTAAAGCACGAATATGATATTTAAAATTCAGAAAACTTGTTTCTTGGTTTGGCTGATTTATTAATTTTATATAGAAAACTTCTGGCAATAGATCAATATAATATGATAAATATTAAGGCCTGGAGCGTGTTACTACAGCTAAGCAATCAACAGAATCTTTACATTTTGTCGAATTATATGCATAAAATTATCTGCATAATTCGTCTGTTTCTTTATAAATGTAGAAACGTATAGCTATCAAACAAAATTTAGGAAATATGTCTTGGTCGAAATGGACGAGCTCTGTTCACCACATTTCTCCCATTTTTATAAAGCTGCTATGATTTTTGCGATCTATTAGTTGTTTGTTCTTTCAAATTGACATTATCATATTGTTATTGGACTTCGTTCCTACGCGTTTGGATTCTTCGCAGTACGACAATGCGGCTCTAACATCTATTATCTAAAAACACTCAAGAAAAGTGTCCCTTATGGCATCAAACGGTCATATGTCCCTAAGGCACGTACCTTCTCTATTAGTGCTTATCCAAAAGGCTTCCATTTTTGGACCTTGACTTAGTTGCATACCAGTCTCGAGAGCGTGGGTGGGGGCTAATTTTATTTATTTTTGATAATAAAGGCAATTAGTTGGACTTTATCTGGGGAGCATGGCTGCTATTGCATACGATTATAATTTATATCTAAGTTTTTTGCTTGGATAGATTGAAAACTATAATAATACTCCAATAGCATAGAACAACAATGAAACATCAGACCTCTTTCCACTCCAAGAGGGGAGGCTCTTGACAATAGCCAGCCCGAAAAATTACTAGTTTATATTTCTGCTAAATCATTTTAACAAGTAGGAAGAACCTCATGCATGTTTTCTATATTAATAGGAAGGATATTCTCTCCAGTTGGCTACGATTTAAAAAAAAAAAAAAATTGAACTTATTTACTTATGTAGAGTATTTTAAAATCTCACATTTTTTTTAGGTATAAACAACAATATTATTTTTGTCAACTTTCAGTAAATAAACAAATAAAATTTTGACAAAAAAACTAATCTAAACGCACACTTATTGGTTCAATCATTAGCGTTGCATCCCTTCAAATACCACTTTTTCCAATCCCGCTTCCATTGCTATATTCACATGCATCCCCTCAATTATATTTAGGTTTGTTTTACATGCAAAACACTTAATCATGATATAACACTTTAAAAGTGGTATAGAACTGTGTACATTGGCACAAATTAAGCCAGAAAATTTCTCTTTTTTTTGCTAATTAAATTAAGCCACAAACTTATTCTTCTTTTAACATATCCTTTATTTGTTAGAAATATACATGGACATGATAAAAGGGCCAGCTCATACTGATGCGAAAAAAGTGTAATAGCACTGGATGTTAGATGTTACATAATTCATATTTAATCTCATGGTAATGAAGGATAATCTAGACTTCTTGGTTAAGCATTCTTGGTTCTTCATGCATTGCGCTGTAGAACTGTATATTCTATGACTATGTTAGGGTCACGTCCACATCGACTGAACTGTCTTTCCTTTATCTCTAGCATGAAATGTATTAAAAAAGAAAAAAAAAAGTGTCATAGGAAAACAATTCCAAAAGTGAGGCCTAGAGGGACTAAACACCCTTAACTTTGCACAAGAAATTTTCCGTTTCATCGGGAAAACAATTCCTAAAGTGAGGCCTAGAGGGACTAAACACAATAATTTGCACAAGAAATTTTGGGTTTGGATCATCCATAGTCAAGTGGGGTAGGAGGGACAACAGCAGAATAATCAAAATACATATTTTTAATATGACAGTGAAAGGGAAACGGGGAAAAGTATAACTATATAATTTTTTTTTTTGAGGGGGAATAACTATATAATTTGAGTATTGGCTAATGATGATTTGTTGGATTTGTGTTCATAATCAACAGCTCCTGTAAAGCCTTGATTTTCGCTTAATCCATATCCATGCTGACAAAGCAAGCTCTTTAATCACCATTAAAATCTTATCCTCCATTCCCTCTCTCCTCCTTATTGGCTGTGACCTGACAGAAATTATTTAATACAATTCTCGTGACTTGAGAGCTAAGGCCTGTGGTCAAAGTTCCACATAATCAACAAAACTCAATACCTATTAGAACATCTCCAGCACTACTTTTTATTTTATCTTCACATGTGGAGAGCTATTTTTTCAACTTCACTCTAATAGACTCTCTATTTTATCTTTATTTTTATTAAAATAATATTTTTATTATTTTATTTTAACTTTTTTTTTCTCTCTCCTCATTTCTCACTTCCCTCCTCAATCCACCGAGATCGGCGCAAACCACCACCCCAAGCCGCCATTGGTCAGTCACCCACACCACAAACACCTCAAGATCGGCAACCCCACAACCACACCCACGGCTCCACCACCACGCCGAGATCGGTGCAAACCACCACACCTAGGCTGAGATCGGCGAGCAAACCCAAACCCAAGCCCACGCTGAGCAAACCCACACTCAGATCGGCATCGAGACCGTCAACCCAAGCCTAACCACCACAAAGGGGAACAGAGGGGAGAGCAGAGAAGGAAAAAGAAACGAAGAGAGAGGGGAGAGCAGAGAAGGAAAAAGAAATGAAGAGAGAAAAAAATCGTGCAAAATGAAAGAAAGGACAAAAAAAAAAAACTTAAATACATGGGTCAGAAATGATTTTTAATTCAGCTGAAGAGTTTGTAAAGAGTGTACAGTAGCTTTTCATCTGTAGCACTTTGGGTTTTTGAAGGGGCGGATAGACAAGTGCTGGAGCACAAATTCTTCATTTTTGCTCTCCACATGTAGAGATAGAGAGCAATATAGACAGGTGCTAGAGATGCTATAGTCTACTTGAATTTTTGCCTTCATCCTAAAACAATCCATGAGAAACGTGGGGAGTTTTAATGAATCACTTGAACACTGCCATTAGCTTGGGAGTTAAGGCTGTACATCAGTCCAAGAGTTGTTTTAGTTTGGTTTTAAAGGATTTTTATTTTCTGAACACAGCTGAGTTAGTTGAGAAACCACCAACTCAAACTAATCCGTAAGTATTAAAATAATCGATCCCAATCAACCCAGAGTTAATTGGTTTGGTTGGTCGGTTTAGACTTATTTTGTTAGGCACTGGACATTTTATCTTCAATACTACATACATATTTTTGGAATAGTATTTAGGTTCAAACATTCCTAAGGTTTGTTGTGAAATGTAAGATATCAAATAGAAGTTATGATTTGTGCACATACGGTTGGGATTTATGTCCTAAAACAATTTAGTTTGACATTTTAATTATTGATAAAATAGTTTTATTTCATGAAAATAAATGTGTGAATAATATGACATTATGTAAAGTTCATGAGATGCATTGAATGTGATTTAAGGTATGTAAATATGATTTACATACAGCAGATCTAAATCACAAGTTCTTGTAAACTCATAAACCTATGTTCATATATAGTCAATGGTGAAATTGGGCTTTTCGTCTAGTATGACTATAACATATCAATTCAAATGATTTGTTTTAATCATGGAAGTGGAGACTTCTAATTGATGTGTTGATGTATTATAAATACATTGAATTGGACCACCATGAGTAATTATTCTACTAAATACCATTAAATGAATTAATTAACTCACAAATTGTTTAAGACATTAACTCTGAATTCTGAGAGAATGGTGAACCCAAATATAATATGTAGATTGCTTTGATGTATTAAAGGGTTTGATCTTATATGGTCAAATAGATCCCAATACATTGGGTGATCACATGTAACATTGTGGGAACACTATTACTCAAGAAGGAATCTATAATCTCTTTTTAGAGATATAAACATCCCCCTGAGATAGATTTAATGGGAATTGATTATTCATAATATTGGCCAATTATTTTAGTAAAAAGTTAGTAAAATTTATATTCTAAGGAATTAGATTCCATATAAATATAAGAATAATCAAAAGATTAAATTAGGGATTCAAGGAATAAGATGTAGTGAAATTAAAGTGACAATTTTTATTAATAACTTTATGTCACTATGGATGATTTAACGAGGAGTTTAAATGTAATTAAAATAGGTAAAGGATGCCTTGTGTAATTAAATAAAATCCTAGAGTTCAATTATATTCTTTTAGTGGAATAAAATGTAATTAATGGTAACTTATGTGCTAGTTATGAGATAACAAGAAGTCTTAGGCCCATTGGAGTTAAGGCTTTATTTTCCGATAAGTCCCACTCCAAACTATATAAGAAAAACTCCTAAGGGGTTAGTGAAAACTTGATACGTTAAACGTACGTGGAATACAAATAGATAAACAATTCAACCAACACAATAGAAAGAGAGAAAAACAATTTTCTTTATAAGTTGCTGTAAATCTCATATTGTATTCTCTATAAGTAAGAGCCCACACTCTTGACCATCAAGATAGTCATTGGAGTGAAGACATTTAAGGGAATAAGAAAGATTCAAGTTTTCTTCAAGAATCAACAAAAGACATCAAGGTATAAAATTTGGAAATCTACAAAGGTATGTTTCCTATGATTAAAAGTTTTTCAAATTTATTAGTTTCATGTGTAACATGCCATGTATGAATAAATCCATCTAATTTTCCACTGCTATATATGTGTTGTATGTTTTTACATACAACTCTATGATGAGTTTTACATATTTATAATATATAAAACCAACACATACAGTGTATGCACATTTTTCACAAAATTTAGGTAATATGATTGAAAATTTGGACAAGTCTATATCAGTGTGTTGATAACAGATATGCATGTCATTTTCGTTCAAATAGGGTTGCAGCCTTCCAGGTGAGAAAATTATTGAGTTTGAATGTGAAATGAGTGGCATCAATTAAAATTGGACACATGTAATAACAATTATTATATAAAATATAAAACATTATATATGCTTTGTATCGAACCCATAGATTTTTATTTAATTTATAAAGAACTCGATCAACCTAATCCAACCTGTCAACTCCAGTAAAACCAATTGATTGATTGGGTTAGTTGTATTATTACTTATTACTTATTAGGTTCCATTCACACTAAATAATTTCTATTATGTGGAACTTTGCTGGGCAGCTAAGAGCTTGGGGTATGAAATTTTATTAGGCAGTACAAAATTCAAAGGGGAAAAACATTAATTGTGTCCTGTCAAAATTGGGAATGGCTTGGGTCCAGTGCACAGTAGCACTGGACCCGTTGAGATACTGTCACGTGTATAAAAACTGTACAAAATTGGACACGTGACAGAATCCTAACGGGTCCAGTGCTCCTGTGCACTGGACCCAAGCCTTACCCGTCAAAATTAGCTTAGACTACGGATATCCATCACATTTGGATTAAAAGAGAAAACAAATTTTTCGTTTCTAATATATTTACAAATAAGGAAGAGGCATGTCCAAAGCCATTTCAGTTGATGTGAGTGCCAAAATGTTCTCAAGGAAAAAGGTAACAATGCTACTCTTAAAATAGAGAGCTTTATACGAAACTAAACTATTTTGGTAGATCAAATAGTTTCAACTTGATCTATCCCGAATATTTATTGTTCGTAGCATTCATACTCTTTCAGATTTTCAACTAAAATAAATTTAAAAGAGATAGAACATCAGCGTCGATATGTCCGAGTGGTTAAGGAGACAGACTTGAAATCTGTTGGGCTTCGCCCGCGCAGGTTCGAACCCTGCTGTCGACGTTATAAATCATTTTTACTCATTTTCCCAAATTCTATTTTGCCAAGTAAAACTACTAATTTTCTGAATCCGGCGCCTCCCATTAATAACCCGTTTTCTTTTTGACCTAGAGGCTAGAACACACAATCAATCAAACTTAAAGAGGCCCCACAGAAATTTCCAATTCCAAAAGGTCACACACTTTTTTTTTTGATAACCAAAAGGTCACACTCTTTAGCAAGAAAGAGAGAGAGCCGCAAAGCAAAGGTGAGAGAGAGAGCGATAATGAACCCAGACGAAGTGTCAAAGGCTTTCGTGGAGCACTACTACTCCACGTTCGATTCGAATCGAGCCGCGCTGGCCAATCTTTACCAAGAGGGTTCCATGCTGACTTTCGAGGGCCAGAAGATCCAGGGCTCACAGAACATCGTCGCCAAGCTCACCACCCTCCCCTTCCAGCAGTGCAAGCACAACATCACCACCGTCGATTGCCAACCCTCCGGCCCCGCTGGTGGCATGCTTGTCTTTGTCAGCGGCAATCTCCAGCTTTCTGGTGAACAACATGTCCTCAAGTTCAGTCAGGTATTTCTTCAAACACCTACTATGTCTAACATAGAAAAATAATTAGAGTTTTATTGGTTACTGTTTGGTTGTGGCTTTGCAATTTTCATCTATGTTAATTGGACACATTTATGTTAATTGTTGCTTAAAGGGTGGTGTTATTTGCACCCACTTTTGGCTTTTCAAACTGGATATTGCATTGTGTGAAATTGACAAATATAAGAGGAGTGAGTCTAATCATAGACTGCCAAATAAGGCCAATGAGCTCTCGCTCAATTCGTACTTGGTGGAGGGTGAGGTCATCAGTTCAAGACCCATTGGGTGCGTGTGTAACTTACTAATAAAAAAAAAAAAAATCATAGACTGCCAAATAGGGTTTACTTTTTTCAATTATTTGCATCTTCTCCTTGTGAATTTTAACTGAATGAAATATTTAGCTAATGCTTCATGCGGAAGGTGTAGCGATTTATGCATGTGTAAGTATAATATATACCTTAGTCCCATAACTTTAGGATTAACTATGGTTCTTCAACAAAGTAATCGAGTTCGGCTATATGGATTCTTATGCGCAATTCTATTATATCCAAGATTGTACTCTTTGTTACTTAGTTAACATACCCTTTTTACTACTAAAAGTGTTATTTTCAGTCTTCCTCTACCTCTTTTCATTCCCTTGACTTGAATCAGATTACTCTTCCGCATTGGTGCATTAATTGCTCTTTGCACATGACCAAACCATTTATAGTGACATATAAACTTGTTTCCTAGTTAGCTCAGGGTTATTATTGTTTCAATGAAAGTCTACGCATTATTTTTCTGTCTCTCCTTGTTCATGAGATAGAGACGCATTATTTTTCTGTCTCTCCTTGTTCATGAGATAGAGGTTTGATAGGTTTTGTGTATATTGGTTGTAGTACATGTAGTGTTGTTGAAAGCATGTTTGGGCATGCTTAAAGCTCAAAGTCCCAAGGTCTAAGCTTTTTGCTTGCTTGAAGAGAAACTTGTTTAATTGAGGACACCTCAGGCACACTTTTCTGGTGCTTTTTGAGGAAGAGCAAAGCACGTCTTGATGCGTTTGTTTTTGCAAACAAATATATGAATTATTAAAATTAACCGATCGATGTTAAAGGAAATGACATGGGCCATTGCCCATTGATTTATTATACAAACACCATTCTTAAGGTGCTATACTACAAAAATAATTTTTCGTTTACATATCCAATACTTGAGCCAGGATGTTTTATTATTCTTGTGCTTCTTGGTCTTTGCCTTTTGGATATATTTTGATTGAACCATTTACTTCATTTTGATCATAGTTATCACAGTTATGTATTTTTATAAAGCACAAGAGAATTATATAAAATATTATACGACTAAATAATTATCATATTGTCCATTGATATTTGATTTTTTTTTTTTCAAATATACTGTATATAAATTTGAAGAAAAGAAATGACTTGTGTAAAATTTGAAAACTTGTGCAAGTACATTATCTATATGAGCTAATAAGCAGAAATATATTACTATTTTGAGTTTATTAACTCTTTTTTTTTTTTTTTGATGAATCTTTCTATAACAAGTTATTATATCTGAAAAATGTGTGTTTTCCTTTGTTCAAGTGCTGCTTGCGCTTTGTGTCTAGGCTCTAGGAGGCTTGTGTGTTTAAGTGCGCCTGACACCTTTACCAACACTAATTACATGCTGAATATGGAATACATTAGTATTTAAGAGTATCTTTGCTGAGTGAAGAGCTAGTTTTCTACTTCACACTAGATTGCAGAATAGCTGGTAATTTTGATTGATTTTTTGCAATGTGCAACTTTTGAAAGGGAGGAGGATTTTGTCAAAGCCTGGCTACTGACCTGTCATATTTTTGGAAATGGGGGAATTTGGGATTGCTTATTTTTTCCGCTATAATTGTGTCACTTGGTCTTCGAATGAGTTGATTACTTTTCAGTGAAAATGTTCTAGTTTCAGTCTCTGGTGTAATTCTTGCCCTTTTGACTCTATTTCCTGCCTTGTTATTTGCAGATGTTCCATCTGATGCCGACACCGCAGGGGAGCTTTTACGTATTTAATGACATATTCCGCTTGAATTATGCATAAGGACTGTTAAGAGCATCATCAGAAACTTGACAAAGGAGTTTTTTTTGTTTCATTGAACATCAAAAATCAAAACCAGGTTGTGTTGTGTTATTTAGTTTCTATGCTTTTGGAATAGGTACTGCAGACTTTATCTATGTTTGGCAGCTTGCTTGTTTTCTATGTTTGATCATCTTGAAGTATACTACTTTGATTGCATGCATTGATGTAAAGTAGTACAATTGTTTCAAATTTATAAGAATGAGTTGTTCCATGCATTTGGATAAAAAGATGTGATTTTTAGACTCATCTTCCTTTAATTTTGGATGCAAGCATTACCTCGGAGGGAAGTTTCATGATGGTTTTCATACTTAGAAGGTGGGATAACTAATTTTGTTTTAGGGTTAGTCAACTTGGCTAGTGAATTGCTCCCAACAATGTTTTCTTTTTATTTTCTTTTTTATCCATTGCATTTTTCCCAAACCTTTGGTAAATTTGCGTTGGATACAAAAAAAAAAAATTGTATTATGATTAACTCTTTTAATTTTTTGCTGAATGAATATATTATGCTTGTCAGTTGTCATATTAAAGAGAGGAGAAAAGAAAAAAAGAGAGAAGGGGGGGGGGGGGGGTGGGGGTGTTCAATATATGTGATGTTTAAATCTAGATTCTTGGAGATACATCCACTTACCAGGTTTAGCCAATCAAATAAACAATCAATGTTAAAATCAGGTTGCGCTAAATCTATTTTATGAGTGTTAGCCAAGTGCTTGGTGATTGATTCCTCCCTAATAGGAAACAATATGGGGTGAATGGAGCAGGTAAGTGTAATTCTACGACAGTAATGCAAATTTGTCGAGGGTAGACAAAAATTACACATTCAAATATTGGAGGGGGTATCTAGAAAATTCTCAGTGGCACCAATCTTGGGAGATCGCAGATTAGAGTCTGAATGGTCCCTGTTGTGACCTTGTGAGAATCATTTCTTGCTATACGTTTTCAACCAAATCCAGTTTGCGGCCCAAACATCCACATTAACACTACGAAGTTACGCATCACCGAAAAAGTAGACTATAGTTGTGTAGGACAGCCCTCACTGACGCGTAATTTGGTCCCACATCAAACTGCTAAACATAGTGATGGCGTGTTCATCTACAAAAGGTACCACCAGAATGTTGATCTCATAAGCAATCATAAAGTGCTTTTATGCCACAAAGATTAATTGCGTCCCAACAGGAACAAGAAGAGTATGGAAAGAAAAGGTTGAGACTCACTGTTTTATGGGTCCCGATCCCATCTTTAACACATTAAGCTGTACCTAATTCTGGGATAAACTAATAGTTTTCGCAGGATCAATTTTAATTTTCCACAATACCATAGACGTTGCTTAGCAGGTGACTGATTAAAAGGATTAGACACCACCATACATATATGTACTATATGAGTGTTACATTCGAAGTTTCCTTGACCGTAGTGCATGTGAGGTGTATAATGTGAAATTGAAAAAGAATGACTTGATTCTCTTACGTTCACTTTCCGAGTCATCAACTCTTTGTCTCTTCCTCCAAAAGCAAGACCTCATCTTTATAATCATCTTTCTTTGTTGATTTTATTGCCTTCTTTAAGAGAGATTACAAAGAGATCTGGTAAAGAGTGGGGAGGGAGAGAGAGAGAGAGAGAGAGAGAGCAAGAAGGTGAAGATGTCGGATTGGGGGCCAGTGTTTGTCGCGGTGGTGCTCTTCATATTGCTCACGCCGGGGTTGCTGATTCAGATACCGGGGAAAAACCGATTAGTAGAGTTTGGCAACTTCCAGACAAGTGGAGTTTCCATACTGGTTCATTCCATCCTCTACTTTGCCATTATTTGCATCTTCTTATTAGCAGTTGGGATTCACATGTACATTGGCTCATAGCCTCCACAATAAATACCACTCAACATCTACAAGTTTCCGAGTTAGTAAGATTGTTGTGTGCTTTCTGCTGTTTCTTATCATGTCCTCTGTATCTTTACTGGCCTTAAATTATTGAAAGTTAGGCATGAATTTAATTTGTTGAACTACAAGCTTAAAAATTCTCCATTGGTTCTACCTATTAACTATTAAATGGTTTGTGTGTTGACTGGTTGGTATTTATGTTTCTTAATCACTCATCCAAATTTCTATACACAGGATAATTTTCTCTGTTTCAAAGAGTATTAGCAATATTTAGAGTTAAATAATGTGGGTTCTAAAACTAGTTGTGTAGGTCGAAGTTGAGAATTGGGGGGCCAACGAGGCTAGGGCCCTCATTAATTCAATTTGCATCCTCAAAGGAAGACTGTGATCTTGACTCAGAAAACTCTTCATCAGCCGCTAAATTCAATAATAAGTTACAATGTATGTATTTTAAAAGAAAAAAAAAAAACATTTGCGATGATTCACCATGTTTGTGGGCACAAAATCAAAGTTATTGTTTGCATTTTTTCTTGTATGTATGATTTTATATATTTTTTAAAAATTGCAAAAAAAAAATATTAAATACACCTTAATTTGTGCTCTTAAGGTACTCATTAATAAAATCCAACAAAGAAAATCGAAAACATGTTCTGTTTGTTTGCTGTCAAAAGCTTAAAAGCATATTAAAGCCCCTGATTACTTTTTGTTCCCAAAACTACAACGTTTCTTGGAAACCGTTGCTAATAAGGAACATATCAAGTGATTTTATTTGTCATTTTAAGAGTTTTGTAATTTAACTGCATCTTCTGGGGTAAGTCTCGCAACACATGAGGCTTAGGCAACCCCCCTCACAGGGCATTTACAGGGCCAAAAGGAAAAAAAAAAGGCTTAAGGGCAATAGATCATTTTGAGTATATGTGGACATGAAGATCTTAATTTCTTTGTTTTTGGACAATTTCACTGTCTCAGTCCATGGAGGACTTGCAGTTGCTTGCTTCCTGAATAGCATTGAGAGAGTTCTGACTCCTTTGGTAATGGAGAGTTCTTAAGTGGAAAGGAACCTTCTTGGAAGGTTCTTAGTTTACAAGTACCACTATATAATTGCTTATTTACCAAAATGCCATATTTGATTTCTATTTACTATATTACTTTCTCACATGTTGACACGTGAGTGTTGGATTGAGGACTATCCACCTACTGTGCAACCCATGGTAAATAGTGACTTATTACATTAATAAAAATATTAACATAATATTTTCACAATAATGATAAGTGGACAAACTATGAATTGTAAATAATAAAGTAATGTAAGTAATGAGTCTAAATGAGAACTAATAAAAACTTGCCAACTCAGTATTGTTGTGAAAATATTATGTATGTAGCATTGCTTTAAAACTTTTATATCATATTAAGTTATTAACTTAAAGAAAAAAGAAAACTAACTGGTCACTTTATTGGGGAATTTTTTAAAACACTAAATTAAATTCATTTATTTAAATCATTTAGTTTAATAATAGTAATATGTAATAACTTTTTATTAAGGACACAATTCCGCTACAAACCAATTAGCAGTCATTCTGCTACAACTCACTACGTGACAATTCATAAGATTATCCAGGTGTATTTTTAGTCACATGACCTATTGAATAAGTCACGTGACTTTTTTAAATAATACATGTGAATGGTTTTATGAGTTGTCACGAATGGGTTGTAGCAAGATAGTTACAACCAAATTCTGTCTTTTTTTAATATATATATATATATATATATATATATAGTGTGTACTAGTATCGAAATATTCTGTTCCAATATCTAATTTGGATTGTGTCTGAAATTTTTTAATATTTAATAATAAGTGGACAATCAAAATCAACACAGGTTTGGGTAACCCAAATCTCGGAACCGGCTGCATCTCCTAATATTTCTAAACATTGAGGGTTCACATGATCCCTTTCCCCAAGACCCCAACTATATATCAAATTATCAAAGAAGTAGAAAAAAGTGAGGTTATTTCTTTCCAATAGGACACTGTAATTTGTCTTTCCTGCATGTTGTAAGTATAACTGGAATTGCAGGATTAAGAAACATTCTAACCATGAGACAAACAACTCTTTCATGAATAGCAAAGTAAATCTCTTTTTCTACTATAAGGATTAGCTTGAGAAACCTTGCTAAAAACTTGGGGAGACTGAATGGTAATTATATTCTCTTCATTAGCAAAAAGCTGATTTCTTGAGTTGAGAACTTACATCGACCAAAAGCGGTAAACAAAAGATTACACAGCCACACAGGCATAATAACCCTTTGTCCTATCAGCCTATTGCTTCCTAAACATAGAGGTGAATGTTAAGAATAATAAGAAACAAAATAAGAAGCAAACCGTAGAGAACCGTGTGCACAAATATGGCGGCAATATTAGTCTTCATGCTCATAAAATCAAGTGGCCGATTCTTTCCTGGCATTTGAAAGAGTGTTCCTGGTGACAAAAGTGCAAACAGTGCCGCAGCTATGATGGGAGCAGCCCAATCTTTCATAATTCTCAGCCTTAGCAAATGACCAAAAGTTTAGCTTACAAGAAGAAGAAGAAGAAGAATCACGGAGGCATATAAAAAAGGGCTTTGGATGCTATGTTAATATTTGTACAAGACCTTAAAGGAAGAATAAGAATCCCCTAAAGAAAGAACATGAATATAATCAATGAGTCACTTTATCCTTCTTTTTGTATTTTTGATTTTTTTAAAGTTTCTGTTGCACTGTTGGGTAAGGCAGAGCATCATTTTCTATTGTTGTCAAACCCACGAGTAGGTTGAGTGGATGAATGATATGCAGTTTGCAATCAATTGCGGTATTAATAAGTAACGGATGTGTGTGGGTGGATGCCTGGGTCACAACTCACAATGCGTTATCACCGTCCATTTTAGCACGCACTAGAAGTTTACAAGCATTCTTTTGAAAAAGAGGCTTAGGAGGATTCGTCAAAATAAATAACTTTGAAAGATGGAAGTGGGTCCCGTGATATATGGCTTTTGGCGGTCTTGCATTTGGAGAAGCACCATTTTGCCCTTAAAGGGTTATGCATTGACTTGTTTGTTTTAAAGCGCAGGCAACAACCATTCTTCAGTCCCTTTAGCCCACACTGCAATGTCTCAATTCTAATTGATGGAGCAGTCGTCTAAATTTAAATATATAATATTGAAAAGTTATTAGGTATTTATGGAGTATAACGACATGATAGTGAATCCTTTCACATAAATAGTGAATGCTATTTTGTATTAAATTTGTAGGACTCATTGTTTTGTTAGTATCACATCATTATGTTTATGCCACTTTTTCTCTTATTTACTAAGTTATTTTTGTAATAAGGATTTCAGTCTTAACTTGTAATATAGATGCGAGCAAAAAAAGTACTAAAATGGATCAAGATACTTTATTAGATTTCTTAGTTTAAAATCATAATTAAAAGTATCATTACATATTAATACACTATGAAAAGATTGTATTATTTTTATTTGGATTTAACAAAAAATTAGATAATGAAAAATTATTTGTATATTTTTAATATATAAGAAGTGACATTATTTGATTTTATAAATTAATAGTAAATTGAAATAGATCCGATAATTAACGAAGAGAAAGTGAAGAAATTGCAATTTATCCAAAAATATATATATTATAATTCATAAGGAGACAAATTTAGGTGAAAAGATACTGTTTTTAGGGGTTTTTTTTAAAAAGAATTTTTCCTTGAATTTTTAACGGAGAAGAAGTGGAGGAGGCGCTATCTTTTTCGCCTTCCCCACCGTTACATGATTTCGCATGTGCCCAATGCAGACAAGTCACACCCATTAATGACTCACCCAGATCCAGTCACTCTACAGTCTAGTCTCTCTCTTTCTCTCTCTTGTGCTTAACCAAAAACATATATAAAAAAAAAAAAAAAAAAGACTATCACCATATTCTCCCGATTCCCAAGTGTCACTCTCTAAATCTCATTCACTTCCATCCTCATCCTCTCATCTGCGTTGCCTAAAAGCTACCAACTTTCTCTTTCCCCTACACTCTACTACATAAACCCATTTTAAGCTTTCTAAAACACTTTGATATTTTGAGAAAATGGCAGACTGGGCTCCCGTACTAATTGGTGTTGTACTGTTCGTGCTGCTCCAACCGGGACTTCTCTTTCAGTTACCGGGACACAACCGACAGCTGGAGTTCGGTAGCATGAAGACTAATGGCAAGGCTATTGCGGTCCACACCCTCATCTTCTTTGCTCTCTATGCTGTCCTCATCTTGGCCGTCCACGTCCACATCTACACCGGCTAATCCGGTTTCCTCTTCTTTACAGGGTTTGCTTTTCTGTTCGAGATCTGTGTATGTTTTTTATTTTATTTTCAGTGATTTTAACATATTACTTGGTTGATCAAATATATACAGGATAACAGATCTCTTTGATTAAGAAATGTAGCTTTTTGCTTCTGTTGGCTTCGTAACTTGTTTATTTGGGTTAATTGCATTTTGATTTTTGACAGATAAATTATAGTTTGAGTTGAATTGATTTGTCATCCCGTGGTGTAGAAAGTTGTGTTTCATTTGTACAAAGTTTAATTTCTTATTTCTCAAAAAAAAAAAAAAAAGTTTAATTTCTTAATTAAAATTAGTCCAAAATCGTTGAAAATCACATCCTAAAAAAACAGTGAAAAGTAAACTTTAAAAAATATATATATATATCTCATTATGATTTTTATGTATTAAATTCATAAACCAAAAGCATATGCCTATAAAAACCTTTTAGCTTGTGTTTGGATGAGTTCATTAACTTATTATAATTATTAATTTTTATAAAAAATAAGGTGGATAATTACTTGTAAAAAGTAAGGCTTGAAAGATCAATGAATGTACCTAGCTTTACAAAATAAGCTGGCCGGATTTGAGTTAAAGCTGCACCCACAACAATGACCACAATAATCTCAAAAGATAAACCAAATTGCTTGTCAAAACAGAAAGCAAAGAAAATAAAGTTAGAGATTGTGATGGGCCCATGAGTGAGAATGTGAGATGATAAGGCAAATTTTATTTTGTTGTGATGTAAACTCTCGTCTCTGAGTTCCTTTTCCTTTTTCTTTTTCTACTTTTGCTGAAAGAGTTTCAATTTATTCACGTATATTTAGCATGTTGAATATCTTTCACATCATTTTGTGTGATTATTGGTATAAAACGTTCCTCTAATATATTGTTGTTCTAAGTCTGGATTCCAATTTCCAAATTTTTATATTGGTATTTTGAGTTTACAAAGTGGTTATTTAGTATCTATTTGGGATAGCTTAAATTCATTGATTTATTTGGTTTAAAATATAAGTTGAGTAAAAAGATGGATGTATTTAAAGAAGAGTACACGTTTTAAAAAATTACACATAAACGGGCTTAAAAACTAAGCATATTAGCTTTAAATAAATGGACTATTAAGGTTGGACTTAAAAGCCACGAGACCCACTCGTGTTAGTCTTTAGTGGGTAGGTCTCATTAGTCATTTCTATCTCTAGCCTCTACCGCCCAAAGCCTTGGCTTGGTTTTGCTTATCCCAAATCAACAAACTACAAATTAGAAGGATTAACGTGCGTATTTGGTGATCTCAAGTTTTCAACTCTCAACAACTCTCTCAATCACTTACATTTTAGTCCTCTCGTTAGAGCGCTAATATCATAATCAGTACTCCTACTAAGTGTCTGGAATCTTGGCATCAAGCAGTTCTATTAAACATGGTAAGGTTTGTTTATTAGAGTAAATTGGGTTTGGTTGTCTCTGTCTCACGTGCTACGACTTGGGACTAGGAAAGTTTGTTCGTTCTGCAACCAATTAAATATGGCATACCATCCTTCATTCTAGTGTTATTGTTGCATCCGAGGTTGAGTTTATGAACCCCGGTTGAGATCTAACAGGATATGACTTGCTTGCGCTTAGCATGTGTTGTTGGAAATTTCACATGAAAAAAAAAAAAGAAAAAAAAAAAATTGAGTAATTAATATGACATAATTTGGTCTAGATCTAAGCTTTTGGGTTAGATATGTTCTTTTATATATAGGTGATATTAAGGTTTAAATTGGAATTTCTTCAGAGTGTTTAAGTCCCAACATCACGTTGACTTGATATTTGTTTGGTTGAGAGTAGATTCTTAATGAATCAATCATTAACTTTAATACCCAGTTTGGTTCGTTTAGAGCCATACAATCAGTGATTAAAAGAAAAGGAACACTACCAAAATTGCGATCATCTGTCATATAGGTAGAATGAAAATATGTTAATGCACTCTTCATAAATTGTATGAGCAATGAGCAGTAATGCTAAACACAAGGTTTTATTTATTCTTTGCTTTCTTTTCCATTTTTTTTTTTTTGGGTGTTAGATTTAATCAGAGGATGTCACCATATCAATGAAGCTAAAGACGATGCACACCGTAACAAGATCAAACTTCATGCTAGGATAGACTCATAAGTCACAACCTTATTGAGATATAAGTCAAGGCCTCAATATGAGACAATTTATTTATACCTGTCGAAATATCTATAAGACAATTTATGGATTTTTCCTTTAATTTGAACCAAACCTAATAGCCATCCGCATAACACACAAGGAGTCAAGTAAGAATATTAAGAGGAAAACTTACAAAGCAAAGAGAAAGATAGGAAAACCTCCCTATCTTGAGGAGGAAGGTTGAAAAAGAAAAAAGAAAAGAAAAAACAAGTTAACAAATTTGGAGGTGGGTGAACATAGTTTGGATCATTAATTAACGTGTATGTGAATGCCAATTGCAATGACCAAGATGGTGAGTATGCAAAAGTATATAATGGCATGAACTAGGATGGCAATTCCGCTTGTGCTCATGTTCCCGAACTCTATGACCCTTACTCTTGCCGGCAGTTGGAACAGCAACCCTGGTGACAAGAGGATGAACAAAATCACAGCGACAACGACAGGCCCCCAATCCGCACTCATCTTTCTCTCTTGCTCTCTTGCTCTCTCTTGCTTGAAATGAAAAGGAGATATATGGAGACTATGGAATTTCTCTTGGAGTATAAATGAGAGAAGACAATGATGTGGTCTTAATATGTAGAACGAATGAGAGTTATTTTCTTGGTTGTTAAGGGAGATGGGGATGCTAAACTTGGTGAAAAAGTAGACAATTGGTTTAAAAGAGAGGAAAGGTATGTTGGGGGTAGTGGGTTTGCTTTATGGAGATGGAAAGAAACTCCTTTTTCTTTCATTAGCTACTAATAATTGTTCACTACAAGGCTTCTTTTCCTTGGCTTTAGAGATTGATGAAGGTGGAGTCTTAATAAAAGAAATCAAAAGAAATAAAATGGGAAAGGACGTGCAGGTGTAAAGGTGGAGTCAAGACTACGTGTGTTTTGAATGCTTCCTTGTTTGGTTTACGTCTCTACAGACTACAGTAAAAGCTAAATGCATGTGTTAAGGAATGTAGGGACTAAGAGCATCTCTAGCAGTGCTTCATTTGGGCTCTTTATCTCCACATGTGTAGAGCAAAATGAAGAATTGATGTTCCAGCAGCTCTTCAAATTGCCAAAATGCTATAGTAGCTTTTCACTAATGAAAAGCTATTGTACACTCTTCAGCCATTAAACAATTAATTTTGACCGGCCTTATTTAAGCTGCTTTTTTTTTTTTTTTTTTTTTTTTTTTTTTTTTCATTTTTTTTTTTTTTTTTTTTTTTTTTTTTTATTTTTTTTTTCATTTTGCCGATTTCTTTCTCTCTCTTCCATTTTTTTTCCTTCTCTGTGCTCTCCCCTTTGTTCTCTTCTCCATATCTCTCCTCTGTTCTCTGTTGATTTTGTGGTGACGTGGTGGTTAACGGTTGGAAACGGGCTTGGGCTTGCTGATCTTAGCCTGGTGGTGGGTCTTGAGAAATGAGCCGATCTCGACGTGGTGGTGGGTCTTGAGAAATGAGGAGAGGAGAAACGAAGAAGAAAAGAGAAATGAGGAGAGAAAAAAAAAAGTTAAAATAAAATAATAAAAATATTATTTTAATAAAAATAAAGATAAAATAGAGAATCTGTTGGAGTGTAGATGAAAAAATGGCTCTTCACATGTGGAGAACTCTCTACATGTGAAGATAAAATAAAGAGTGTTGCTGGAGATGCTCTAACAAAAGTAAAAATAAGTGGAAATATGATGAGGATCTGGAGTTCCTGAACTAGATGTTGGTCACTCTTTAGATTAGGGTTGGCAAAAAGGTGATGCTAACTTTTGTTAATATATAGCACGGAGATTAGGGATTTGGACCTATGCAGGGTAAGGACCAATTGACAAAATTATGCTAATCGTCGTCTAAGCAACATGAAGAAAGTTGAAGCTATTAATTACAAAGAAACTATTTAAAAATTTTCTCATAAGAGTAAGATAGCAACAATTAAGCAAATCGACCCAAGATGTTAGTAAAGAGTTTTGAATCCAATATGACATTGGGAACAAATAGACCAATTCCTTAGGATTTTGTTGGCGTGAATTGATACTATTGGTTCATCCATCCTTAAATCACAAATGACTGTAACATAACACTCATTAATCATATAAAGTGATTGACATGGAAGTTAAATATGGTCCAAACCATAATTTTTGATATCGTTTCGTTCCAGCTAGAACGGGCAGAATATATCGTATTGATATACAGGTACCCTCTATTCCACCTTGGGTTCAATTTCGGGTCGTTCCAGGTCATTTCAGGCAATTCCAACTGAAATTGGTAATTCGACCAGTACACAGTCAAAGGCTGTTCTCTATTTCTTTTCTCTCTCACTCAGTGCCTCCGTCTTTCATTTCTTTTGCTCACTGCCTCCATTAGAGATCCCATTTCGTCGCCGTGAGGACTGAGAAAGATATTCCATTTCTACGGGAGGTGTTGTTGGCTTGCTGCGTTGTAGTTACAGGCTTGCAGCAGATTCAGAGAGAGATAGCGAGAAGAAAAACTAAAAAAGAGGAAAATTAAAAGAGGAAGAGAAACCATTTGGTCAACGTGTGAAAGTGAATGTGTAATTGAGGGAGTGGGGTTGGTGGGAGTTATTAATGCCTTTACTGTCATTAAAAACTAAAGAAATCAAATCTCAATTAGAGTGCCACTTACAACAAATATATAATAGATGATATGAATATAAATTAATATATATTTATATATATTCAGAAATTATATATATATATATAATATTAGTCGTAAACAAGGAAAGGAACGCCGAAATTGGCCGGTACCTAAATATTCCATTCTGATGGCCAAATCGGAACGAAATTCACAACTATGGTCTAAACCTCTATCTTTCTCTGTTTTGAGCAATAGTTACTTTATGCATTGAATATATACATCATCCATCTCATAATGTATAAACCCTATGGTGGTATGAAATTAACATGCTATGTGAGAGAGAGAGAGAGAGAGAGAGAGAGAGAGAGAGAGAGAGAGAGAGAGAGAGAGAGAGAGAGAGAGTACATATATCTAATGCATGAGCTAACAAGAAAGCACTCTCGAATCATGAATTGATTATGGGCCTAGTCACGATGTTGTAACCATTGTCCAACGATGATGTATCATGTATCATGATTTAGTTGCCACAGTTCTTGTTTCTCAAAGGCCTGGCCAATTTTGTGATTGGAATGTTCTTTTTGGGAGGAGTTTTAACGATTGGGAGTTGGATCAGGTAATGGCTTTCTTCTCCCTCCTTCATTCTCATACCCCCCAGGGTGAAAACGCGGATAAGTTGCATTGGAGATTAAATAGGAAAGGTACTTTTGATTCTTGATCCTACTATCATGCTTTTCATGCACCAGTGGTGGTGCACTTTCCCTGGAAGAGTATTTGGGGAGTGAAGTCTCTTAGAAGGGTTGCCTGTTTTATGTGGACAGTGGCTTGGGGTCAGATTCTTACATGTGACAATTTAAGAAAAAGGGGTTTTGTGCTGGCTGGGTGGTATTGTATGTGTAAAGTTGATGATGAGTCGGTGGACCACCTTTTCATTCATTGTTGGGCAGCCTGGATGTTATGTAGCTTGGTGTTCCGTTCTGTGGGGATAGATTGGGTGCTCCCGAATCGAGTTTTAGATCTCTTATTTGGCTAGTGGAATTGGTTTGAGAAGAAATCTTCAGGTGTGTGAAATTTGATTCCTTCTTACTTGATGTGGATCATTTGGCAGGAGTGAAATAACCATACTTTTGAGAGGATAAGAAAACTGCTATGGATAAACTTTTAGAGATTTTTTTTAGGGTTTTGTATGATTGGTCTCGGGCTTGGGGTTTTACTTTTTCTCTTTTTGTAGGAGAATTTTTAGCTTTTGATAATTCTAATTTGCTTTTGTAACTCACTTTGAGTGCATGCTTTATGCACTTAAAGTTCTTTTTTAATAATGATCTCTTATTTATAAAAAAAAAAAAGAAAAAAAGAAAAAAAGAAAAGGTAATTGTGGCTGGTGATGTAATGTAACACAAAGTAATAGATTTATAGAGGGCTCGCATATTTATAGATAACTATGTAGTCTCTTTTTCCTTGCCTCTAATGTGCAAGCCCATTCTAGGACTGACTGACGTCTAGTCCATACAGTGAGCGGAGCCCATACTAAGCATTAGTAATCCTAAATTAGATTCAGTTATCCTCATGGGGCCTTTTCAAAGGAAAATCTCATTGAGCTGATCTTGGAC
This sequence comes from Fagus sylvatica, assembly GCA_907173295.1. Lineage (NCBI taxonomy): Eukaryota > Viridiplantae > Streptophyta > Magnoliopsida > Fagales > Fagaceae > Fagus > Fagus sylvatica. The sequence continues at coordinate 30,268,452 of OU015768.1, read as the reverse complement.
TTCAGACAACTCGGCCCATATTGGTGCGTTTATCAAAGATCTATACAACATGATTACACCGACAAGGTCGGTCCAAGAGCAAAGTAGACAATAAGAAAAATAAGAAAAGGTCGGTTCAAATCAGCAGAAATGTATGACTACCTTTTTTTAGTACTAAAATACATGTCACAGACATATATCAAAAAAAAAAAAAAACATATCACAGGCACATCTATAAACCAATCAATCAAAAGAAATTCTGCTATAATGAGGTCTGTTTTATTAAACGAAGAGTTGAATTATTGTTTTATAAGTATTAAAATTGCTCTTTGGGTGATGGGTTTGATTTTACTTAATACATTATAATTTAGCTAGGCTTACCAAGACACAGCCGTCCAAAGAAATGAAAGATGCCACGTTATGCCAACCAGTAGGAGTTGTATTGTATGGTGCATGTAGCTATCAGATTGGCGTCGAATCTAATGCTTTTCTGCCGATTTCAAACTCTTGCTTTGTCCTTAAACATTCACTTTGTCCTCATTAATTTCCTTTTTATAATGGTTCTATACTTGTATTTTCCTTCTTATCTATAGTCCACACTATAAGATACACATACCCACCAACTTTAAATTAATAGTGTAGCTTATAAGTACACGAACTCAGAAAAGTGTAAGAGCGATGGCAGATTGGGGACCGGTTTTGATAGCTGTGGTGCTATTTGTGGTGTTGACGCCGGGGCTGCTGTTCCAACTGCCTGGCAACAGCCGAGTGGTGGACTTCTGTAACATGCGGATGAGTGGCGTCTCCATATTGGTCCCCACCATTATCTTCTTTGGACTCATCACTATCTTTCTCATTGCCATTGGTGTTCATATCACCACCGGATGATTTATTTTGTACGTAATTAGGTAGTAAACTCTTTGAAGGGTAATTATGATTTTCAAGTAAATTGGCTTGGACTGCAACTATGTACTATGTGCTTCTCTGCTTATTATACAGGAATGCTCAAGTATACATTTAAAAGACAATGTGAAATGTAGCGAGGCACATTAGTCTAATCGATCATGGCTATTATTAGATTCCGATTTGGTAAAATGATCCCAAATCTATTAAGAATCTAATTCTTTATACTATTTGAAATATCCATGTTTCTGTTTTTGAGCCGATTTGAGTTGGTTGTAGTTTCTTTGTTGAATGAAATTTGCTTAATTATCAAAAAAGTTGGAACATGGTGTCTTCACTTTTGTGGCTCCTTAGCAACAGACCTAAAACATCACACGTGCCATTCATGTTTTCTTATTATTATTTTTAAATATATATTTTGAGTTCTATTTATTATATCAAAAGCCCGCATCTATTAGATTTTTATATTGACCACAATATTTGGGGTATTATATTGATTGCTACCCTAAAAAGATAAAGACTACTAGTATAGAAAGACGATAATTAGAAGATTGATAATGCTTTGTCTCATACCATGGCCACCTAATTCACACCACTTAGGTGTGGTACAATCATTACTTTTTGTAAGAAGTATGACATGAAAATACTAGATTCACACTGAGGGTCGGTCCTGAGGTTTGGGTTGCTCAAATCTGTCCCGATTTTGGTTGCTCACTTATTATTAAATATTAAGAAAATACAAAAAGTAAAAAAAAAAAAAAATTATACAAAATCAAAGTTGCATTGTGCTTTTAACTTGAATTATTATATAAAAAAAAAAAAAAATGCAAAATGTAACCCTGATTATAGTGCTTTATAATTTGCATGATCCACTTCAAAGAAAATAACTTCTCTTTGCATTTTTTGAAGCAAAATTTTTCAATTAAGTCATCGTACTTTAACATATCCAGGTACTAATTTTCAATTACAATTCTAGCACTGATAGGATTCAAGTATTTTGTAAGCTTTTTAGACCTTCGTGCTTTGTTTCTTTTGGGTTGATTTTATTAGATGACTAGACATTTAGGTTGGGCTATTTTATTTTTTATTTTTTGAGAAATACATGTGTATTATTTTATTTATTTTATTTTTATTTTTTTTAAGTTGGACTAGGCTATAGCCCAATCCAACCAACTAGTGCTTTTGCCACTAAATAAAGGGACGGCATTCTAGGAGTTGGAGAGAGAGAGAAAAAAAAAAAAAAAAAAAACTCCAAAATGTGTGGTTTAGATGATGGACGAAGCTAGAATTTCTACTTGAGTGAGGGTAAACATATGAATTATTTTTTATTCCATGAAAATCTAAAATAACATTTATTTAGTATTAACAAAATATCAACAAATTGAAAAAACATAAAACTGCAACCATTTCTTAATCATAAATAAACATAATCACTAACTCACATAATTTGTTAGGAGTGTTTAAAATGGTAATTCCATGTAGCAGTATGTCAAATCTCTAACCCAAAATTCTAACCCAACATTAAAGCCCAATAAAAATGTTATATACCATTAGACTAAGGAAGAAATAAAAAATGTAGTTAAGTGAACTTTGCCACGTGGGGGGCATAAAACAAATGGAAGGGCTGGTCACTGCTGGGCCGACAAACCAATGTATGCCCTCTGGAAAGTAATCAAAAGGTCGCTTTAAAAAATGTGTTTTTAAAAGTGGACAACAGTTGTTATCTTTTCTTTTTCCTTTTTTTTTTTAATAAAAACCAAGTGTCTTGTGTTTTTGTCTTTTCCATTTCGTCATCAACAAGAGTACGGGTATGTAGTATGAACAAGATGAAGAAGCTGCGGGACTGCAGAGTCACGCCAACGAAAAAGAAGTGCTGAATTGAAGAAATCGAAACCAGAAAGTTGTGCCTTTTTATAATCGTTTTATTTCTGTACTATTAGTATGAAAATATCAATTTTTTTATATCAAAATAAAGCATCAATAATAATTGATATTTTCGTACCAATAACGTGAAAATAATTATATTTAGTGTGAAAATATCATTATCTTTTCTTCTTTTATATAAACTAATAAATTTATTTTTGCTTTGTGATTGTCCTATGGGGTGGGTTGCCCAAGCCCAAGGGCTTGTTGGGCTTACCCTTCGGCCGGCTCGTACCCTTATTCAAATGTGACAGATCAGTACATCCTATATTCCTATTACATACCACTTCCATCCACCAAGAGGGGAAAGTTTGCTAAAGATAAAGGTTAATTACAATTATCCACCCTAAACTACAGAAATATTTGCACTATACATCTTAAACTTCAAAATTTTGTAATCAATACCCTAATTCAATGTTAATTTGAAATATCTACTTTAATGTCCAAATCAATGTAAAAATAAACTGTTTAACGGGCAAATATGAAATCATTAGATATGCATCATAAATTATAAAAGCATTTGTAATGTACACCACTAGTTTGGACTCTTAAATGGTGGATGGATATTGCAAATTGTTCTCAAATTAAGGTGTCGATTGAATTTTTTTTAAAGTTTAAGGTACATATGGTAAGTACTCTATAGTTTAGAGTGAATAACTGCAAAGCAATTAACCCTATATTTAATCATTTAATCTATCAAAACTTTGATAAAAATAAATTGCATGATAGTGGAAGTCTAAGTCCCAAATTTTAGCAAGTTCAACTTGTCAAGCAACAGTACATCAAATATGACGATACAAATACAATCATGACATAGAAATGGCACCCTAGCTTTAGGAGAAGCTAAACAATACATCACACAACCAAAGACTTCAAATTCAAAATTTGGATATAATTTACTGTGAAAATTTGGGCATATATAGCATTCTATTGGGTATTCTATCTGAATATTGGAAAACATATCCCAAGATGTGGTTCACAAATCATTTATGCTAATTTTAATTCAAAATCAGAACCTCAAAACGAATGGAAATGAGGATTGGAATGCTAATTCACCTTCACGAAACTTAAGTAAGTGGTTCCCTGATCTGATTCCGAGATTGGAATATCCCAACTGCTCTTTCTGATGGACATGTCATGTGGCAGTGTTCAACTTTCTCTCTTTATGGTTACATTCGGGGTTAATTACACTCTACCACCTTGAACTATCACCCATTTTTCACTTCACCCCCTAAACTTTAAAAAGTAACAATTGACCCCCTAAACTATTAAAATTGCACGGCCGTTACCCCCTGATGCCAAAATCCGGTTAAAATAGACGGAATTGAGCTACACGTGACATGCACGTGCTCCCGGGCCCACCAAAATAACTTTACCAAATTAATTTTTTTCAAAACCCCGAATTACCCTTATCACCTTAACCAAATCTGAGGTAAAAACAAAGTTTCAGCTTCAACCTCAATCAATGGCAACTGGAACTGCTGTTGACCCACTGATTCAACCCCAGAACATGAGTTAATCTTTACACTTCCCCTTATTTTCTCAATAGCCAAACATCAATGGAATTCTAAGAAAAATATTCAAGAAAATTAATAAACATAACAAATATTAACAGCCAAACTCTCACTCTCCCTCTCTCTATAGGTAAGCCACCGGTGTGACCCAACGAGCCCGAGCCCACGCCGTGACCCAACGACCCACGCCGTGGCCCAACAACCTACTTCGTGACCCAGCGAAAAATTCAGACCCAAATTTTTTAGGGAAATTTATAGGGGCTCAGATCTGGATCGGGTTGCCCAGAAAATTTCTGGGTTTTCTGGTGGGTTACGATGACGTGACATGGGGAGGTGAGGCGAGACGGTGCGGCGTTTGGGTTTGCGAACACCACCACAATCGGCATTTCGGGGCCTCGGACTTACAGATCAGTTGGTGGCCGGACTTGCGAATAGAGGCCTAGTCAGGTACCTTTCATGGCTGGTTGCTTTTGAAAGGGGTTAGATTTGATTTCAGAGCTACTGTTCTAACTTTTACGGATTCGAAATTTCCATCATGTTATTTATGAATCTAGTCTCGAATCTTTTTGTTGACAAATTTACATAAGGGCTTCTGGTTTGGTATTTCTCAAATTTTGGTAAAGTGTGAGTTTTCAACTTAAATCTGCACAAAATGGACTAAGCTGCAAGTCTTTGGGTGCGAACATCAGAGCACCCCTTAGCTTCCCAGAAACGAAAGACAAAAGCATCAAAAGCTCTGCTGGTCTCCCCAGTAAGAAATCAATGTCTGAAGCTCAAATGAAATGGAAAAAACATAGCTGCAAAATATTCATATGTTTCTATCAGAGAATAGACAAACACAAACACAATCCAATTGGACATCTATATTGGCCCGAATTCCTTTATTTGTTCCTTTGTTTTTCTCTTAGATTTGGTTAAGGGGGTAAGGGTAGTTCGGGGTTTTGCAAAAAAATAAGTTGGTAAAGTAAATCTGGTGGGCCCGAGAGCACGTGCGTGTCACGTGTGGCTCCATCCCGTCTATTTTAACTGGATTTTGGCATCAGGGGGTAACGGCCGTGCAATTTTAATAGTTTAGGGGGTCAATTGTTACTTTTTAAAGTTTAGGGGGTGAAGTGAAAAATGGGTGATAGTTCAGGGTGGTAAAGTGTAATTAACCCTTACATTCGAGCGTTGGGTCCACATCGTTGCGAACTTGCTATGTTAGCTATCCATACCGGCCAAGGCTTCTCACTCTCAAGTCTCAACCATCTTTATTTTAATGATATTTGCTTTTTTAAGAACAATTTATTTGAATGTAATGAGGTGTTTGAATTTAATTAAGAAGCCTTATTAATATACCACATCTAAAGAAGAAGTGTATCTAAGTTTTATAGTATTATAAATATTGCAATATCATTTTAATATAAAATCACTTCTTATACATCACTCATGAGATATTGTGATTATTACAATGTTATTTTCACAAGGAATATTTCTTACATCAATTTTATCTACATATTTGTGAGAATTTATATCTATTGAAATTCAAATTACTTGGCTTTTGAATTTCTTATTATATTTCTCATCTAGACCGACCACTAACATCATTTTGTGAGTAGAGAGGACAACCTCCTAGTGTACACAATAATTCCTTGACTCATAGGCCGGATGATTTTCATTTTCCATAAAAAAAAAAAAAAAAAGTTAAATAAGTAAAGGAACACCGAAATTCCTTTTTCATGCTTTGAAATTCTGTCTTAATTTGTAGTGACAAAGTCAAACATAGTAATAATAAGGGTAAAACTTAGGTACAGTTCCTTAGGTCAAGTATATTAGGTTCCTAGTTGAATTCAAATGCATTGAATTTAAATATTCTTGGAAAAGATAACATTGTTTGTATTTCATTGGTTAATACAACCATGTGTTTGAATTCAATTGGAGAACCTAATGTACCTAACCTAAATAACTGTACCTAAGTTTTACCCTAATAATAATATTCCACGTCCACAAAAAATTGTTAAGCCCAAAAATATAACAATTACAGCTATATATTACTATTCCGCATAGGCCAGTACATTATTCAAGATACACATATGACATAACCACGTTATTTATTAACTTTAGGGTGTCTGGGACATTAAAGATATCCACTTTATACTTGGTAGTACTATTTTAGGACAAATTTAAAGTATACTAGGATAAAAGCTCTGATACTTGGGCTTGCGGCTACCTAAAAGAGATGAGGCATACCCTGTTAGAGTAGAGTGGCATAGTTGTTAGGCATCATAAGATGGTGATGCAAAGTTGGGGTTCTCAATGATCGCTGCTGCCATCTGAAACCATAACATAGACACAAAAGATCAGCCAGATTACATAACTAATTGCTAAAGTTCTCTAACATTTGTTTCTTAATTTACCTCTTCCATGAGAGTCTTTTCACTCAGCTGTTTTTCCTGTCCAACAAAGCAGATGAAGTAAGAAAGATTACAGACGAGAAGTAGAGTGGTGTCTGCATTTCAAGATTTCACAATGAGCGACAATTTTCTGTTTGTAACAACTTCATAAGTTATTTGGTGCAATTGTAATGCTTGGATCTACTAGTTTGCTCTGGTTTGATTATTCTCTGTTCCTTTTCATTACACTATCTATGGTGAATTGGTGATATTCTTTAGATTTGTGCTGTATGAGGCTAGGAGCTTTATTTATTTATTTTTTTACAATTACAAAATTTTCACATAGGAATAGAATATTTTAATTTAAATATGATGTAAGTGCTCTCACCGTACTCAAACAAGATTTCTTTCTTAGCTACTACTAATTTTACTGCAAAATTTTACATATTATCATTATAAAGAACAACATATAATTGATGAAACTTTTCAATTACATTTTTGCTTTGTCTATATTAATCTTCAATTTGTATGGTTTATGTAGAAAAATTTGCAATATCCATAGACTAAGATGTAATTGCTCTCTTTTATCAAAAAAAAAAAAAGATGTAATTGCTCTCATCATTCTCATCATTCTCAAACAAGATTTCTCTCTTAGCTATTACTAATTTTACTGCAAAAAGTTTACTTTTTTCTTTTTGCTAAACTGCAAAGAGTTTACATATTGTCATGACAATGAGTATAATTGATATAACATCAATAACATAATGATTATAAAAATAAAATAAAATTCAATAACATAATAACTAAACCTCTAAAAAAAAAAATTTAATGAGAAGTGATATATGTGCACACTACCAATGTACATCGTCTATATACATCACCTAAAATATGGATATATATCCATAAATTGAGGACATTTGTGGATGATGATTTCCATAATTTATGGTTGGGATTTCCAAATTAGGTGCATTGTGCAACAATAGTTACCCTTTATTAATTGAGAGAATGTTTCACATGCTTTGTAAAGTTGTGTTGTAAATTAAAATTTCATATTTAAATTTATATAATCAAATTTTGTACATTTTTAATACTTTTACTTACTTATAGATTGAGATTAGTAACGAAAAGACTCACGACAGTTTATGTCAAAATTGAAAGGTGAGACTACTATTTTGGCTCAAGTTTGGGTTTATTGTCGTTCCATAATACCTCGAGAGAGTGTAGTGTAATTTATCCAAAAAAAAAAAATTTGGGAGGCTAAACAAGGCCATTGCCCGTCCTTGACCTCCTTCCTCCACCCATAACCCACATAATCGAGAGTACTACAATCTCTCTTCGTAATCCTTAATATCCTTGTCAAGGGTAGCTATACGGCAATACTAGATTGGCTCTAACACAAAACAACGCTAACTAACTACATCTACACTATACCATAATTGGGATTCATCTATCATTTATAAAACTCAGATTGACCTGCTAATGCTATACGTTAAATATGGAACTCAATAACACACATATAATTCAATCCACACCATTTGGGTATCGCAACAACCCTATAACAAATCTGATTTTTATGCTACTTTGATTTCTTGATCTGTGACTACTGATTTTATGACACCTCAGCACTACAGTTAGATACAAATCACAGCTTTAACTATTTCACTGGTTGAGAAAAAAATATAAGTAATTAACAATTAGCTTGTAACAATTCACCTTTTGATATCTGGTTTCTATAAATATGGCATCCAGTTCTTTCTCTAGTTGCGTGAGCTCACACATGTTTAGTTGTTCAATGTTTTGTGCTTCTGATTTCCTGCCAAAAGCACAAAATATAAGCAAATTAGCTGCCTCATTGAAGCACATCTACATGGTGCCTCAAATGTGTCATGTAAACGAGGAACGTAGAATTTGTGCACATAGCACGTTAATAGAGGATCAAAAAGTCTTCGAAAATATCATGCAAAAGTGGAAACTGATCTACAAGATGTTAATTTTGAATCACGAAAGATGAACCTACAGTTTTCCCTGTTACGGGATTTATTTATTTCCGCACATGTATATGTATATGGGCCTGAAAGATGTTACCTTTGAATCATTTGCAGTAGGTTAGCATGTGTATGATGATCCGTACATTCAGCATGATACTTCTACATGATAAGAAATTATTGAATAAGACATAAATTTCATATAAAAAAAAAAAAAATCATCAAAACATTAAAGGAAGATGTTTAAAGTTGATAACTACATATGACGAGAAAATAAAAACCCATGTGACGGAGGAACACATATTAGTTTATGCACATGTGATATCATACTATTAAGAGTAAAAGGCTTGTAGCAATTTATTTTTCATGGTTCGAAGAGGAGAACTGTCCTTTTCATCATTGTTATCATCCTATCAGAATTGAGAATGACATCTTCCTTTTCCCCCATCGGACCTTATGTTAGGTACAACTCTGCTCTGTCCTCAGATGAGTGATAATGCTACGCACTCTGTCTTTCGTAAAAATAAACTCTATAATATAACATCAAACTACTTAAATACATCACAGTTATAATTTTTCAATGGAGGACAATCTTTCATAAATGGCCATGGGATATAGCCATTAAAAAATAGTAAAAAAAAGACAACTAACTGTTTTTTTTTTGGACGATTGAAGTTTTATTCATACTAAATCAGCTTGTACAATTGGGAGGAGAAATATGGTCGTAAGACTACTTATCGTTGTGTCAACGAAAGTGATAAAAAAATTTTGGGCTAGAATACCGTTTAAGTGTGAATTAAATTAAATAACTTAAAGCGATAGAAAAAATAAAAATATCACTCAAGCACCAAGAAAAGCAACCACACAATATTATATCAAATTTACTTGAATAAGCCTTCAATGTAGAAGGGAAAACCACAAGAAAAATATGACTAATCCATTATAATAAAATATAAATTATAATACTCAAGTTCATGCTCAAAACTTGAGTTTACAATAAAATGGGAAGATACAAGAACATTAAATCTCTATGAATTAAACAAGCCATCTTCACTTTTCTTATTTCGAATAGAAATAGGTTACTTGTCATGAATTGTTTAGGAAAGACAACAAGCTCATTACATTAGCTTTACTTTGGTGTGAGCTAGAAGAAGAAGATCTACAATTCGACTATTCAATTAAAATCCACGTTGACCAACCCAGTGTAAAGCTCAAGCTTTTCTTTGAGAATGACCTTAATCAACTAGTCGTAGCTAATGGTATCTCACATCAAAGTGCTTTGTGCCTAAATGATACGTAGCATTTGGTCAAGTCTAGTGCACTCTGACTATCATAATGAACTACATGTTCGTCTTAATTCAAACTTAAGTCATGGAAAAATCGTTTCTTCCAAAGCTTTTCTTTTTCCTAGCCTTGGTTGCTACAATGTACTTAACCTCAATTTTAGATAAGGAAACACATTTTTTTTAGTTTTGATTACCATGATACAACTCACCCTACCAAAGTAAATAAGAACACTATGGTAGATTTTCTGCCATCAAGATCACTCGCAATATATACATCTGTATAATGCTCTAAAACTGGTTTAAAGCTATCAAAAGTCAGGCACATCTTGGAGCTTTTAGAATATTGGTTAAATAATTAAATTTACCATATCATAATAGCTTAAGCTTTTGGGATAATCGGTAATTTCTCATGGTATCAGAGCAGGTGATCCCAAGTTCGAACCCTGACTCCACTCTATCTCCCATTTAAAAAATTAAGAATCCCACGTGTTGGGCCCCATTCATTAAGGGGGAGTCTAAGCCCACACGTGAGGGGGAGTGTTAGAATATTGGTTAAATAATTAAATTCACCATATCTTAATAGCTTAACCTTTTGAGATAATTGGTGATTTCTCAAGAGCTATGTCTCAAATACCTAAAGATCCACTTCACTGCTTCCTAGTGATCTTTGCTAAATAAGGAATAACTGCTATGCTTTCTTTCTTAGATGAAGGATAAGGTTTTTTGCTCAGTTTGAAATGACCCCAAGAGGTGTACTAACTGACTTGGCATGGTTCATGTTGAACTTTTTAAGTTTTCCTTCAGCATACTTTTCTTGTGACAACCATAATTTCCTAACTTTTCTATCGCAAAGAATCTTCATACCCAGAATTTGTTGTACTAAACCCAAGTTTTTCATATCAAAGGACTTGAACACTCCTTAAAACAATCAATCATCTAATCAATGTCTTGTCCTATTATCAACACTAGTTGTGGATCCAGGCATTGTGTGGGAATATATATTAAGAATAAACTCTTTTAGAAGAAGTAGACTCATTGAGGAAGTTGCTTGTGCAATTTACTTGTCAAATCGAAGCCCTACAAGGAGTGAAAAATATGACACATGAAGAAGCATGGAGTGGGAGGAAGTCAAGTGTCTCACGTTTGTTCGTTCGTGTTTGGAAATCTTGCATATATTCATATTCTCGATCAAGAGAGATCCAAGCTTAATGATTAGGCAGAAATACACTTTTGGTCCCTGTGTTTAGGGGGTGTTTTCAATTTGGTTCTAGTGTTTTAATCTCATTCGATTGGGTCCCTGTATTTTTAAAACGTTTTCAATTTTACCCTTGATGTCAACGCCGTTAGTTTTAATCCTACGTGGCAGACAGAAATTGCTGACATAATTTACTGTATCATTTAAAAATAATAAAAAACAAATTAATCAAGCCACGTGTGTTGACACGTATTTATTCTTATTATTATTATTATTATTTTTTTTTTCCTTTCTCTTTTATTTTTTCTTTTCTCTCTCTTGTGTTCTTATTTCCCCAGATTTCTTTTCTCTCTATTCCCTTTTCTCTAAATCTCTCTCTCCACCACTAAACCGAGATTGAAGACAATCGGCGAGGTGAGCTTGAAGACGATCGGCGAGGTGAGATCGAAGACGATCGGCAAAGTGAGATCGAAGACAATCGGTGAGGTGAGCGGTTGGGTTTCCGTGGGTTTTACGGTGTGGGTTGCGCAGTTTTCCTTGGAACGGTGAGCTCGAACATGATGGATGGAGAGGTGAGATCATGGGTTGTACGGTGTGGAGTTGTGAAATGGAAGTTAGCGGGGCGAGAATGGCTCACAATTAGTGCTGGGTTGCGAAGCCTCGTGTGGCGGTGTCCAAGCTTCAACCGGTGGTGGTGCGAGACTGTTCTGGCGATGTTGAGAAGTGGGAGTTGTGGTAGCGGCGTGGGGCTGAGTTGCGGTGGTTCTGAGTGGTTTTTGGAGGCACGATGTGGACTAGTGGTGGTTTGAGGAGCAGATTTGGAATTTTCTTGCTTGAGTTGACTGGGATTGACTTCACGGTAGAGATTTTCGCCAGTAAGGGTGGTTTGGTGAGTGGATCGGAACTTTTCTTAGCTGTGCTATATTTTGTGGGTTTAATTTTTGGCTTTGAATACTGGGTGATTCGGTGGGTAGAAAAGTGACAGCGGCAAAGGCATTTTTTTTTTTTTGGGGTGATGTTTTGTGATGATGTTTTGGGTGGTCAGGTGAGCCAGTGTGGGGTTTGAGTCTTGGGTTTCACGATGGTGAAATGGGTAATGGTGGGACTTTGATTTTGCTTTGTGTGTATTGGATTTGAGATGATTGGGTTGGCTTTTGGCATTTTTTGGTGTGTATGTATGTTGTGTTTGGCTGCCAAGAAAACAGAAGTGAACATTGAAGTGTGTGTATGTTGTGTTTGGTCTGCAAGAAAGTGAAAGAAAATTATAGAAAAAGGGTTTCAGCCTTCCAGTTGAGGGAAAATGGAAGAAGTGAGTGTGTGTGTTGTGTTTGGTTGGCAAGAAAGTGAAAGAAAAGGAAAGCAAATAAATTTGGGGTTTTATTATATTTTTTCAGAAAATAAATTTTGGATTTTTATTTTATTTTTTTTGTTTTAAATATTAATTAAGGTGATGACGTGGATTTTTTAAATATTAATTAATTATTTTTTAATTATTTTGTTTTGCCACGTCATATTTTAGTGTTCCATGTCATTTTTTCGTCTGCCACGTAGGATTAAAACTAACGGCGTTGACATCAAGGGTAAAATTGAAACGTTTTAAAAACACAGGGACCCAATCGAATGAAATTAAAACACTAGGACCAAATTGAAAACACCCTCTAAACACAGGGACCAAAAGTGTATTTCTGCCTAATGATTAAAGTGAAAAATATGTCTTCTTTGGCTATGATGCACGTTCCAAAGGTTACAAGTTTTATAATCCAACCACAAGAAAGATTATTGTTAGTCGAGATGTTGAATTTTATGAAGAAGGCACATGTGAAAGAAATACCAAAGAGAAAGAATACTATGATTTTTTTTCCTATCTTTGAAGAAGAAGAAGAAGAATTGATAAGAGAAGTTCTACAAGAGCAAACTACTCCTCCACCATCGCCAACTTCTTCTCGTGATAATCCATCTTCACTGGAAGCAAATTCGAGTAAAAGAATACTGTTGTGCAAATAAACTGTTTGTGTAACGTTAATAAAGACTAGAATAGAAAATAAATGTACACAAAGAACACAAAGAGTTTACGTGGTTCGGCAATATGTCTATGTCCACAGGAAGTGACAGGGAGAACGTTTCACTCAAATTGGGAGATTACAATAGTGGCATGTAAGCAATCTCACATAACCCAAATCCTAAATACACCCAAATGAGCGCTCTCACTAAGAATGAAACTAGAGAAAACTCTCTCTTCCTTCTTTGATGTTTGTGTATTATGTGTCTTGGCTTCATCAACTATATATCACCATATATATAGAGTCTTCTAGCATATCACATACACACTAGCATATCACATGCACACTAGTGTTCTAGCATATCACATGCACACTTTGTTATAAAGAGTACAAAACATTGCCAACCAACTTTGACAATAATTCCAAGCCAATTGTAACAAATACCTTGCTTTAGGGCTTTCCAAGATCTATAAGAAGAAATTGAGCAAATTGAATTTTTGGATTTATTTTGTCATCTTGTTGATGCAGAACCTATAAACTTTAAGAGTGTTGTTCAAGATAAGAAACTAAAAAATGCTATGGATGAAGAAATTAAGGCTAGCTATATGGACAAGAGTGATACATGAGAGCTCACAACTCTTTCCAAAGGAAAACATGTAATTGGAGTCAATGGGGTCTACAAGGTAATAAAGAATGCTAAAGGAAAAGTTGAGATAGTTGTCAACGGCTATATGTCCTGGTATTTACTATGGTGAACTATTTGCTCATGTTGCTCGGCTGGAGACCATCAAATTGATTATTTTCACTTACTGCCTAACATGGATGAAGAATCTATCAAATAAATGTCAAGTCCTCCATTTTGAATGGATTTCTTAAAGAAGAAGTGTATGTCAAGCAGCCCATGGGATTTACCATCAAAGTGTACATGAAGATAAAGTTCATAAGTTGAAGGCATTACTTGAAGCGAAGTTACTAAAAATCAAGTTTATGAGGGGTTGTTGGAGAATAAACTTGATTTTAGTACATTGAACACTGTTAGAGTTTAGATTTACACAGAGTATTGATTCAAGTTCTCAACATAACATTGTTGAGTTGTGTTATTGAATATTTATAGAACTGAATACAAAGAAGATTGAGATAACAAGAGATTGTGATTGAGTATAACTCAACAACATCAATAAAACAAAGTCTATCTAAAATGCTTGCTGTCTTCCTAAGTTGTAGGATTAGATAAAGTTTGATTCATTTGCTTTATCTTTTTTGATGCTTGATGGTGATCTTCAGTTGATAACTGAGGTTTATCCTTAACACGCTCCCTCAAGCCCAACGAAACAGACAGGACGTTGAGCTTGGCCCAAAGGAGAGCAAACCGAGAAGAAGAAATAGGCTTTGTCAACACATCAGCAAGTTGGTCAGTGCTAGAGATAAAGCAAACATTGAGCTGTTTAGCGGCAACCATATCACGAACAAAGTGGAAATCAATCTCTATGTGCTTTGTTCTAGCATGGAAAACATGATTGGAAGACAGATGTGTAGAACCAATGTTGTCACACCATAGGAGAGGTGAAGTGGACAGAACCAAGTCAAGCTCTTGAAACAGAGATTGAAGCTACTTAATTTTTGCTGTAGTATTGGCAAGAGCCTTGTACTCTGCTTCAGTACTGGAACGAGCTACAGTGGCTTGTTTACGACAACTCCAAGAAATTAAATTCTTGCCAAGAAAGATACAGAAACTCCCTGTGGAACGGCGATCATCCTTATTTCCTGCCCAATTAGCATCACAGAATGCGTGTAATGTATGACAGGAAGAGTGATAAATGTGCAACCTAAACTGGATTATGCTTTTGAGGTATTGAAGAAGTCATTTCACAGATTGCCAATGAGTTTGAGTCGGTTTGTGCATAAATTGAGACAATTTGTTTACTGCAAAGGCAATATCAGGACTAGTGATGGAGAGGTATTGTAAAGCACCAATAGTGCTGCGAAATAAGGTATGGTCAGGAAAGGGTTCTCCTTCATGTGCCGAGAGGCTGGTGGAAGATGCCATTGGTGTATTGACCGGTTTCGTGTCAAGCATTTTGGTGCGGCTCAGTATATCCTTTATATAACGCTGCTGGGAAATAAGGACTCCATTGGGACTGGGAATGACTTCAATACCAAGGAAAAATTTAAGAGGACTAAGTTGTTTCACAACAAAGTCAGACTTGAGATTGTATAGAAGTTTGTTAATGGCCTGATTTGATGAACTCGTGATGATAATATCATCCACATAAATGAGGACATAAATGGGGAAGAGAGAGTTACGACAAATAAACAAGGAAGTGTCTGATTTAGAACTGTGAAAATCAAGATCAAGGAGTTGAGAACTAAGCCGTGAGAACCAGGCTCGAGGCTTCTGTTTTAAGCCATAAATGGCTTTTTGTAGCTTGCACACATGATTGAGAAATTGAGGATGTTGAAATCCAAGGGGTTGAATCATGTAAACTTCTTTAGATAAGTTTCCATGAAGGAAAGTATTTTGAATATCAATTTGTTGAACAGACCAACTAGTAGATATTGGTATGAAAAGAACAGTACGTACCGTCGTAGGCTTGATGACGGGGCTGTAAGTTTCATCATAATCGATTCCAAGTTGTTGATGAAATTCTTTGGCCACAAGTCGTGCTTTATAGCGCTCAATGGAACCATCGGCATGACGCTTGATTTGAAACACCCATTTGCACCCAACAACATTCTGTTTCGGGTGTGGAGGAACAAGAGCCCAAGTTCGATTTTTCAGTAGTGCTTCAAACTCAATGTTCATGGCCTTTCGCCATTGGGGGTCTTTGGAGGTTGCTGTGAAGCATGTGGGTTCGGGTAGAGAGGAGATGAGATCGGTAGTGGTGAGCAAGGCTTTGGGAAGGGGATATCGAACGGTTTTGTCGGTTGGGAGTTTGGTTTTGTTTATGTTGTTCTTAGATTGGGTTAGCATTGGGTGAGTTAAGGTGTTGGGTGGATTCGGGGTGAAGCTTGGCAAAGTAGAGGATGAAGGAGGTGGCTCTGGGAAAGAGTTGGAAGACGGAAATGAAGGAAAGGGATTTAGGGATTCATGGGTTGTATTTGGGCTTGAGTGTGGGCTTGGGCCTGGGCTTGGGTCAGTTTGTAGTGGAGATAAGGTATTGGGGCCGGTTTCTGAAGTGTGGGATATAGGGGAGGCCGTGGACATGCTTTGGGCCTGACTTGGAGCCGTGCTTCTGTTAGAGAGCCTAGTGGAAGACAAGTGCTATAGCATAGAAGGATGAGGCCCAAGAATTGAGGAAGAATTTGGTGAAGTAATTGGGGGAGTAGATTCGGGAAATGGGAAGGAAGAATTGGACTTTTGAAAGGGAAAAATTGACTCTTGGAAGATAACATCTCGGGAAATGTATAGATGACTAGATGGGACATGAAAACATTTGTAACCTTTATGACGAAGATTGTAGCCCAGAAAAACACATTGAAGAGAACGGGGTTGAAGTTTATTGGAATTGTAAAGACGAAGATTTGGCCAACAAGCACACCCAAAAATTTTGAGAAGAGAGTAGTCAGGACATGAGTCGAACAGTGTCTCAAATGGAGATTTATTTTTTAAAATAGTGGTTGGAAGGCGGTTGATGAGGTAACATGTGGTTTGGAAGGCATCATCCCAAAAACGAAGAGGAATATTTGCATGGTAGAGTAAGGCGAGACCAGTTTCAACTATATGACGATGTTTGCGCTCAACCGCACCATTTTGTTGGTGGGTACGAGGACAGGAAAGACGGTGGACAATGCTACATGACTCAAAAAATTTGGACAAAGATCGAAATTCACCCCCCCCTAATCGGATTGAACAATTTTGATTTTAAAATTGAAGTATCTTTCAACATATTTTTGGAATTGAATGAAAATTGGGAGTGCATCATTTTTGTGAGAAATAGGAAATAATCACGTGTAACGACTATATGCATCTAAAAAAGAAATATAATATTTATGACCAATGTGAGAACATACAGGTGAAGGACCCCATAAATCTGAGTAAATTAAATCAAGAGGTGATTTTATTTGACTGGAAGACTGAGAAAAAGGTAATTGTTTGCTTTTTGCACTAAGACAGGCTGAACACGTAGGTTCAAATTTAGTTGCAATAGTAGGAAGACCAAACCTAGAAATAACTTGAGAAACAATCCTAAAAATTGGATGACCTAAACGAGAGTGCCAGTTGGTGAATGAAGTGTGTTCGCCAAGAAGAGCACGAGGAGAAGAAAGTCTTTTAGTGGAGAGAGGGGGAAAAGGATAAAGCTCATGCTTACTCGGCCCTTGCAATAGAAGACGTCTCGTAACAGATCCTTCACACGAAAAAGAGAAGGATGAAATTCCATTAGTGTGCGGGTATCATTGGTAAATTTATGAACAGAGAGTAAATTATTGGAAATATCAGGAACATGAAGCACATTATTTAATCGAAAAGAAGTAGTAGGGGTAGAAAGTTTGGTTGTCCCAATATGTTTAATAGGAAGACTTTTACCGTTACCCGCACAGATTTGGTCAGAGCCTTGATATTCATCAACACAAAGATTTAAATTGGCAAGATCATGAGTAACATGATGAGTGGCACCGGAATCTAGATACCAATTATAATCAAGGCCTGTTGAGGAGTGGCAAGAAGTGCTTGCATTGGTGGAGTGCTTTCAACAGTGTAGGAGTTATCAAAACGGTGATAATATTGCAAGGCAGTATGGCCCGATTTTTGGCACACTTGGCAAATGGGCCTATTGGAATTATAAGAGGAATTGTGTCTTCCACGCCCCCTGCCTCAGTTGGGATTGAAATTGGAACGACCACCACGATTGGAAGAAAACTGGGAGGGATGACGTCCACCACGACCGCCACGGGTGGAGTAGCTTTTATTGGTGAAGTTAGCACTCACATTTGATAAATCAACAGTAGGTTGATGTTGGGCTAGGCAAAGCTCATGGCTGAGCATGTGACCATAGAGGTCGTCAAGAGACATGGGATGAACTTGAGTTTTAACAGAGGTAACCAATGAATCATAGTCAGATCCAAGATTAGCAAGAAGAAAAGAAAGGGCTTCATGAGGAGGGAGGGGTTGATCAACGACGGCAAGGGTATCAGTGAGATGGGTAAATTTATGGAAGTAGTTAGCAGTGGAGGAGTCACCCTTCTTTAAGGTGGCTAATTGGTAGTGGATGTTCATAGATCTGGCCCGAGAATGGGCAGTGAACATGCGCTTAAGGGTAGTCCAGACTTAATGGGAGGAGGAGCATTTGACAACATAGGCAAGGATATGTTCGGAGAGAGAAGAGATGAGAGCACTTAGAATCAATTGGTCTTGGGATTGCCAGAATAGAAAGTTGGGATTTGTACGGGAATGGCTTGTTTCAGTGGTGGTCAGAGGAAGAAATTGAGGAGGTGGATGTTGGGTTCCATTGATAAAGCCGAAGAGGTGTTGTCCTTTCAGGTATGGAACAATTTGAGCTTTCCATAATAAGTAATTGTCATAGGTGAGTTTAATTGTGATCAAATGATGGATGAGAGATAGAGAATGAGGAGATGTATTTTGGGTAAGGGCAGAGAGAGAGTTGGAGGAAGAAGAGGAGGCAGAGGCCATTGCAGGTAAGGTGTTTGATAAAATTTTTCAGAGAATAGACGTGAGTCTTTTTTGTAGTTCTGATACCATGTTAGAGTTTAGATTTACACAGAGTATTGATTCAAGTTCTCAACATAACATTGTTGAGTTGTGTTATTGAATATTTATAGAACTGAATACAAAGAAGATTGAGATAACAAGAGATTGTGATTGAGTATAACTCAACAACATCAATAAAACAAAGTCTATCTAAAATGCTTGCTGTCTTCCTAAGTTGTAGGATTAGATAAAGTTTGATTCATTTGCTTTATCTGTTTTGATGCTTGATGGTGATTGATAACTGAGGTTTATCCTTAACAAACACATCTTTCTAGAAATGTATCTAGTATTATTCATGTATGAAATAAATGAAGTTCATGAGAGTAAGTGAGTGATGCATGTCTCCAATAATTATGTATGTGCTAGATGTATTTACTCTAGCCTATAAATACCTTGTAATCTACCCATTTTGGTCAAGTCAGAAAAATTGAGTTTCTTATTGAGTGCAGTCAATAAGAAAAACTTGGGTTTAATGTTCAAATTCCAACATTAATACCCTACTATATAAAACGACTCAATTTTAACTAAAATATTCCTAAAAACTCTCTAAAACAAGGAAATAGAACTCTGTTCTAAGAAAATTACAAATATATATATATATATAATAAACAACAAAAGAAATTATAATGCATATTCTATACATCATGAGACCTTTAAAAAGTTGGAAGAGATGTCTACTCTCTGGACCCTGGTTTCCTTTAATCATACAAAAATCATTTTTGTACTATATATAGTTAGTTATATTCGACAACTTTGCATACAGCTGGAAAATTTTGACTAACCTTTCCTTGATCAGAACTACTGCAAATAGCGACTTCTTTGTTGGCATGTCCCCGATAACGCTCAAGGAGTTTTCCTAGACTGTAGCAATAGCATCACACCATATTATTAGAACTTAAATGTGACAACAAACGTAAATATAACAACAAATACAATGAGAAAACAATAACATGATGTCACGTAGATGTACATAAAGGTTGCGAAAGGGAAAACTCAATTCCAGAGAAAGCTTCCAGCAAATTGCATTTGTTACAAGCTAAGGACTTGCAACCTAAGGTAAGATTGTAATGAAAAATATTAACTCGTAAACTTTTGTTAGAATCTGTTGTGTTGCAGTCACTTAGATACCCAAAAGGATGGAAAGATTCTTTTATATCTCGAAAGCTTGAACTTTGCAATAACATAGTGATATCTCCATAAAGATTTAATTTTGTGATACTTATACATATACACTGGCTTATATGACTAGTAGTAGTAGATTATAGTTCTTTGACGTCATACACATTAACATTGATAATGAAAGGTATATAAAATAAAACAAAGGAAGAAGCCATAGTAAAAGTATATAAAGTAGTACTAGGTGCTGGCGCTTTCTCCTTTTTATCTACATTACTATTGGATGGTGCTTTCTCCTTTTTATCTACATTAATATTGGGTGGTGCTCGACAACCAGCATAGATGAATAAAGGCAGGCCGCATCTACAATTAAAGACATGGGCGGATTATGAATGACCAGGTTCATCTATGCAGGCCGCATCTACAATTAAAGACATGGCCAGATTCAATGAATGATAAGGGTGGGCGCGTGTCACCCTCAAATTTAAAAAAAAAATATATATATATATATATATATATATATATATATATATATATATATATATATATATATATATTATATATAGGTTTATTTATATATCAAAAAATTAGATTGATAAAGTGTCCATCCTAAAATAAAATTCTAGGTAAATTGCTACACAAAAAAATGAACAAAAAAGAAAAATCCCAAAGACACATGAACAAAAAAGAAGTAATCATGCAACGGTTTCAAAATGTGAAAACACGTCGAAATCAATTATAAAAGGCTATAATAAACTTATTGTATGTTACTTTTTGTTTATATGAACAATGTATATCGGCTTTTGATATTTTTTTATTTTTTTTGGTATTATGTTTATTAAAGTTTGAGATCAAAAGGTGCCTACCCTAGATTGAAATCCTGAATCCACTCCTAATTAAAGATCTACTATAAAAGATCTAGTATCGAATTGGTTATGGATGGGTTTAACAGAAACAAGAATTTAACCAAGACTCAAGAAACTAGGAAAATCTAACCTAACTAGAAATGAATACCTGACTAGAAATGAATTATTAATTATGTGCTTGGATAATAGAACTTTCTACTTTTTTTTTTTTTTTTTAATCTGTAATATACTAATATTCCATTACCAACACTAGAATCATTTCTTCAGTTCACCAGGTTTGCTTTACTTACAAATATTGTTACTATGTCAACACATAAAATTTAGAATATATTTTTTCCTAGGAATCCAATTTGTGTTATGATATTATAATTTTTTATGAGATGAGTTCAAGTTACATTTAGGATAACTCTATAAGAGTTACACCTTTTTTAGATTTCATTTTATTTGATCTGTTTTGGAACATTTAACGAGAGAGAGAGAGAGAGAGAGAGAGAGAGAGAGAGAGAGAGAGAGAGAGAGAGAGAGAGAGAGAGAGAGAGAGAGAGAGAGAGAGAGAGAGAGAGAGAGAGAGAGAGAGAGAGAGAGAGAGAGAGAGAGAGAGAGAGAGAGAGAGAGAGAGAGAGAGAGAGAGAGAGAGAGAGAGAGAGAGAGAGAGAGAGAGTTGGTAGAAAATGCTATAAATGAAGTTAGCTGAGTTGAAAGGAACCCTCCAAAGAAGGCTAAGACCACTAAGAGTTGTAGGACCAGGCATAGTAGGAGTCATGTAAGAGTTAAGGGAGCATGCTTTAACTATGGACGAACTGGATACTTCCATCATGATTGTATTGAGCTGAAATAAGTATGAAATAGGATCCTCATTTGAACCATGAAATAGGCTCTCTCCATTTCATTTCAAAGTTCAAATGGAGAGGATCATTTTCCAATAATTACTCCCTAACTTATTTTCTTTCTCTTTGTGTTTTGTAACATCATAAGGATTGGTTGCTTCTCCTTCATTGGATTATAGATATTGGGACATAATACGCTATTTTTGGAAGGTCACACTATACTTATTGAAATAGAGTTTTATTATTGTATTCCCAATGTGTTAATTTGTTTTTCAGAATGGAAGGAAAGATATATGTGATGTTCATTATAAAGTGGGAAAATATTGGCATTGAGTCCAAATGTGCTAGAATGTAGATAGCCCATCAATAAAATTGCATGCGAATCAACAATAAGTCTAAAAACATAATATTTTTCACAACCAGATATAACCTATTGCGATTAATACATAATAAAAATTATATCAATAATAAAGTTAAATGAAAATGATATTACTTTTACCACAAAAAACAATATCAACAATTGTTACAAATATTGTTTCCTTAACAAATCACACAAGTCAAATGCAACTATGCTTATAAAAAAAAAGGTCAAATGCTACTATTGTTGAAGTCTGGCATGTCGGCAAGGATCAAGATCCTCTAGAGTTTCTAGAGAACTCTACCGTATAGAGTTCTTTAAATCCTCACTCTTTATTTTAAAATAAAGAACTGAGATAATGACAACTCAACAATCCACTTACAGAATTATAAAATAATATTTTCCAAAAGAGTTTTCTGTTAATTCCTCTGTTAACTTATCAAAAAAATAATTTCTTCCGTTCAAATATTCTTTTTTATTCTTTATTTTATTTTTTTTAGTTAACAGTCAAAAACTCATCATTTTTTTTATCTCGTAATCAGATTCAGATCAATGGTAAAATCATAATTTTTTCTAAACTTTGATTATGTGGGTGGACTCTTTTTTTTTTCATCATATATCTTTAGAATAGATATATATCAAATCTGCAAATCATTTAGTCTTCTTGATATCAAATAGAGAAAATCAAGCACAGCCACCTGAACCTTTTTTTTAATTTTTTTTAATTTTTCAGTAACCCAGTTTCTGCAGATTTCTTCCCCTTGTCACCATAAAATCTAACCACAAAAACCAAGATCCAATGAAAAACCCCAACACCACCACCCCCAATTTGTCAATACACAACAACCAAGTTCCAAAAAACAACCCAACAACACCAATCTATCAATCTCAATACACCAACTACCCACCATTAACAAACTCATCTGACCCAATTTCAAATATTAAAAAAACAAAAAAAAAAAAAAAAAAAAAAAAAAAAAAAAAAAAAAAAAACCTCCCGTGGATATAGAGAGAAAACCAAGCAAACAAAATCCAAGAACTTGTTCTTCTCTTCAACTACGGCGGAGCTCGCATCATCTCGGTGGTAACAACATTGGCTACGGCAGTGACGAGAGCGAAGGAAGATGAGAATTACAAGATCAAGCGAGAGGCATGTGTTGAGTTTACTGGCGAGGGAAAGAAGAAAGATGATAATAAAAAATGGTTTTGCAATCTGCTATAATTTTGAGTTTTTGACTGTTTGCTAAAAAAAAAATTAAATAACGAAAAAATAAAATTAGAAAGATGATAATAAAAAATGGTTTTGCAATCTACTATAATTTTGAATTTTTGAGTGTTTGCTAAAAAAAATTAAATAAAGAAAAAATAAAATTTAATGGAGGAAATTATTATTATTTTGGATAGGTTAACGGAAAAAGTAACGTGAAACTTTTTGGAAGACTTTATTTTATAATTCCGTTAATGGATTGTTGATGTGTCATAATCTTAGCCTTTCATTTTATAATAAATGGTGAGGATTTAAAGAACTCTATATGGTAGAGTTCTTTAAAAACTCTAAAGGATTTTGATCCAGTCGGCAACAAAGTAAAAACTCAAAATAGATACTTTTTCCAAAATTGGTGGGCGGTCCAAAAGTAACGAAATTATTAGTACGTACTACATATAGCGCAACATTATAGCATAAAAAATTTGTTGTTTACAACAGAAAAAGTCAAAAGCATATAACATCTGAACGCACTATTATGGCCTACAGCGCAACATTATAGCATAAAAAATTTGTTGTTTACAACAGAAAGAGTCAAAAGCATATAACATCTGAACGCACTATTATGGCCGTTACAATCAATTGATGCATGACATTGAAGACAAGACTAGATTTTTTTTTTTTTTTTTTTTCTTTCTCCAAATGAATAAGCACATTATTACTAGAATTGATTCATTTAGATGGAGATCGGAGAAGGCTTCACAACGCATCAAACTTTCGAATAAATATCTTCTATTTCTATTTTTTTTTTTTTTTTCAATAAAACTATGGACACAATATTTTCATAATAATTCTTAGGTGTCATGCTATGAATGGTAAATAATAATATGATGCATGTGGTGGATCTACATGAAAACTAATAAAAACCTACCAACTCAATATTGTTGTAAAAATGTTCATTTTTTTAGTAGTGTTGTGAAAATGTTATATATGTTGTATTGCTCTTGTTTATGTTCTATTTTATATTTCATCAATTATAATATGACAAGTGTTTGATTTGTTTCCATTTTAACTTTAGTTATTTTATATTGAAAAATAAATAAAATAACACATGATGAGTTTGTAATTGATAAAGAATCACAAAGAGTATAAGAAGGGATTTATCATTTATGTTCAAAACTTTCAATCAAATAATAAAACAAACAAAAATGTCACTTCAAAACTGAACTATTTTTTACAACCTACTTAGATGATAATTTTTTTATTGATTTTCACAAGTTTATCACTTATACCATCACATACTTATCGAAAAAATATTGCACCAAAATATATATATTCGTATCTGAATTTTGAATCTCAAAGTAAGTTATTGATATTTGATAGTACCAAAAGCAGAGATAATCTTTATATATATTTTTTATTTAGCATCAATAGTGTATAGAACAAAATCTTGATTTCTTTCATTAAAAAAAAAAAAAAGAATAAATCTTGATTTTTTAAAATCTCAACATTGACAAGTCACAAGATATTGTACTTGCCATTTGATATCAACATGTACTGGTAGGAGACATAACTTAAAATTTATATAGAATAATAGAACTGGCTAATCTTT
Source organism: Fagus sylvatica (assembly GCA_907173295.1). NCBI lineage: Eukaryota > Viridiplantae > Streptophyta > Magnoliopsida > Fagales > Fagaceae > Fagus > Fagus sylvatica. Next base: position 30,243,605 of record OU015768.1, on the reverse strand, counting down.
CATTTAGATGATCATATTTTGCAATACTTTTAACGATACCATGACAAGCTGAAACATACTAAATATTATATGCCTGGATTTGAGTGAACTAAGGGGCAAAAACTTGGGTTTTTCTGTGTTCATCATAGTTTGTGTGTCTTGTCTTCAGTTTGGGAATGGATTTCCAGGATGTCTAGTTAGATATTATATATAGGATTAGTTTTTACGTAGGCTAACTGCACCACCACAATAATATTTTGATTTCTCTTAGAGCACCGGACTGATTAAAAGGAGAATGAGTAATGAAAGAAGAAAAATATATATATATGAAGAGCGAATAAAGAAGAGTAATTAAGGGAGTGTGAAAGTTAGGAGAAAGACGAACCTGTCGCCACTACAGTAGTCGTAGAGCTTGCCACTTGAGGAGAAGATGAGAAGCGCCACCTCCACATCGCAGAGAACGGAGAGCTCGCGAGCCTTCTTCATCAACCCGCTCTTTCGCTTCGAGAACGTCACTTGCTGGCTACTCTTGTCTTCGATTCGTTTCAGCTCCACTTTTCCTCTCCCCATTTCTCACCTCACAATAATATGTTTGCCAACAAACAAACCTTAGTCTCTAGCTACTACTCCTCCTCCTCCTTTTCTTCTCTTATATATATGAAGAACCAGAGAGTGATTTTGTGGAGTCAATTTGAGATTCACCTTCACGAAACTTAAGTAAGTGGCTCACTGGACTCATTCCAAAACTACTGCTCTTTCTGATTGACATGTGGCAGTGTTCAACTTTCTTTCTCTATGCGGTTGTAGTTACACTCGTGCTCACCACATCCCTTGCTATTTTGGCTCTTATATATATGAAGAGCCAGAGAGTGATTTTGTGGAGCCAATTTGAGATGACCATTCCATACTACTGCTCTTTCTGATTGACATGTGGCAGTGTTCAACTTTCTTTCTCTATGCGGTTTTTTTTTTTGCTGAATAAATGTCTTTCTCTATGCGGTTGTAGTTACACTCGTGCTCCCCACATCACTTGCTATTTTGGCTCTTATATGTATGAAGAGCCAGAGAGTGATTTTGTGGAGCCAATTTGAGATTCACCTTCACGAAACTTAAGTGCCTCACTCGCCTCATTCCAGAACTCTAATGTCCCAACTGCTCTTTCTCATTGACATGTGGCAGTGTTCAACTTACTTTCTCTATGCGCTTGTAGTGACATTTGTGCTCTGGGTCCACATCACTTGCTATTTTGCTACCCATAATGCCTAAGTTTCCTCCTTCTCAAGTCTAATAATTTGATTTAACTAATTAAGTGTTGGAATTTAACTCAAAAACTTAATATATTATACCTAAAATATAATATTCTAGTTTTATTATATTATGATTAATGTAACATCACTTTTATATAGGATCATTTCTTACATCATTCATGAGGTGTTATGATTATTACAATATCACTTTCACAAAGAATATCTCTTACATCAATTTTATCTTCATGTTTGGTGGGAATCTTTACCATTGAAATTTAACTAATTAAGTGTTGGAATTTAACTGAAAAACTTAATATATTATACCTAAAATATAATATTCTAGTTTTATTATATTATGATTAATGTAACATCACTTTTATATAGGATCATTTCTTACATCATTCATGAGGTGTTAGATTATTATAATATCACTTTCACAAAGAATATCTTTTACATCAATTTTATCTTCATGTTTGGTGGGAATCTTTACCATTGAAATTTAAATTGCTTGGCTTTTGCTCCTCCACTATTATCATTAAATAATACTGTTTTTTTTTTTTTGGGTAAACATCTATAAATAGTACTACTCATAGTCCTACTCCTATAAAGTAGTTATGCCTTAATTTGTTACTAAGCGATAGTAAAAATTTCATAAAAAAATTCATCTTCTAGTTTAAGAATTAAGATTATGAGTGGGTTCCTGTTAACTCAACTGATAAAGTCTCTTGTCGTCGAGCAAGAGACCTGGGTTCAAATCCCGCCTACACCAAAAATCAATTAGTGTCTTGGCTTGATGGTAAGAGCAACCATCATGAGCGGACGTCATAGGTTTAAATTCTATCATAACTATAAAAAAAAATTAAGATTATGCATTTTATTTATTTATTTAATTTTAATTCTATTGTACCCTGCCTTGGGTTTTTAGTTCTGTATGATTCGATCATGTTTCTTCATTAAACAGACAGAGGTGCAATTTTTCTAGTTTTATATGTTAATGACATGATATTTACTAGAAATAACTTGCTTGATAACTCGGAGCTCAAATAGTTTCTTGGCCAATAGTTCGAGATGAAAGATTTAGGCTCGTTAATTACTTTCTTAGTCTTCAGGTTTCCTGTTCCTCCTCCAAGTATTATCTCACTCAAGAAAAATATGTTTTCAATCTCCTTTAAGGCCTAATACGGCTAACACTCCTCTAAGACCTAAGACTATTGGAGTAGTAAAATGGTTAGTCCAGCTAAAATTTTGCTAACACCCCGCCCCCTTAAAAAAAAAAAAAAAAAAAAAAAAAAAAAAAAAAAAAAATGTAAACTATAGTGCATAGTCAAATTCGACTAGCATTGTAGCTTAACAATTTTCGTTGCTCCTACTGTACCACAAGGATCAACATATTCGAAGCCAGATTTGAATCTATGGCTCGAAGGATTGATTGCTCTTATCCCAACCGGAGAGCGAAACATAGTTTTGACTTAGCTTCTTTGATGACATTGGCTTGGAGAACAACAACGTTGTGGCTAACGGCGGGCGTCGATGAAGGAGAGAAAAATGAAAAGATAATATTATTAAAATTAAAGGGAAAATTGCGCTTTCCCCCACTTTAATAATTGGGTCCATCTCAATTATTCATTTTATCTATAAAATCGAGCAATGTCACTCTTTATGTATTGAAAATATACAAATAGCTCCCAGCAAAATAATATTTTAGTAGAATGTAGAAAAGAAATATTGAGTTCAATGTGGGATGTTGAAACTGAGTAGGTAAAATACAAAAAATAGCTTCTTAACTTAAAATTTGCCTAGGCCAATGCTAATGCTCTAACAGCCAACATAATACTCATGATGAAGAACCACTTCAAGACACCACACTATACAAGCAATTAGTTGGAATTATTGTATATCTCATTGTGACATGTCTAGACATTTCATATGTTGTCTATTTCATCGGTTACCATTTCATCAGTTAGTTTATAGCAACTCCACGCTCCACTTAATATGTAGAAGTTCTTTGGATTCTTCGTTACATCAAGAACACTATTTCATGGGCTCTTCTCCTCATGAACATGCCTTATACGGTGTGCCTACACTGATGATAATTTGGGAAGCAACCTTACTGATTGTCGTTCTACTACAAGCTTTTACGTTTTACTTGTGACCCTCTCATATTATAACATAGTAAAAAACAAATTGTGGTTGCTCAACAATAGAGGTTGAATAGTGGACACTGATACTACTTTTGAGCTTCTTTTTGTTGTGTTACTCGTATAGGATAAGGGTGTTCCTTGCAATTGTTAATAAATCTCCGTTCAACCCACATATAGGATAAGGGTGTTCCTTGTAATAGTTAATTGTTAATCTCAAGGTTCAATACCTATTATTTGGTTAATTAATCCAAGGACATTTATGTAATTTTGATGATAACAATGATTTAAAGATATTCATAAATGATATTTTCATGTGAATTAATGATTTATGTTTAAAGCATGATGTTGACTAGTTATTTGATTGGACTGCCATGGTCAATCAAGAATCAAGCAAATGCAAAGTCGTCAAAATATAAATTCATTGAAGATCAAGTCATTAGAATCAAGGTCAAGAATCATGTTCCAAGACAAATGAGAGTAAGAGTTAGGTTTTGTAAAGTTTATTAAGTTTTGATCTTTATGGTTTAACTTTAAAACCAACTCAAAATGATTTTCAAAAGTAATTATTTGGGTAGTTCTAAATTCACTTTATAATAATCTTAGTATAGGACTAACATATTCTCAAAGAAAATAATCAAACCACTCAAAAGAAATAAATTTATAAAAGCTTGATTATTCAAAACAAAGCCAAAAACATTTTAAGGTTGGAAACCTTAGATGCAGGCGACTGCATCAGGGATCTAGGTGACTAGATTCAGTCCAGCCGACTGAATTGACCCAGTAGATTGAAAATTCCAATATGAGAGTTTCTGTCCAAATCTGTTCAATTAATCCAGGCGACTGTTACTCAATCCAGGTGACTGGATATCCTAGAATTTAAATTATAACGACTAGTTGCCTCACTGTAACGGATTATTTTTCAAATGATTTTTTCCATATTTATAATCCAGGCAACTGCTTATATGTCTAGGCGACTAGATTGCTTGAAATCATGGTTTTAAAAATTGGACCGTACCGGCCGGTTCAATCGGTTTAATTGTGAACCGGACCGGCCGGTTCAATCGGTTTAACCGTGAATCGGACTATAATCTGGTCCGGTTCTTCTTAAGAATCGGAATTTCGAAAAAAGTTAGAAAAAACCGGAAACCGTTGGTTGAATTGTCCAAATTGGCAACCGAAGTGGTCGAACTGATTTTTAGCAAACAGAGAAATATCAAGCAAATCGACCCCATCAACTACGCATTGAAGCACAAGGCGCACTGGTTCTTCTTCTTCTTCCTCTTCCAGTACTTTCTCTCTCTCCTCTAGGTTCGCTTTGTGCCCACAACATGTTAGCATCCATAGATCAATGGAGAAATTAAAAAAAAAATTAAAAAATTAAAATAAAGATCAAGTGAGTCGAAGAGGAGAGAAAAACGTTTAGATCTCAAGTTAAAGAAGAAGTGTGGAGAGGGATCTACGGTGAAGAATAAAAGAGAACAACCTGGAAGCTTTGGCATTGGGAAATAAAAAAGAATAAAGGATTGTGTGGGCTTTAAGCTAATAGGTGGATGGTGTCTTGATTAACAGACAGTGACAATACAATGACAATAATGTAAATTTGATGAAATGATATCTATTTAACTAAGGATATCTATTTCACGAAATTTGACTTCACTAAGAACACTTTTTTTGGTTTTGTCTTATCTTTGTTTTTGTCATTTTATCTCTATATTTCCATATTTAGAATTATATCTATTTATTTGAAAACGAAGATGAGAAAATTCTTCTGGGAATAGATTCATTAATTTAAACTATTTAGTTTAATAATAGTTTTAAGTATTAGTATTATTATTCAAGGTTGTGAGAATACATTGGTGAATTGTTGAAATGATGCATAAATGACTATATTGAGACTTGTGATATTAATGTTATCAAATAAATATTTAACTTTCTTTGTTGTTTAGATATAATGGAATTTAGAAATTGAATTGAAGGATTATTATTTTGTAATGTTAGTACCTTTACTTACATAGTTACATTTTGCTTAGTTTTGACTTTTTTTTGCAAAATATAAGATGTAGAAACTCATATACCCAATTATTAGTTAAAATTGTTTATGTATTTATTTAATTATTTATATAATTTTAAAATTATTTATGATGTTACCGATTCGACCACTGGTCCGACCCCGGTCGGACCATAGATACTGGAACTACTCTCTTTTCCGGTTCTCTCCCCTGTCCGATTTTTAAAACCATGCTTGAAATTCAAATGAACAGCTAGGTCAGCCACCATAATGGGAAGGAATCATTTTTGGCTATAAATACTACACTTTCTGAGTTTCAAAACAAAAGAGAGAACAAAGAAAAACCCTAGAAACTTGCTCAAGCATTTTCTACTCAATCAAAATCTTTATCAAGCTTAAATCCTCTTATTCTGATTCAAAACCAATTTTCTCATAATAGTTGTTAAGTCATATTGATCAATTCCTTTATATACTATTAGAGTGAGCATACTTGTGTACTACTACTCTTTGAGAGAGCTTTATATTGTACAACAATCCCTTGTTAATTCTTGTGAGTGATTGTTGGGGTTTGGGTATAAATCTTAAGGAGTAAAAAGGATTTTTCACAAGGTGGTTACTCTTGATCGGTAAATCAAGATTGTGGTTACTCTTTACCGTGTAAGGAAGATTTGTAACGGTTTGATCTTCACCCGAAAGAAGATTGTCCAATAGTGGATTTGGGAATCCTCAAGAAGTGTTCTTGAGGCGGAGAAGCCGAACCTCGATAAAAATCAACGAGTTTGATTTTCTCTCTCTCTCTCTCTCTCTCTCTCTCTCTCTCTCTCTCTCTCTCTCTCTCTCTTACTTATTTAATTGCTCACACACTTTTGCTTGATTGTCTATCATATTTGTATTGCAATTGAATTGTGTTCTTATATTTGCTTAACTAATATTTGTGATTTCAAAATAGTTTTTAATTCCGCATGTAAATCAAAAAAGTTTACCTCAACCTAAATCACCCCTCTCTTAGGTTGATATTTGGGTAACATTAATAAATCTCTGTTTGATCTAGTATATGTCCGATGTGAGATTCAGTGCACACACACTTATTAGAATTTGGGGCATCATAATCTCCCCCACTCTAATCTTTAATGTCCTCATCAAGACCCATACTGTTTTCGAGCCCACACTGGATTACTATGTTGACTCTTATACCAGTTGTAACAACCCAAGGAAAGCGCTAGCTACATCAACGCTTATATCCCAAAAAGACTAGTCAAGTTACAATTGGGGTTCCTTGAAATTAATATAAATCTCAGTTCGACCTAATATATGTTTGATGTAGGACGCAGAGCACACACACTTATTAGAATTTGAGATATCTCAGGTACAATCAATTGTGATATTTTATCTATTAGAAGTATCACACACACACACACAAAAAAGGTTGTAATATTATAGAATTACCCTACAGAAGGTTCATCTCCTTTATTGGTGAAGCGTGTATGTAAACTGTATAGTGTGTGTGGAGCATAGAAATGAGATTATTTATATCGTACTTGAATTAGATATTTTCTTTCCTATTAATTCTATTAAGAATAATTAATCGTTATCTAGTTTCAATTTTTGTTAAGCTTTTTTATTTCTCCATGCATTAGGAAGGAACTGTTGACGCTCTTCCAAGCCAACAGTTTATCTTAGAAATGTCGACAATTTCTTAAACATTAATGAGATGAGAACACAAATTTATAACAAATGTAATGTCTATATGCTACTTTTCCCTCTTGAGTTTTGAATACTGATTTGATGACAACTCATGGCTGATCATGGTTTTAACTATTTCACTCTAATAATTTTATTGAAGAAATAAATAAAAAAGAATTAATAGGTAGCTTGTAAATTCGGAAAAAAAATACCTTTAAAATATGCATCCAGATCTTTTGTTCTCTAGTTGTGTGAGCTTTGCCATGTTTAGTTGTTCAATGTTTTGTGCTTCACAGTACCTGACAAAAGCACATAATAAATTAAATTAGCTTGTTCATAATCATTGAAGCACATCTACATTGTGCCTCAAGGATATCATGTAACTGAGTAATATAGAAGTTTTGCATATAGCACGTTCATTGAGGATCCTATATTTTGAGAAAAGTATATCATGTAAAAGGGAAACTGATCTCCAAGAGAAACCTTCAGTTTTCCTTGTTACATGAATTATTTCCACTACTCAATTGTTGAACTTGCACATGTATATGGACCTAAAAGATGTTACTTCCAAATAATTTGGAGTAGGTTAGCACATGTCCGAAGACCAGTATATATATTCAGCAGGATGTTTCTGCATGATAGGCAAAAGGTGAAGAAGAAAGAAATTTCATAAAAAAATCTCCAAAACGTTAACCACAGATGACAAGATAAAACACCATCACAAAGGAACATTAAATTGGCAGGATTATGGCAATACATTTTTAATGTTTCGGAAAGGCAAACTGTCCTCTTGATCATTGTAATCATCCTAACAACATTGACAATCCCATCTTCCTTTTCCCCCATTTGACCTTAATTATCCTGCTCTATCTTCACATAAGGGACAATGCTACGCCAATAAGTCCAGAGACACAACAACGGCTGACATAGGCTGCTGTGATTTGTGCATAATAAAAGTGGTGTCAATGGTGGACCCGAGCAAAAATAATGTTGCTCTAATCACAAGTCATGTCAACAATTTTGAAAAAACTTATGAAGAATGTTGTGTTCTTAACATTACTCAGGCTACACAATAACTATTTCAGAGAAATAAACTCTCTAATATACTCCTAGCATCTCTAAATTACTGTATTTTCATTCAAATGGGGGACAATCATCCATAAAAGGCCATGACGTGTTGCTATACAGAATTAAAAAACAACTACTAACCCTCCCTCCTCAACAAAGTTTTCTAAGGATTAGAAAAAATAGAGAACTACATGGTCTTCTTCTACCAAACCATCAATTGCTTATCTATATATGTTGATCTTGTGCCATGTGTAATTTTCTAAATTCCTCATCATCTCTTGCTGCAATGTGTTCCCTGTTGTTTCTCTTAACCATCATGCATGGGTCAGAATCTCATTTGTGAAAATTTTTGTGAAGCTAGAGTTATTGTAATACAAAGTTATTAGTCCTCTATATATATTTGGAAATTTTGCATACAACTGGAAATGTTTTACTAGCTTTTGCTTGACCAATACTTTTGCAGACAGTAACTTCTTCTTACACATGTCCCCTGTAACGCCCAAGGAGTTTTCCTACACTATTTATATCGTACTTGAATTAGATATTCTCTTTCCTATTAATTCTTTTAGGAATAATTCACCGTCATCTAGTTTCATTTTCTGATAAGCTTTTCAATTTCACCATTAAGAATGAACTCCTAATGCTCTTCCAAACCAACAATTCATCTCCTGATCTGCGACATGTCAACAATTTCTTACACATGCATGAGATGAGAACACAACTTTATAACAAATGTAATGTTTATGCTACGTTGCTCTTTTGAATTTTGAATTCTGATCTGATGACGCCCCGTAGCTACTAATCATGGCTTTAACTATTTCACTCTAATATTTTTATTGAAAAAATGAATAAAAAATAATTAATAGGTAGCTTGTAAAAGTCGTAAGAATTGACCTTTAAAATATGCTTACATTTCTTTCTTTCTCTAGTTGTGAGCTCTGCCATGTTTAGTTGTTCAATATTTTGTGCTTCACAGTACCTGACAAAAGCGCATAATAAATGCAACTTAGCTGATTCATAATCATTGAAGCACATATACATGGTGCCTCCAGGATATCATGTAACTGAGTAACATAGAAGTTTTGCAGATAGCATGCACGTTCATTGAGGATCCTATAATTTGAGAAAATTATATCACGGAAAAAGAGAAACTGATCTCCAAGAAGATCCTTCGGTTTTCCTTGTTACAGATCCTCTGCTCAATTGTTGCTCTTCCACATGTATATGGGACCTGAAAGATGTTACCTCCAAATAATTTGCAGTAGGTTAGCACCTATCCGAAGACTAGTATATATATATGTTAGGCAAAGGGTGAATAAGAACGAATTTTTGTAAAAAAAATAAAACATCTTCAAAATGTTAACCACAGATGACAAGATAAACCCCATAATAGAGGAAAATTAAATTGCGCAGGATTATAGCAATACATTTTTCATGCTTTGTAAAGGGAAACGGTCCTCTTCATCATTGTCATCATCCTAACAGTACTGACAATATTATCTTCCTTTTCCCCTATTTGACCTTAATTAATACCATATTCTGTTATGTCCTCACGTAAGGGACTGTGCTACACCAGTAACTCCAGGACACAACATCGGCTGACCTAGCCAGCTGTGATGGTCTCTTTGTATGAGTTGTCCGGAAAGAGGAGGACTCAATGATTATTCGTTCGCCGGAACCAAGTGCATAATAAAAGTGATGTCAATAGTGGACTCAAGTAATAATGATGTTGCTTTAATCACATGTCATGTCAGCAGTTTCAAAAAAACTTTGAAGATCAATATTTTAGAGAAATAAACTCTCTAATATACTCCTAGCATCTCTAAATTATTGTACTTTCATTCATATGGTGCACAATCACATGTCATGTCAGCAGTTTCAAAAAAACTTTGAAGATCAATATTTTAGAGAAATAAACTCTCTAATATACTCCTAGCATCTCTAAATTATTGTACTTTCATTCATATGGTGCACAATCATCAATAAAAGGCCATGAGGCGTTGCAATATAAAACCAAAAAACAACTACTAACCCCCCATCCTCAACAAAGTTTTCTAAGGTTTAAAAAACAGAGCAATTGTATGGTCTTCTTCTACCAAACCATCAATTGCATATCTATATACGCTGATCCAGTGCCATGTGTAATTTTCTAAATTCCTCATCATCTTCTGTTGCAATGTGTTCCTTGATGTTTCTCTTCACTATCATGCATGGGTCAGAATCTCATTTTAACACATAAAAACACCTTTTTTAGTTAGTAATTCAGGATTTCCCTTGATTTAAATCTGAAATATCAACTGGTTGTGCACAAAATCGAAGCTGAAGTTTCAATTTCCTTACCTAGAAGTGGAGACCCCTAAAAATTTGGAAGAGATTTTGGCTATTGTCTATTATAAGTTATAACAAAGAGTAATGCTACGCATAATACTTTTCACAACAATTGAGTTAATAAGTTTCTATTGGTTCTCATCTAGACCCACTATTGACATCACTTTATTATCTAAGATTATAAACTTGTCATCTTTGTAGTTGTGGAAATTGTTGTGAATCTAGAGTTATTGTAATACAAACTTATTAGTACTCTATATATCCATTGCAATTTTGCATGCAGCTAGAAATGTTTTACTAACTTTTTCTTGATCAATACTCTTGCAGACGGTGACCTCTTCATCCACATGTCCCATGTAATGCTCAAGGAGTTTTCCTACACTGCGACATAAGAAACACACCCATATTAATAGAACTTAAATGTAACAACTAACCTTTAAAAAAAAAACAAATACAATGACGTATGTTGGATCATTACGTGCAATTTGAACAATTAGTATATTTCAGCTGAGTAGTTTGCTAATAAGTTCACTAAAACATTGAACTCTAGATATTACAAAAAAAACTTAATATGCATAGCAATGAATACAAATAAGTAGCCAAAGTGGTAGAGGATGTCCTATTGCTGAGATAGTAGGGTGACTCTAGCACATCTTCTTTACGTTAAAACAATCAAGTCTTGACTGTTTGGTACTTCAAAATTTTGAGCTAGAGGATTTGATTTTTTTTATTTATTTTTTTTAATTTACAAAGAGAAACCTTCAAATTTCAGAGAAAGCTTGAAGCAAATTTGCTTAGTTACAAGCGATCATATTCAATACCTAGCCGCTAGCTATAGCCTTTAACCACCAATCTTGCTTTGTATTTTTCCACCTCGCCTATGCATTCTTCTTCATTTTGTAAACCCATTTTACACTTATTCTCTTTCTTCATATAGAAGAGTTGCTAGCCCCAATATCATTTTCCCTATAACTTTGATTTCTTCATCCATATAATTTCTCCATTTGTAGGTTCACAATTCGTAAACAAACAAAATAGAGTTGGATTGGCTATATTCTGAAGAAGTTCTTGGTCTAGGATTTTGTATCAGTGAAGAGGCTTTCACACCGTGTAAAGCTATGTCTGTCAATGTTTTATTTATAGAGAAAATACAGAGGAATACAGCATGTCAACAACATATCAGTTAACGGTAATATAATGTATCAAATAACTTAAATCAAGGAGTGGACTATTTACACTCCTAATTGGAAAATAATTCAAATCCCATAAATCAAGGAGTGAATTTGTTAAACTCCTAAAATAGAGGAATCATATTCCTAAACCAAGAGTGATTCTCCTAAACTTTAGCTAAGCTCTTGTTTGACTTATCACTCCCCCTCAAGCTGGAGGGGGGTGGAGGCACAACTCCAAGCTTGATCCGTAGGCCATGAAAGGAAGCTTTGGGCAAAGCTTTGGTGAAGATATCAGCAAGCTGTAAATGTGAGGGTACAAAGCGAGTAACAAGAGCACTAGCAGCTACCTTTTCACGGACAAAATGCACATCTAACTCAATGTGTTTAGTACGAGCATGAAAGACCGGGTTTACTGTCATATGGAGAGCACTAGTGTTATCACAGAACAAAACTGAAGGAGCTGAAAGATTCAGGCCAGTGTCACGAAGGAGGTACATAATCCATGTAAGTATAGCAGTGGTACGTGGAAGACATGGAACGATATTCCGCTTTTGCACTAGAGCGAGAAACAATAGCTTGCTTTTTAGAGGCCCATGAGATGCAATTGGCACTAGTAACCAGTAGTAAAATGTCGAGTATCAAGACAACCCGCCTAATCTGCATCAGAAAAGCCATAAAGAGATAGAAAAGTCTGTGATAGTAACTGAAGTCCATAATACAATGTGCCTTGTAAATATCGTAAAATACGTTTGACAGCTTGAAAGTGAGAGGCCCTAGGTTGATGCATAAACTGACATACCAAGTTAACAGCATGAGTTAAATCAGGACGGGTCAAAGTAATATATTGCAATGCACCCACAATGCTACGATAGTTGGTGGCATCTACAAGAACATCATCCTCACGGCGGAGGTCATGCTTTTGAGCAAGGGGAGTTGCGATGGGATTACAACCAGTCATGGAAGAGCGAGCAAGAAGGTCACGAGCATATTTTTGTTAAGAAAGAAATAGGCCACCGAAAAAAGGGTGAACTTCAATTCCTAGGAAATAGTGTAAGGGACCTAAGTCTTTCATGGAGAATTCGGAACTAAGGCGGGAGACTAATTTGGTCAAGATAGGTGACTTATTACTAGTCACAATAATATCATCAACGTATACCAAGAGGAGAAGAATAGTGTCATGAGTACGAAAGATAAATAAAGAAGAATCAGCAGTGCTACAAATAAAACCAAGGCGAAGAAGAAAAGAGCTAAAATGATTAAACCAAGCCCGTGGGGCTTGTTTGAGGCCATAAAATGCCTTGTGAAGTCAACAAACATGGTTTTGAAAAAGAGAGTTAGAAAAGCCAAGAGGTTGTTCCATATAAACAACTTCCTTAAGATGTCCATGTAAAAAAGCATTTTTGACATCAAGTTGGCGAATAGGCTAGCCATGAGTAGTTGCAAGAGAAAGAAGTAATCGAATTGTAGGGGGTTTAATGACTGGGCTAAATGTTTCAAGGAAATCAATGCCTAAAGGTTGGGTGTACCCTTGAGCAACTAACCTTGCTTTAAAGCGTTCAACAGAACTATCCGACTTAAGTTTTGCCTTGAAAACCCAACAAGACCCAACAACATTCATTTTGGCTTAACGAGGAACCAACTCCTAAGTATTATTTTGTTTCAAGGTAGTGAGTTCATCACACATAGCTGCAAACCAATGTGGACTTTGAATAGCAGATTTAACTTTTTTAGGTTCAGTGGTGTCAATATTAAGAAGAGCAACCATGCCATGTTGATCACGAGTCGTCTTCCTGGTGAGCATCGGGTGAACATTAGTGTTGGAAGTTACTGGAGTAGGGAGCTGTGGAGCAATGGGCAAGTCGATGTGGAGTTCACCCGGGAGCTGCGATGTGGTACTGGAAGATGCGTGGGAAGCAATGGAGTCAGCTAGTGTGGATTGAGAAGAGGCAGCCGAGACTAGGGAAGAAGGTGCTGGCATGTCAAGGATGGAAGCAGCTGGCAGAGGAAACTCGGGCATCACAGATTGAAGGGCAGCAGGAGCTGCAATAGTATCGGTTGCAATAGCAACACGGGTGTCAACTGTGTTAGGAACACTTGGAGCAGCAGCAGCACGAGTGTCAACACTGGTGTGTGGAGTAATAAGTGTTGCCATGGGGAGAGAGACAGCTGAAGGTGCTAGAACAAGGAGAGGAGCAGCTGGAACAGGTGTCGATGCAGCAACTTGAGAAGAGAGGACAGGTGGTGCAATTGGAACAGATGGCGATGCTGAAGGAGGAGGTGTACAGGATGAATTATTTTGTAAAAAAACCATTAGAGAATTCCGAGAAATCAGAGACAGTTCCACTATTCAAAGGAGAGAATAATTGTTTAGGATTAGTATAGGGAAAAATTGTTTCATAAAAAACAACATGCCAAGAGATATATACTCATTTGGATGGTGGATGAAGACACCTGTACCCTTTGTGGGTGGGACTGTAGCCAAGGAACACACATGGATAAGATTTTGCGCCAAATTTATTCTTGGAGTAATCGTGTAAATACGGAAAACAACGACATCCAAAAACTTTCAAAGATGTATAATCAGGATATTTACCATAAAGTTTAAAAAATGCAGTTTCCATGTCAAGAACAGTAGAGGAAGGCTAATTAATTAAGTACACAGCAGTGTTAAAAGCTTCAACCCATAAATTCTTTGGCAGCTGAGCATGAAAAAGCATAGTTAGATCGGTTTCGACAATGTGACGATGCTTCCTTTTGGCAATGCCATTTTGCTCAGGTGTTCCAGGACAAGATATATGCTTTATAATACCATGTAGATCTAAATGAGCTAAAAAATCGTGAAGTTTGAATTCACCACCTCCATCACATTGAAAAATTTTAATTTTATAATTAAATTGATTTTCAACCATTCTGTGAAAGGAGAGAAAGGTTTTAAAAAATTCAAACTTAATGGATAAAACCAAGTAAAACGTGTATGATCATCAATAAATATGACATAATATCTAAAATGTTGAACTGATGAAACATGAGCTGGTCCCCACAAATCATAATGAATTTTGGATAAAGGAACATAATCATCATTCAATAAAAATGGAAGATGACAACTCTTACCCATTTGACAACTACTACAAATGTTCTCAGTTTTTAACCAACTAGACACATCAATAAATTTCTTAGAATCTAAAACATGGAGCAGTCTAGAATTAGGATGTCCAAGTCTTTGATGCCAAAAAGCTACAGGTGCTTTGCCTGACTTTCTTGTTGCTAGAGCTTCAATTGCTCCCCCCTGCATCCAATGCATATAAACCACCTTTTCTATGTCCTGTTGCCAAGATTGTCCCCGTTGTCTGGTCCTTTATTTTAAAACCAAAAGAGCAAAATTCAAAAAGACATAAGTTATCCTTTGTTAATTTTGTCATAGATATCAAATTTTTTGTAATGGCAAGTACAACCAACACATCACGAAGTTTCAATTTTCCATAAGTATAGAGTAAAGTTGTATGACCTACATGAGAGATTTGCAAGCGTGACCCATTGCCTACAATAACATGATCATATGAGATGTGGCACCAGTATCAGTATACCAGTTTGGATCATGATCGTGTGCATCTGACAGAGTAGTTGTGGCAAGAGCTTGAGATAGTATTTCATTAGTTTCATGGGAGTAATCATACCTGTACCAACACTTAGATGTTGGATGACCAATCTGGTCACAGATTTGGCATTGAGTAAGAGGCTTTTGAGATTGCTGTTGCTGATTGTGATTAGGCTGAAAGGTACCTCCTTTAGATGGTGTTCCTCCACAGGTGTCATGTGGGCTGAATTGATCCATGTGGTTTGAGTAAGAACCACGACCAAAGGAGTGTTGGGAAAAACCTGCAGGAGCAAATCCACGGCCCCTAAAGGAGAAAGGGTGACCATTATTGCGACCACGACTATAGAATTGACCTCTTCCTTTATTACGTTGAGCAACAAGGGCAATATTTTGATTTGGTTCTTCCTTTTCTTCAAACTAATTTCCCTGGTTGCACATATCACAGCCTTGTAGAGCAGTAACAAACTGGTTGAATGCGGGAAAGGGAGGTTTGACAACATAGTTGTATTAAACACATCATATTTCTTTCCCAAACAATGAGATAGTTAACAGTTTTGACTTCATCAGAAACTGGTTTCTGTATAGCAGCAAGGCTGTCACAAATAGATTTAAATTGCTTCAAATAATCCCCCAACGAAATTGTGTCTTTCATGGGTATCTGAAGCTGTCTTTTGAGGTGTAGTTCTTTTTTCTTTAGTTGCTTGAAGATATGTTTTTTCTAAGCCAATCCATACTTCTTGTGCAGTAGTCATCCCAACAATGTGCCCAAGAGCTTCTTTGGAAAGTGATCTTGTGATCCAGCTACGTAGCAAAAGATCAATGTTTACCCATTCATCAAATTTTGGGTTTGGGATTGACTCACCAGATTCTTTTAATATTTTCGACTTAGGTGCATCATCTGTTACATGATTCATAAGTTTCAGACTTTTAATCAACGGGAAGATCTACATCTGCCATATGAGATAATTGGTAGCATTTAGCTTAACCGACACTATAGAAATTAGATCGTGAAGGTTTGAAGCAGAGAGGGAAAAAGACGTTGAGGAGGTAGCCATTCACATGTTTGAATATCAAGAGCTTAGGGCTCTGATACCATGAAGAATTTCTTGGTCTAGGATTTTGTATCAGTGAAGAGGCTTTCACACCAAAAACGTGTAAAGCTATGTCTGTCAATGTTTTATTTATAGAGAGAATACAGAGGAATACAACATGTCAACAACATATCAGTTAACGGTAATATAACGTATCAAATAACTTAAATCAAAGAGTGGACTATGTACACTCCTAATTGGAAAATAATTCAAATCCCATAAATCAAAGAGTGAATCTGTTAAACTCCTAAAATAGAGGAATCATATTCCTAAACCAAGAGTGATTCTCCTAAACTTTAGCTAAGCTCTTGTTTGACTTATCATATTCTCTATTGAATCATAGAGATCCTAGCGACTTCTCAATCTCATTGATCTTTCACTCGAATTCCTTCCAGTGATGATGATGAGGATCGACTTCGATGTTGGTGGTGGAGGTAGTAGCAGGCTCGTCTCGAACTTTGTCTACTTGTTCTTCTTCTTTAAGTAAAAGAGAAAAAGAAATCATACTTCTATTCTACTTGGGTGCTCAACTTCCATGTATTTTATTATTGAATTCAACAACTCTACTAATGATGACATCTTCAATGCTTGGATTCTGGAGCTTATAGCCCTTAGAGTTTAGATCATAGCTAATAAAGACATACTTTTTTCTCTCATTACCTAGCTTGACTGCTTTTGAGATGATAAATGTACATATGCAATGTTCCTAGTACATGCTTCTTTCGATTCCAAGCCTATGGCCATAATGGAATTTTTTCTTGCACACTCCTTACAAGACACTGAGACAGCAACTTGACAAATATATTGCACAGTCAACAGCTTCCCCAAAATTCCTTGGGCATTCTCTTGCTTTTCAACATGCTTCTAGCCATTTTAATAATTTTTTGATTATTTCTTTTAGCTACTCCATTCTGTTAAGGTGACCTAGAGACCGTTAGAAAGCAATGAAATCTCATTTGTTTCATATAATTCTCTAAATTCATTTGATGTGAATTCGCCTCCAATATCGGATATGAAGGCCTTAATTTTATGTTCACTCTATTATGCTACAAATGTTTTAAATTTCTTAAATACCCCAAATACCTCATATTTCTATTTCAAAAAATAAACTCACAAATACCCTAATCTTAAATGCTAAATCTAGGAGGAATATCTAAAGCAAGCTTTCAAACATATAGCGACATCAATCTAACTATTTAATAAGAACATTCTATTCCTTGACATCGACACCTTTACTATTGCATTGTTCTGATGGTGTTTTATCAAGCAACTATGATCTTTCAAGTAAATGTCAGTCTTTCTCAAGGAGATGTCTTAAAGTAGAAATATTAATTTTCATGCTTAGCACATGATAGACATCAAAAATAAATCAATGGTCTTCATTCTTTAACGAATAAGAATTTTTACGTTTCGCTTTCTGTGGAACTTTGGACGAGTCACCAAAAGTAACATTATCAGTCATCGATTCATCAAGCTTGAAATATATCCTTTTACTCCCACACATATGGTTACTAGATTCAGCGTCAAGATCCCACACTTTCTTATCTTCTTTTTCTTCTTCTTTCGTATGCTAACAATAAAGTTGACTCCACTTCTTCATTTTTTTTCTTCTACGTAGTTGGATTTCTCCTTAACATTGTTCACGATATTTCTACATTCAAAAGCATAATACTCAAATCTTTGGCCATTATAACATTTAATATTAGTTTTGTCATACCTTCTTCTATAATGCCTTAAGGAATTTCTTCCTCTATGTTTTCTCCAGGTTTGTAAGTTTTGCCTTCTCTCTTCATTATAGACGAGTTACAACCACGTATTTCTCTGAATCCTCTTCCTCAACCACGTCCAAATTAATTAATCCTCAGCTTCTTGGCTTCTTTTACACACATTCATTTCTCACTCAAGTTGTGTTTAGATTGTAAAGCTTGATCCAATGGCTCTTTGGGCTTGTAAAAGATCCCATGCATTGGTCAGTAGTATTGACTCCCAAGTCTTTTAACATATTATTTGTCACAACAATATAGTCAAACTCTTAAACTAATTTTCGGAGTATTTTCTTCATGCCTCACTGGCATCATTCAGCTTTTTATCATATCTTGTTTTAATAAATTACAACAACCAAAACCCTTGAAAAAGAATCCATAACTAATTCGAAATTTTTCATGTGTAAGATTTCAACTCACCTCTTAATGTTTGAAGGCGAGCTTTTTCACCTTATTGACTCTCTTCAATGCATTTTGAAGGATCTCCATGCTTGCTTTGATAAAGTTGCATTTGCAACTTTCTCGAACATAGTTTTATCTAAACTCTAATAGATCACGTAAGAGCTTTGATCTTTCTTTCGAGTCTTTTTCAAGGCTTCCTTTTGATTTGGACTCAAAGATTTATCTTATGGCTCTACGTAACATTTTTCTACTATCTCACATGCATCATGAGATTCAAGTAATTCTTTCTTTCAAATATTCCAATTATCAAAATTTTATTTGGTAAGTCAAGAAAATTGGAACTACACCATCCATTCATATTGTCAGGGGCGTAACAGGAGTTCTTGTTTGGGGAGTCAAGGCTAACTCTTATTTTAATTCCAACGTAACCTAAGTCATAACTCAAATATATTGTTTACAAAAGTTACTTGTCTACAAAATTATCTTATATGAAAGTTTTACATCTTTTGAAACTCTATTGAGTATATAAAAGTTTTCTAGTTTGATGTAAATATGTATAACATAATAACATATATTCAAAAAAGGACTTAGCACAACGTACTTCAAAGCCAATTCAATGTGTTGAAGGCGATAGTAGAAAACAGAAAGATCCCCATAGCTCTTCATTGTATCTGGATGGTTACGCCCAAGTTCTCTCTCTTGGATATCCAAAGCCTTTTGCTGGTATACAATTGCCTAGAAAATGGAAAGAACTCAAAATTTAGAGCATAAAACAATATAAGTTATGCTTGACAACGGTCTTTCATAGGTTCGATTCTTAGACTTTTAATGGGACGATTATCAGTCATTGTATCATCAGTATTCATTGCTAAAGGTGTATTAACCTCTGAATGAGCCAAGTGTTTTTTTCTTAAAGAATGCATCAATTATTTTTGGCTTGCCCATCTTTTTCTAAGCCTTAAGAAAAGAATATGACTTCCAAGTACCTATAACAGAATAAGATTTTCGTTAGAATTTTTTTTATCATCGTAATTCTTATTAGCACTCAAAATAATAACAAAGATAAATGATCAATTGAGCATCTTAAGGTCATTTTTCAACCAAAACCACTATAATCAACCATAAAATAAATTGAATTTAAATTCATTCAATTTCACTTTCATACCTCTCAAATTTTAAATCCTTCACAATACATTTACTGCAGTTGGAAAAAAAATAGGTTTAAGTATTTAAATACAAAAGTAGAAATTAGAGAAATTTATAAAAAAAAAATATCACAGCAAATTGGTAATTTTGAAAAAGAAACTAAGTAGGTACAATGAAGAAGAAAAAAAAAATATAGAAAATGAGTAACTAAAGCAACAAATATAGAGCTAAAAGGCTAAATTTTTTATTGGGGCTGCTCCTTCCAATGAGGGATGGACAAGGGGGTAATACCACTTTGTTGGGAGTTGTGGGCTAATACACTCTTACTTTCACTCACATGCAAACACCGCTCACAATGGAGAGAATGGAGAGGGAAGAGGAAGATAAGACTCATTTCTATTTTATTTCTCTTCTTACACTCTTTGTTACAAATGGGCAGATGCATGGCCACATAGGTATATAAACACCACATGCAAGTGTGCAACATTGTGGATGCTCAAAATTTCTGCCTTGATGAGCCACGTATCAATCCACGAACGGGCTAGACACGAGCTGGACTTATGTGTGGGGATGTTAAGCCCAAAACTCTACACCAAGTGTGGTAGATCACTTGATGGCTAATGGTGCATTCCCTCTGGTACTCCTTGATCCACCAAGCTGCAACACTCACGTAGGAAGTTACGGTGGACTAATAAAACTAATGCCGCAGACCAAAATAAGCTAATAACCATGGATTTTACTTCCACCAGAACATCCAGTAATCACAACATAGTGGTAACAACACATGAGGAATATATTACAAACTTGCTTACAGACAAATAGAGTCGATCCCATAGACTGAGATTTAGTACAACAAACTCAACTCTTCAAGAATCTATATTCAGTGGCAGTAATACCATACATATGACAAGTAGTGAAAAATCAAGAATCAGTGCCGTGGACCGAGAGGCTGGGCACAATGCACTTGGCTTTCTCCGTGACTCGCAAAAAATAGGAGCAGATAATAGAAATGTAATAAATCATGGAACTTGGGAGATTTGGGAGTAGGAAGAGAATCATTTACTCTGCAAAACATACGTGAGTTAATACTGAGGGTTTGGTTAAGTGTTTGATGTAAGTTTTCTGTTGTGGCAAACTAAAAGTACTTCTAGTCTGCCGTGGACCTACGAGAAGTGTCCCGTGGACTGTTGTTGGTTAATTGTCTCCTTTAAGCTTTTGAAGTCAGCTCTTATGGATGAGTTAATTTCAATCTAAGACTTTTCTGAACAGCCCACCAACCCCCTATTTCTTCTTCTCACCCCTATTTATAGTGGTGTTTATGTCTAATGGTTTGATTTGTTATCCCCTTAATCATGAGAATCACTGTTTAACTGAGAAATAAAGGGGCGGAGATTTGACAAAGTTTGATTTTTGAGGTTGAGCTCATGGTTTTCATCTGCCGCAGATCTGATTTGGTCTGTGGTGGACGGCTGATTTTCAGTCCATTTATGAGAAGGGAAGTGATGAGCATTTAATGCTTGGTAATGGGCTGAAGCAATTAAGATGACTTGACTCACATGCGTTTTGCATTAATTAAATTTGATCTTACCATTTTTGGCATTATTCCCCAACAGATTAATGTATTTTCTGTTGCAGCAGATCAAATAAAACTTGAGTAAATTGATTCCCCTACCTCCAAACCGTTCTTCCTAAGTTCCATGATGGGGAGGAGCAAGGACCACCAGGGTGCTGGGCTACGATGGTCGCCGTCCTTTGAGTGATGCTGGTTTTGGGTGGCCATAGCAGGCTTTTCAAGTCTTTTTGGTTCTTTGATTATTGCTTTCTGTTTCAGCTGATGCTGCCGTGGACTACTTTGTGATGTAGTCTACTGTGACCAATGGATAAAGGAAATGACCAGCTTGCTCTTCATCCTTTCTTATTCCAGTTAGTACTGATTTGGGCGGCCATGACAGACCTCTTGGTCTTTTCGGCCATTGTCTCATCTTCTCCGTCACTTGTTGCTGCAGCTGGTGCCGCCGCAGATCATCTTGTGATGGAGTTCACCGTGGACCACTGGGTAATTCGCCGTGGACCATTAGACGGTATGGAGGACTAGCCTCCTTCATCTTTTCTTGTTTTTTGGTTGGTCCTACCGCAGACCATTTTTCTTGAGGGTATTTTCCATATCTGATGGCTAATGAAGAGAACCAACTCTTCACTATAATCATCAAGCTTTGGAAATATGATATTGTGCCTTGGAAATGCCTCCTTTCAGCGCCTCAAGCGCCGCGCCAAGAGAGGAGGGAAAAAATGGCGTTTTCCAATACAACCATTTTCCCTCTTCTTTTTTGAATCATTTTGAATCTTTTGGTATTGTCCTGGTAGACCTGGTCTTGGGGATCAAATGGGCTGGATTTCCCCTTTTCTTTTGGGCCTTGGACTTGGTTGATGGCTTTTGGCCATTTCTTTTCATGTCTTGGCTACCGTGGATCACTGGGCCTGATGGACTTTGGATTTGGTCTGCCGTGGACCGAAAAAAAACGGGCCTCTACATTTAGCCCCCCGAGCTCGGACCGCACGTGATGTGTGGTTTGGGTGAGTGTTCAGTGGAATATATGCACCCACGCACGTTGTAGTATTTCTTTTCCCTCTCTTTTTTCTTTTGTACGTGGGTTCCTTCTTTTATGGGAGTTGTGGCAGATAGGAATGTCAGTTACCGAAACTGATATTCTCTTTAACTCCTTCTCTTCCTAGTATCTTCCATCAAGGCCATCATTAAATCCCTTTAGGATTTTGTGAATTGAAATTCCTAACCACCAGCCCCTGAGTATTTATTGTAGCCAATATATATATATATATATATATATATATTATATTATTATATATATATAATATATAGATAATTTATTATTTATATTAATATATATGGGACTTTTGGGTTATCAAGAGAGAGGAAAGAAAAGTTTAGAAAAAATCTCTCTCCCCGATCTCCCTCTTCTCCTCCATTCTTTGTGCTGTGAAATCTTTTATTTTCTTCTTTGCTGATTCTTTGCTGTGCTCATGGCTTCTTCCTCCTCCACAACTTCGGTCAGCCCTTCCCTTCAACCCAATACAGGCGAGGGGTTGGATACCCCGTTGGTGGTACCAGCGGCATCCACCGAGACAGTGGTGGACGCCCCAGCGCCTCTTCCGCCGGTTCCAGGCGAAGCCACACCCACGGCTCCCTCCTCCGTTTCTGATGAGACCGAGGACCTGAGGGAGGGGTTTGTCTTCCCCTTGATTGACCCGTGGTATGAAAGTTCTACCCTATTTCCTCCTAGGGCTTTGGCTTTTTCTTTTCCTATGGAGGATTGGGATTGGATAGTGTCAGGGTTAGAGGCCGCGGTGGATCAAGCTTGGGTCCCAAACCTTGACGAAATTTCTGAATTATTGATCCAGAAGGGAGATCTCCAAGCGGTCCCCATCAATTTCGACTTTCTCTGCGTCGCATCCAAGGATTGGTCCCATTGGGTGGACCGGGAAATCCTTAATTCTGATTTCTGGGATAATCTGCAGGACGCTGGTGTCCATTGGTCCATCTTGATCTCCAGGAGTTGCAATATGTTTAGGGACATTGAGCCACTCCGTGAAGTGTTGAGGAGATAGTGTCCTTCAACACACACTTTCTTTTTCTCTTGGGGCGAACTCACACCAACTCTGGAGGACATAGCTAACCATTGGATGCTTCCTGTCCTTGGTGAGCATTCATTTTCCCACATAAAGCTGTCTGCGGAAGAGGAGAAGATTGCAGCGGCTTTGAGAAAACAGTCGTCCACCAGACTGAGTGGTTGGCCCTCGTTCTTTGTCTACTATGAGGATATTTCAATCCGCCGTGCTGCCTTTGTGCTATATTGGCTTTGTAAATGCACTTTTGGTAATTTTCCTTGTTATTCAATAAATACCTCTTATATTCCTTTAGCCATTATAATATCCACTGGACATTGCTTTCCTCTTGCCCCCTTATTTTTGAGCCACTTGTACTCGCAATTGGACTTGCTCCATGATTGCGAGGTCGAGGGGGATTTTTGTTATATTTTGTTTGCTGCCTTCAATACCTCGGCACTGCAGACCTTCTTTTGGGAGCATTCAGTCAATTATCTTTATGTTGTGAAAGACAAGTCAGCTGTTTGGGGTAAGTTTTCTGATCTACCACGGGAGTTCTTAGACCGCTTCCCAGATTTTAGGGATAACTTGCCATTGGTCTACCGTTGGGTGGGTTTAAAGACTCGTGATCATGATCTGGTGGACGCTTTGGAGCATGAGGAAAATGTGTTGTTCAGGCCGTATGGGGATGATTACCCCGGTCTTACTTGTGTCTTTGTTTTTAGCCGGTTTTACTAGCCGATTTCTTTGATTCGTGATTTGAAGATTGATAATTACTGAAGTTTGTCATACTTGTCCACTGTGAATCCAGGTTTTCTGCCAGTTTTGTTTGCCACAGGCGTTTCTTTCGTACTTTACTGTCCACAGCGAGTGCAGAGACAGTTTGGACTTGATCAAGGTGTGCCTGTTAGTCCACAAGAGACCACGACCTGTGTTGCTGATCTAACAGCTTTCATTAAGAGCCGTGCATTTGCTCGTTGGGGAGGTGAGACCAACCGTGTAATGATCCCTAGTGGACATAGGCTCGGCTTTAATACTTCATCCATGAATGCTTTTTGGCAGTGATTCACTCAGTCTATGGTGGAATTTGTGAACGCTGGTAGGAGTGACAAGACTCCCATGTTTGTCCACTGTAAACCATTGGTTTCTAATCCTTGTCTTGCTCCTCCTTCTCAGTCTGCCATATCTTATGCCAATAATAAAAAACTTGGATTTGCTGAATGGGATGGAGTCGGAGGAGGTTGGATTGCATATACTATACATCTGCTAGAAAGTTGGAGAAATTCTGTTAATGTTGTGGAGGACCGACTTATAATGCCTTCTAACCGCGGCAAAGGGAGCAAGAGGGACGCTCTCGTGGACCTGGCTGTTGAGAAGACATGTAAGAAGCCAACTCCTTCCATTCCTTCCTCTAAGAAGGCTCCTTCTAAGAAAACAAAGGCTGGGAAGAAAGATAAGTCCACCCTCTTAGTGCCATCTCCTGCAAAGAAGTCTACCACAGCTCCCGTAGAAGAACCAACTGAGTCTACGATTGCTCCTTCTAAAATCAAGAGTGTGAGTGCAAGTCCTTCTAAGAAGCCAGGCAAAAAGAATGTTGCTTCTCGTCCACCGAAGGGTCAGGAGAAGACTAGTGTCTCTTCCTCCTCTCTGGATGAGGAACAACCATCTGCGGCATCAACTCCTTTGCCTTCTAAGAAAAAGAAGTTCGTTGCTCCCTTCTTTCCTCTTGGTGCTGTTAGCCGTACAAGGAGTAAGAGTGGTTCTAAGGTGAGTTTTTTTTTTTTTTGCTTTCACTCCGCCTTTTTCTTGTATTTTCTCATGTTTTAGTCTGCGGCAGGCAACACACGGGTCTGGTAGATCTGGTGGTGGTGTGGTCGTTGTTGAGGTTACTTCTTCCTCTTTTTTTTTGTATTTTCTTTGGAGTTATGTTCATACTATCTGACTCATATTATTTGTTTCTTCTCTAGGATTCAGATATGATTGTTGATGACGTTGTCGCAAGTCCTTTGGAAGGGGATGATTTACAGACTGCTGCCGTGGATCAGGATAAAGATTTAAGGAAAAGTGTGGCAAACAGTTCTGAAGTTGGTGCTGAGTCCATGGGAGAGGGTCATTCTTCTTCCAGTGATTCCCTTTTTGATAGTGCTCCAGGTTCTGTGCCTGAAGAACAAATAATGTCTGCGGGATCTACTGCGGATGATGATGACATGCCTGGAGTTGATGATTCAAGCATGGGACCTGCTAGCCCAATGGGGCATGACTTAGCTATTGTTCCCCATGCTAGCCATGGACGTGATGATGACAGCACCGTAGATTCTGACGTTGACCCTTTATCTTTTTCGGTGCCGCAGACGGTTTTGACCAGCAGAGTCACAGGTATGCTTTATCCCATCCTTATTTCTTTGAGTTATGTAGATGAGAAGTATACTCATGTATATTATGCATGTTGCGTATTGATCTGCCGCAGGTTCTGATGCTTCCATGGCTTACATCATGGAGGTGATTTCTCTTTTTGGCGCTACCCCTAGTTTTAGAGCTATTCCGGCTGGCGGCTTTGTCATATCAGCTAGTTGCATTGCTGGCGAGGCTCTTCCAGTTTCTAGTGGTGCCTTTATACCTGAGGAAATCCGTGCACAAGGCCTTGTAGAAAGTGAGTCCATGGTGGACCTGGGAGTTATCCCAGAAGCCAGTAGCAATGTTGACCGTACCGCAGACCATGGTGCTCAGGCTGAGGATGCTGATGTTTCTACGGCAGACACGCTTGTTGGTAGCGATCACTTGGAGAATATAGGCGAATTGGAACTTCTAACCTCTTCTCTCTTCTTTTTAGTAGTTGAGTGCTATATATGGAAAAAATTTCATTTCATATGGGAATTTCTGTTCCCATAGACTTGATTGTCACTTTTTTTTTTTTTTTTTTTTTTTTATTCCCATAGACTTGATTGTTGCCTTATGGAGAATTTCTGCTTCCATAGACTTGATTATCGTCTGATGGAAAATCTTTGCTTCCATAGACCTGATTGTCGTCTTATGGAAAATTTTGCTTCCATGGACTTGGTTGTCGTCCTATGGAAAGTTTCTGTTCCCATGGACTTGATTGTTGTCCTATGGAGAAATCTTTTTTTTTTTTGTTACCATAGACTTGATTGTTGTCTTATGGAAATTTTTGCCCCCATGGACTTGGTTGTTGCCTTATGGAGACTTTCTGCTCCCATGGACTTGGTTGTTGTCCTATGGAAGATTTTTCTAGATTCGATTGAGTCGTGAGAGACGTCCCATAGACTTAATCGTATCATGTGTTTGCTTGGTGCAATTCCATTGCTGATTCGATTGATCTTTTTTTTGTGCTTCTTCCTTTTTGTAGGCATGGATGATACCGTACGTATGTCGGAAGATGCTGGTGAAGTGGGAATCACCGGTGAGATCACAGCTGTTAGTCCACCGCCAAGACCGACTGCTGAAGCTGGTTCAAGTGTTGGTGCTAGCAGTTTGTCTAGTGAAGTCGCTGACTTTTTAAAAGAGTTTGATAGGAAGACACCCAATCCTCACCCTGAGCAGTTTTTTTAGCGTTTCAATGGGCCTTTGGTGCCCTTTGGCAGTTTCTGGGCTCCAAATGATTGCTTGCCTTATTTGATGTGGTTGTCTGCGGGACGTAGTGATTTTACTACAGATTTCAAGCTTAGCGTTGGCCTTGGTGGACCCATGTTATCCCTTCTTGGCAGTGTGTTGGCTGCCATGAGTGAATCTAGCCTTGGAGATGTGACCAAAACTCAGATCCTTACATGGAGGAGTGTGATTCAAGATCTCATGGAAGTTGGATTTGACTTGGGATTCATGATTGAGCGCCTGCGGCAGACGGTCCAGTGTTTCTTTGGCAAAAGGATTTCAGATGAGGTGAAAGCACTCCAGCACCAGATTGCCTTTCTACAAGACTCCTTGGTTGTGCTGACTGCATATCAGAATGAAATGGTGTCCACGGGAATGATGATTCTCGGGTCTGAGCGCGGCGGATCATTCCTTGACAACCTTCTCAATTGACCTTTGTAGTTATCATGTTTATCTTTTTGTGGCGACTATGTTCTAGTCTTATTTTTCAAACATTTGTACTTATGTTTTATGATGGCCAAGTTTTTTGTCTTTCTTTTGGACAAATGACCAAGTTTTGGTCTTTCTTTTGGACAAATGACCAAGTTTTGGTCCCTTTGAATGCTCATGTTCATACTCTATTTGTGCCAAGCTAGATTTGTGAATTTGATTGTGATGTATCTAATCTATCGCTTGTCTTGTAAAAATTTTGAGATGAGAGGAGGGTCCTCTCTTCTTTCTTTTTTGTAAGAAACATGTGGAAATTCTTTGATTTCTTAGCAAAACATAGACATTGCATGTCATGATTCTTTAACAATACAACATGGTTCAAATTGTTCCAAGACAAAAGATTCAAAATACTTGGCTAATAATAGTGCAATCTTATGAGTAATAACGCTTCAGCCACTTTCCGTTGATAGGATCCACCAGAGCCGTGCCATCTGCGATAGCTAATTTATAATAGCCACTATCATATGCTTCACGGATCAAGTATGGCCCCTCCTAATTTGGTGCAAATTTAGATGGCGAAGGAAGACCTCTTCTTACGTGATCCACCGTTCTCAGGATCATTTGACCCTTAGCAAAAATTCTGGTCTGCAGCGTTTTCTCATAAGCACTAGCAAGCTTCTGGTGGTACCGTAGACTACGAACTTGGGCCAGCTCTCTTGCTTCTTCCAAACTTTCCAAGTCCGCCACTCTTGCTTCAGCGCAAATATCAGCATCAGCTTCCAAATCCATCCCATGCAAAATCCTTGGGCTAGGCACTAATAATTTTGTAGGGGAAATAGCATCAATGCCGTAGATTAGGGAAAATGGGGTGAAGCCTGTTGCTGTTTTGGTTGATCCACGGTAGGCCCATAATGTGTCTGCCATATGAGAACTCCAGCCTTTCCCGTAGTCAAAAACCATTTTACTCAAAATACGCAACAACATGCGATTAATTGCCTCTACTTGTCCATTGCCTTGAGGATAATAGGGCGTAGATCTGCGGTGCTTGATTCGATAGTGCTCCAAGACTTCTCTAACATTCTTATTAATAAAAGGGGTGCCATTATCACTAATGATTTTATGAGGGATCCCAAACCTTGTGATAATATGCTCACGGATGAAGTTAGCCATAGCTGCACCAGTTGCTTTACGAAGGGGAATGGCTTCAACCCACTTTGAAAAGTACTTGGTAGCCACCAAGATCCAAATGTATCCACCAGAAGGCGGATTGATTGGTCCAATGAGATCTAGCCCCCAAGTATGAAAAGGCCATGGTGTTGCCATGTTCTGTAGACTGGTTGGATGTGTGTGAATGAGATTAGCTTGAAGTTGGCAAGTGTGACAAGATTTCACGAAGTCTGCCGTATCTTTCTTCATGGTTGGCCAATAATAGCCAAGAGTCAACAGCAGCTGGTATAATCTTTTCTTGCCTTGATGTTCTCCACACTCTCCGGAGTGGGCTTCTTTCATCACGGTTTGAGATTCTGCCAGACTGAGGCATCTTAAGGGGTCACCGTGGAACCCCTTTCGAAATAATATGCCTCCCTCCACAAAATATCTTATGGCTAACTTTTTGAGTCTAATTACTGCTTGGCTGGTCTGCGGTAGAATATTCTCAATGAGGTATTCAAGGAAAGGGGTGCGCCAATCACTAGAAATGAATGTTGCATAAATCTGATCAAATTCATGCTGGTGCTGACAGAATGAGCACTGCTCCTGTAGACTGGCTGCCTCCTTACTCATGCTGGGCCAAAAATAACCTAGGCGCTGGAGTCTACGGTAAAGACTTACCCCGTCTCTAAATTCGCAAGACCTGTCGTGGACTTCTGTTAATTTCTTTGCTGCCTCTTGGAGGTTCACACATCTTGCTAAGACTCCTCCAGGCAGTCTACGGTAGAGATCACCAACAATCAACACATAATCTTTGAGCACTTTCAGATCTGCCACACCTTCAGGTGACATAAGCTTGGCTTTTATAGGCGTCCACCAATCTTCAGCATCAAGGTTTTGTTCTTTGAATTTCTCTTTCAGCAGATCAGTGATGGGCATACTTCTCTTATCAATTGTGACATCTACCTTTGACTCTTCAAATGAAACTTGGGAACCCAAGGTTGCAAGAGCGTCGGCATATCGGTTCTCGCACCTCATGGCATGAGAGATTTCAAAAGTGTCAAACTTTTCCTTTAATTTCTGAGCTAAGGCACGGTACAGCGCTAATGATGGTTCTTTAAGGGAGAACTCACCCTTGGTCTGGTAGATTATAAGGTTGGAGTCCCCAATCACCCGTAGATGCTTTATTCCCATTTCGTGGGCAATGGCCAGCCCGGTTATGTAGGCTTCATATTCTGAGGCGTTGTTAGAGTATGAAAAATCAAGTTTGAAAGACTTAGCTATAGTCTCTCCATCTTGTCTTATCAGCACAATTCCAGCCCCACTTGAGTTAGATGTTGAAGAACCATTGAATTTCAGCTTCCATGTTGAGTCCACCAGATTTGCCAACAGAGCTTCTCCCATTCCTCCCGGTACTTCATGTGAGATTGATGAGCTATCTTCTCCCGGGAATTGTGCAAGGAGATCTGCTATGGCTTGGCTCTTGATTGCTGTAGGGGTTTCAATGTTTATCTCGTATTGAGACAATTGCAAGAACCACTGAGCCAGTCTACCAGAGAGGACTGGCCTGTGCAGAAGACTCCTAATTGGATGGGACTTAGTCATCAACTGAATTTTGTGGGCCAAGAAGTAGTGCCGTAGACGCTGTGATGCATATATTAAGGCCAAACATGCCTGTTCAGCCCCCGAGTATCTTGTTTCAGCATCTCTAAGTGCACGGCTGACAAAGTAGATTGGCTTTTCAGTCCCATTTTCATCTTCTTGTGCCACTAATCCCCCAATCGCTTCACTATTGGAAGCCAAGTACAAACGTAATGGTCTACCAGGGACTGGAGCACATATGGTGGGGAGCTTGGTCATGATTACTCGGATCTTCTCAAATGCTTGCTGGCACACCGTGGACCACACAAAGGGAACTCCTTTCTTCATTAGAGGTGCGAATATGAATGTTACTGCTACTAGACCAGAGATGAATCTCCTAATGTAAGATAATCTCCCCAAGAAGCTCTTCAATTCTTTGTGGGAAGTTGGAGCCTTCATGGTAGCTATGGCAGACGCCTTTGCTGAATCAACATCAATTCCACGGTTGTGGACTAAGAAGCCCATAAATTTTCCGGCAGACACTCAAAGGCACATTTAAGGGGGTTCATCTTGAGTTTATAAAGTCGGCATCTGTCAAACACTTTTCTCAAGATTCCAAGATGATCTTCCCTTTTCTTGGACTTCACCACAATATCATCCACATAATCTTCAATTTCTTTGTGCATCATGTCATGAAACATGGCTGTCATAGTCCTTTGGTAGGTAGCACCGGCATTTTTGAGACCGAAGGGCATAACGGTATAATAAAAATTGCCAATTGGTGTTCGGAAGGCAGTTTTTTCAGCATCTTTGGTGGACATGCGGATTTGATTATAGCCACTAAACCCGTCCATGAAGGAAAACATGGCATGACCAGCGACTGAATCGATCAACAAGTCCATGTTCGGAAGAGGAAACTCATCCTTTGAACATGCTTTATTAAGATTCCAAAAATCCACACAACATCTAATCTGCCCATTCTTCTTTTTGACCGGTACGATGTTTGACAGCCACCGTGGATGCTGTATCGGCTTAATAAATCCAGCTGCAAGTAACTTTTTCACTTCTTGTGTGATTTGTGCTTCTACTTTCGTATGGAAGGTTCTCATGGGCTGCACCACAAGTTTGGTACCGGGCTCCACATTCAAAGAATGAGCCACTAACCCCGGGTCTATCCCCGGCATCTCATCATAATCCCAAGCAAACCCATCTTTATATTCATGCAGCAAATCAATCAAGCATTTTCTTTCTTCGATAGACAAAGACATGCTAATTGATATGGGTTTGCTAACATTAGGATCAGCACTTAAATTAATTACCTCAAATTCTTCTTTAGCAGTCATGTTTGGTTCAGCTGTGGTGGACTTCTTTTCTTTCATCGCCGTAGACTCTGCCTGCTCTACCATGGCTTCTTCAGAATTCATTACCGTGGACTCTATTTGATCCACCGTAACTTCTTAGGAATTCATTACCGTAGACCGTGCATGATCCACCGTAACTTCTTTAGAGCTCATTACCGTAGATTTAGTTTGATCTACCATAACTTCTTCAGAACTCATCAGCGTGGACTCTGCCTGATCCACCACAACTTTTTCAGAGTTTTCAGTCTGCTGTATCAAATGGCATGAGGGCTACAGACCACCCTTTCCAGGTATGGGACCCTCTTGCTGTGGGCAATCAGGCCCCTTGCACCTTCATAAGCGATAGACAACACGACCATTGGGGAGTTGGACACGCACGCATTGTTGTGGACTCCCATGTTCAACTTCACGTTCCTTCCTTTTCTTCTTTCGTTCAAGCAGCTCCCGTAGATCAACTTCAAGATCATCTTTAATATCTTCCCATGCAGGGAGTGGTGTTCCACATGGTCTCACAATTGATGGTTCTCCCATGGATGATAAGTCATCATAAAGAGCCGCTTCAACGAAATGAGCTTCAATCTGATCAAATGGGCAAGAATTTGCAGCTATGCGGATTGGTTTGCCATTGAGTCTTCCCTTGACACATTGATGGTAGGTGGATGACACCAATTTGTGTTTGTGCAGCCAAGGTCTACCGAGGAGCACATGGTAGGGAGCTTCCGCATTCACTACATGGAATCGTGTGAGTGCCACAATCGGCCCCACTCTCAAGACAAGTTGTACATGCCCCATTGTATACTCAATCACTCCTCCAAATCTGGTCACTTCCATGGGAGAGCCTTGGATCTTCTGCCATGACACATTTGCAGCTTGGAGAGTGCTTAATGGAATGAGGTTTAGGCACGAACCAGTGTCCACTAGAGCACGTCTGACTTGAATATCTTTCACTACCGTAGACAGGTAGAGTGGGCGTCTATGGTCCGGGTATTGAACCTCCATGTCTTCATCCGTAAAATTTATGGCATTTGTAGTCTCCAAGAAAGCACGGCTGGCATGAGCCCTGCCGTGAAGCAAGTGGCTCCTGATTCTACCGCTATTGTGATAAGTGCTTCCGTTGCTGCATTTCTTGCTTCAGGTCCGAATCCCAGCTGGTTGAATAATGACTTGAACTTTGGACTCTTTTGTAGAGTCCTAACAGCTGCTGGTATCAAAGAGGAACTTGCTGCGGCAGACTCTTCTGCCTCCATATCACTCACGTTCCCGTGGATCACTACTGATACCACAGTTTTGCCCTTACCCTTGTTGTAGTTAGGAAAAGGTGTCTTGTGGACCTTCTGTTGCTCTTCTGAGAGTTGTAAAGTGTCGTCTTGAATTTTACGGTTGACCTCCCATCTGAGGGTTCGGCAGTCTACCGTAGGGTGATGTACGTATTTATGGTAACGAAAATACTTGGGATCTTTCTGTTCTTCTGCGGTGGGTTGCTTGGTGATCTTTGGAAGCTTGATCACTTGATCTTGGACCCATTTATCAAAAATGGCCATCATTTCTTCAGCTGTGAAAGGCAACGGAGGTGGCTCCTCATAGACCTTTTCTATTGAGTTCTTTCGTTTGGTACCGCTAGGTGTGGTTGCGGTGGACACAGTGAGAGTCTGCGGTAGACTTTTCTTATCCCTACCTTTCTCAACTTGAGGCTTAACTGAAATTGCGGTTTTTCTAGCCTTTTGGAGTAGATGAGTGAATCGTGTGATGTCCAAGTTCTCCGAATGGGTACGGAATTCAGGCAGCATATTGTCGATGCATACTTCGACTAGCTCCCCCTCTTGATACTTCAAATGACAATCCAAAGACATGTCTTGGAAGTGGTGGATGTACTTCACGAGGTCTTCCCCAATCTGCTGCTTGGTGCCATGCAAATTTACAAGAGTAATCTTTTCCTCCATATGAAAGTATTTGCTGCAGAAGCTCTCCACCATATCTTCCCAAGTTCTGATGGACCCAGTAGGTAGCACTGTGTACCAAGTGTATGCCCTATCCACCAGGTATTTTAAGAACTCCTGCAGATAAAGATCACCATGTGCAGCAAAGGGTCCCATGGAATCTAAAAACTTACTGATATATTCCATGGCACTCCCTTTTCTTCCGTCAAATAGGGCGAAAACAGGTGTGTCATACTTCTCTGGGTATGGCTCTTTCAAAAGCTCCATGGGATAAGGGGGTCTCCTCACAAAGTGTCTAGGCTCCTTCGGGGGTCTTTCTCTTTCTTGTTTAAGTAAGTCTGTCACATCAGACATGGTGACAAATGGCGTGTCATTCTTGTTATTAGACTCTTTTTCTTCATGGTTGCGGTTGTCATTCTTGTTTTAGTGGTCCTCCTTGTTGCCATTGGCTTCTCTTAGCTGTCTCAAGGATTCAGCAAGTTCCACTTGGTTCTGCTGCATTCCTTTAATCATTTTGAACATCAATGCCATCTGCTGTGGTCCACCAATAGGGATTTCTCCACCACCAAGGACTTGTCCGCCACCAAGAGCTTGTCCACCACCCAAGCGATTTTCTCCCCCGAGAGTCTGTCCACCACCCTGGGCGTGTGTCTTTCCCATGGCGTGGCTGTGACCCAGGGATTCTACTTCAACATGAGAGTTTGCTACTGAATTCTGTTTGGTAGACTTTTTAGGCGGCATGGTTGTAGCCCCTAAGTACTGTGGATCAGCTTCAAAATGATGAAACGAGGGAAGATTGCAACTCAACTCCCCAGTGGAGTCGCCAAAATGTGGATGCTCAAAATTTCTGCCTTGATGGGCCACGTATCAATCCACGAATGGGCTGGATTTATGTGTGGGGATGTTGAGCCCAAAACTCTACACTAAGTGTGGTAGATCACTTGATGGCTAATGGTGCATTCCCTCTGGTACTCCTTGATCCACCAGGCTGCAACACTCACGTAGGAAGTTACGGTGGACTAATAAAACTAATGCCGCAGACCAAAATAAGCTAATAACCATGGATTTTACTTCCACCAGAACATCCAGTAATCACAACATAGTGGTAACAACACATGAGGAATATATTACAAACTTGCTTACAAACAAATAGAGTCGATCCCATAGACTGAGATTTAGTACAACAAACTCAACTCTTCAAGAATCTATATTTAGTGGCAGTAATACCATACATATGACAAGTAGTGAAAAATCAAGAATCAGTGCCGTGGACCGAGAGGCTGGGCACAATGCACTTGGCTTTCCTGTGACTCGCAAAAAATAGGAGCAGATAATAGAAATGTAATAAATCATGGAAATTTGGAGATTTGGGAGTAGGAAGAGAATCATTTACTGTGCAAAACATACGTGAGTCAATACTGAGGGTTGGGTTAAGTGTTTGATGTAAGTTTTCTGTTGTGGCAGACTAAAAGTACTTCTAGTCTGCCGTGGACCTACGGGAAGTGTCCCGTGGACTGTTGTTGGTTAACTGTCTCCTTTAAGCTTTTGAAGTCAGCTCTTATGGAGGAGTTAATTTCAATCTAAGACTTTTCTGAACAGCCCACCAACCCCCTATTTCTTCTTCTCACCCTTATTTATAGTGGTGTTTATGTCTAATGGTTTGATTTGTTATCCCCTTAATCATGAGAATCACTGTTTAACCGAGAAATAAAGGGGCGGAGATTTGACAAAGTTTGATTTTTGAGGTTGAGCTGATGGTTTTCATCTGTCACAGATCTGATGTGGTCTGCAGTGGACGGCAGATTTTCAGTCCATTTATGAGGAGGGAAGTGATGAGCATTTAATGCTTGGTAATGGGTTGAAGCAATCAAGATGACTTGACTTACATACGTTTTGCATTAATTAAATTTGATCTTACCATTTTTGGCATTATTCCCCAGCAGATTAATGCCTTTTCTGTTGCGGCAGATCAAATAAAACTTGAGTAAATTGATTCCCTTACCTCCAAACCGTTCTTCCTAAGTTCCCTGATGGGGAGGAGCAAGGACCACCAGGGTGCTGGGCTACGGTGGTCGTCGTCCTTTGAGTAATGCTGGTTTTGGGTGGCCATAGCAGGCTTCTCAAGTCTTTTCGGTTCTTTAACTATTGCTTTCTGTTCCAACTGATGCTGCCATAGACTACTTTGTGATGTAGTCTACCGTGACCGATGGATAAAGGAAATGACCAGCTTGCTCTTCATCCTTTCTTATTCCAGTTAGTACTGATTTGGGCGGCCATGACAGACCTCTTGGTCTTTTCGGCCATTGTCTCATCTTCTCCGTCACTTGTTGCTGCAGCTGGTGCCATTGCAGATCGTCTTGTGATGGAGTTCGCCGTGGACCACTGGGTAATTCGCCATGGACCACTGGACGGTATGGAGGACCAGCCTCCTTCATCTTTTCTTGTTTTTTGGTTGGTGCTATCGCAGACCATTTTTCTTGAGGGTATTTTCCATATCTGATGGCTAATGAAGAGAACCAACTCTTCACTATAATCATCAAGCTTTGGAAATATGATATTGTGCCTTGGAAATGCCTCCCTTCAGCGCCGCGCCTTGAGAGGAGGGAAAAAATGGCGTTTTCCAAGACAACCATTTTCCCTCTTCTTTTTTGAATCATTTTGAATCTTTTGGTGTTGTCCTGGCAGACCTGGTCTTGGGGATCAAATGGGTTGGACTTCCCCTTTTCTTTTGGGCCTTGGACTTGGTTGATGGCTTTTGGCCATTTCTTTTCATGTCTTGGCTACCGTGGATCACTGGGTCTGATGGACTTTGGATTTGGTCTGCCGTGGACCCCAAAAAAACGGGCCTCTACAAACATTAACTTCGTGTGTACTTATTACCACATTCATTCAGTCCATACTAATTCAATAACCTTTCCACATCTACTTTATGTATGTTTAATAAACTTTAAGTTTATTTCTATAACATCCGCACAGTAAATATTCCATTGTGAACTGTGTAGATGCCCACTTTTTGCCAAAACTATGGCAGACTAAAAAGAGTCCACAAGAACCATCTGCAGTAAGCCCAAAGGAAGGCAGGTGACATGATCTGGAAAAGCCCAAAGCACAACAGCCCACGATGGGCCCAAAAGGTACTGTGTTGTTTCAAGGGAAATCAGTCTGCTGTAAAGCCCAAGAGTTATTGGGAGCAATCTGCTATAAATCCCCAATAATGAGCCCAGCCCACGGAGAAGTCAAGGGAGCAAAGAGTAATTTCAGATGGAGCCCTTTACTACACCCCTTAAAAGGGTGGAACACTCCAGAAGAATCAAAAAGCAAGTCCTCTGAATTGAAGAAAATCACTATTCACCATCTCCTCGGGACGGCAGACTCACACCTGATGCCAATGACCGTTGCCAAGACTTTTCTGCACAGCAGACGAGGGAGATGAGCAACGGCAGACTCGCGAGAAGGGCAAGGTTTCAGCCAAAGGTAAAAAGATAACCTGAGGAGAACGTGAATGAGGATAGCTGCCATCTCTGCCACCCCTCTTGCACGGCAGACAAGAAAACGAGCAGCAGAATCACAAAAATGGAAAGAACACAACCAAAGACAAAAGGGAGCCTGGAGACAATATGAGGAGAGTAAACGCAGACCGGCCTATGATGGTTCCTACTCCCTCTGCACGGCAGACAAAAGTCAAGCAACGGCGGATTCATGAAAAAGGAAGGAGCTCAACGAGAGACAAAAGATGCTCCGATGATAACATGAACAAAGGTAATGCAGTCACCAAAGCCCAAACCTATGGTGACTGCTAGTGAATTTCATTGAAAGACTAAGGGGGATTTGGTTTGGAGGTAGGGGGGTTATTTCCTAAAAGGGTATTGAAGTCTGCGGCACAAGTGTGTCATACCCGTTGGGGGGTATGAGCACAAGTGACCAGCAGACCTCAAGTACCTTAATGAAAACACGTGCAGACAAAGCTTTTACCATGGAGCCAACTTCTTTCACTAATTTGGTCTGCGGCAATATTTTATCTTATCAGGAAATGTTGTCAGCTTAACCCCAATGAAGAGGCCCATTATCCAAAAGTTAAAGAAGTGGCCAGGTCAAAACCATGAACTCCATGGATCACAGCAGACCACTATAAAAGAAGGAAACGCATCAATGTCAGGGCAACCTCCCCAGCCCAGAAAACAACTTTTAGCCTCCAGTAAAAGTCACGAACCCAAGTCAAAAGAAGAAGAAGAAAAAGATCAAGACCCATATAAAAAACACTCTTTGCTAAACCCCACAAGCATCCAATCAACCCCATTCCATGACACGTGTTTTCAAGGGATAATCCTCCCCCATCACTCACCAAAATCTTCCTTAGTCTTTTCAGTTTATCAGAGTCCATATTTATGTTGTTCTGCGGTGTTCACGTTTGTTGTCTGCAGTGGTTATTTTGCTTGGCAGGAAAGTGTCTGCGGTAGTTACTTTGTCGACGAGAGGGCTTTCACAGCAGACCCACACTTCTTTCCACAAAAGCCCAGCATAGCAGCAGATCAGGAGGGAGTGCACCATCAGCCATCAGGCAAGCTCAAAGGCCTGGTTTGGAGTTTTGGGCTCAACAACCCATCAATACAAGCTCGGCCCATACCGACCAATCATAAGGTGACACATGGCGCTTAGTGAATTTTGAGCACTTACAAACTGAAAGTATGACAGTGAATTAAACATCCAATGATGAATGTGGTATATAGTATGACCCGTACAATCCAAGCAGTTTTTACAAAATCTCATGGGTTTATTTTTTGATCCCAAACTATCCAATACCCGTACACTTACGTATAACTTATAGAATTTCCTTTATATTTCACTCAAGAGTACAATCTTCTACAATTAACGAGTTTCTTTCAATTTAATAATCACATCTGGTTCACCTCTCTGAGGAACTTCAAGCAAATGCAGCTAATAGTTTGGGGAAAACCCTTGCTAAAACTAGTCCTTAGTTTGGTTTTAGACAAGGACTTCCAAATTTGTTGGCTTAAAAATTTCATTTGTTTCAATAATCACAAAGGGGTTCACAATTTTGTGGAACTTTCTAGGCAGTGCAATATAAGAATTTAGGAAAATAA
Organism: Fagus sylvatica; assembly: GCA_907173295.1. Taxonomy (NCBI): domain Eukaryota; kingdom Viridiplantae; phylum Streptophyta; class Magnoliopsida; order Fagales; family Fagaceae; genus Fagus; species Fagus sylvatica. The sequence goes on along the minus strand of OU015768.1, from coordinate 30,205,196 downwards.
ACAAATCTCAAATAATATAGGGTTTTTTTGTGTGTGTATTTTTAGTTCAATACAAGGACTTAGATTTTACCAAATATAGCTAAAATAAAGGAAGGAACAATCTCATTCAATTCTTACGTGGAAGACAAATAGCCAATTTATAGTTGATGATCACCTCCCATCATGCAACTCTTTTTGCAACATGACCAGGTTTAAGTGAATTAATCCAATTCTAGAGACCTGCAACCCAGAATAAAAGGTTAATACATTCATTATACAACAAAATAATTGGACGATTATGTATTAAAACCCAAATTATAACTATAAAGCGTGCTTCATTCTTTGGAAAGTAGAACTAGATGATTGGAGTCCAGATTCATTAAATTACGTACAGATGCCATTATGGCAAGCTAAATCAGGTTCCTCTCTCTCTCTCTCTCTCTCAAGATAAAACTTTGTTCATGACTATTGTGCAAGAAGTTCACAACAAAGAATACTACAGGTCTACAGCTACCCTAAAATCCAAAAGAGAAAAGGAAAAAACCAAGAAAAAAACAAAACAATCTACAGATTCACAAATTTTTTATTTAAAGATTGACAAATAAAAAGGTACTAAAACTTTCATATACTTTTTCTTTCATTTGTAAATAACTCGCACTGAAGCTTTCATATTCTTTTTTTTCATTCATTAGTAAATAATTCACACGCCTCATAAGGTTTTAACCCACAAGCTTATCCCTCACCTCCATCCTAGTATTGGGAGCAGGTACCATTTGACCCAAAAACTAATATTTTGTTCCTATAACATTTTTAAAATTTGCGATTTTTCTATTACTAACAATTAATTATACTTGTGATTTAAAGTCTTTTAAGAGATTGAATTAAGGTAAAGTAATTTTGAGATTTACAATTAAATAAAACTTATGTCCTCATACATAATTAAATCAAGGGTTTTTATAAAATCACCTTTAGACTTTGACATGAATAGTACTCTAGCATGACAGTCTTCATCAATTTTGTCACATGCTTATGCTGATGATATTTTACTTTCTTGTGGGATAAACAGGAACAAATAGCTTTGAGTGGAAATTTAAACCCGTCAGGTAGATACATGTCCCACCCCGTCCTAAATGGGATAAGTAAAACCCGTTCCACGTAACAAATGTGGCAGGGTCGGGGTTTAGTCTTCAAACTTTGAACTTATGATATCATTTAGTGTTGTAATATTGAATTCATGTTTTTATATTAGAAGCTTTGAATTGTTAATGATTTTTTATTGTTGCATAGTTACGTTTGAATTGTTTTTGTAATTTTTTTTTAATACTTGAATTGTTGTATTGATATGCTTTGAGAAGGTTTTGTAATGTTAGAAATTAATTTAATGTTTTAGATTTTGGCATTTTTAATTTAATGCAAAATATATTTTAAATTGGAATTTAATAAATTTTATATATTTATACATGGGTCCAATTAACGGATGCCCTAGGGCATCCATTAAGGGGGAATTTTAAATTATTATTTTTAGGGAATAGAGCTGCTTTTATGAAAAAAAAAAAAAATGACACTTTTTGCAGGGTTGTCGGAAAAGCAATTAGAAAAAAAAAAAAAAAAATCTCTTTTACACCCATAAAGCAGAAGTATTGTGGTAATTGATCAACATAAAGCAGGTGTATTGTAGTAATTAGTCAATCTTAATGGATACCCTCAAGGGATTGGGGCATCCGTTAACAAAAGCTTTTATACATATTAAGTGGAGCAAGACAGGGACCCGTGGATGCCGGCTAGGGTGGAGGCGAGAGCAAAAAATACCCACCCCAAAGCGAGGGTGCGTGAACAGGGCAAGGATAGGGGCAAGAAATAGGAAACCTGACCAACTGTCAATTATTTACAAGAAAAATGAATTGGGCTAGAATTATCATATCAAAAGAATCAAATCCTACTAAAATAACCTAATCAAACCAAACCAATCTATTGGAGCTTCAAGCACCTCAGTCTTATATCACATGTTGGAGAGTGTTGGAAAAACTATAATTGAGATCTTACCTTCTATTTAATTCTTTCAGGAAATAAAAATAATAATAATAATTTGAAATTTTGTTTCTCCATTAATACTAAAATCAATAAAATTGCACACTGATCATAGGCGTGGATCCCAAATGCAACCATGCAAATTATGCACAAATTTTAAATTAAAAACGTAGATAATCACAATAAATTTATGCTTGTAATTGAATAAATTATAAAGTGTGTTGTAATTCATAATTTTGAATATTTATTATTCAAAAGCTCGTGAGGTTTTTTTTTTTTTTTTTTTTTAAATAAAAAAATGCTCGTGAGAACATGGAAGTCAGATTTTCTTTATGACTTTAATATTTTATTAAATAATATTTTTATATATATTTTTGACAATATTAAAATCGAACAACATATAAATATTAAGAAAACATAAACATAAACAATTATAGCTACAGGCCCATAAGTTGAATTTGAACTCACCTTTGTGCAGGCGCATGCAGTCTACTTTTGCCGAACGCAGAAGATGTGTACACAGATTGTTGATGCAAAGAAAGATATATAGATAGATATAGAAACAGAATATACTAATTTTATGTTATCAAAAAAAAGAAGAAAGAATATACTAATTTTAGAAAGAGGATAATGACATAGAGAGAGAGCAATAAAATATCATATTAAAATAAAAAATTGTGAAAGTACAAGAAAGGCCAACCTATTGCCACTACATGCAGTACACGTAGTAGATCTTGCCTTTGAGGGGAAGACAAACGCAGAACTTCACTGATTGATTGCCAGCTGCTCTTGTCATCGATCGATTTGCTTCAGCTAAGCTAGCTTAGTAGCTCACCTAGTTGCACTCACCTCACAGTCACAGACCTAATTAAAAGTTAAAACCCTCTTTTCCTTCGAAAAATAAGTATCGAGACCACAACACTCAGTCTCGAACAAAGAATACTAAAAGTAATATCCCCATCACAGCCAAGGCCAATGGGTGATGTGTCAGACTCAGACCCTCAGAGCGACTGTATTTGCTTTTGATATTTGTTCCTTTCCCCACCATGTCGGTAATCCTATTCTTATTTAAGTGAGTTTGGTTAAAAACTAATTTATATACCTATTGTATAATTAATTACGTAATAACTCATAAGATTATTCATATGTATTATTTAAATAAATTACAGGACTTATTAAATAAATAATATGCATAAAATTATGTGTATATAATCTCATAAGTTGATACGTAAAGAGAAAATTATAATAAAATAATTACAAGACAGGTCTGTAATCTAACTATATCTTTCCTATTATGTCTCTATGTGTCTGGTTTTTTGCGCTTATTAAGGATAGTTCTCAAAGATCTCAAGTGTTTTCTTGTATTGTTGTTGAGATGTGAAATTATAATTGGGACTAAATCTCTCATTGCTTTTTACCTATCACCGCCACACTTTTTTTCCTCGGTTGGGCCTTACTACTATTAGTGCTTAGGGACCACATGGGCGGTGAATCTAAACACTAGGACCATCATGCTGTTCCACGCTAGGGGCTATTTTGGCATTGCGAGCTCAGAATTGCCTTGAATATCTTTTCCATATGTTTGGATGATACAAAATATTTGTGTTTTATATTATGTGTATTTAATTGGCAGAATAGAAAGTGATTATAATTTTCTTTTGTTTGATTGAAAGGAATTATTGGGAGATGGAAAAGATAATTTATATTACATAAAATGCAATCTATTTTTTATTATATAAAGAAAATAAATAGTAATTATTTTAAAGATAGAATATTATAAAAGTGAACCTATCACATTTATTGTATAATTTTCTTTTATCGTCTATTCAGTTTATATCAAAATGTGTTAAAAGTTTTAAGGGTAAAAAAAAAAAAAAAAAAATAAAAAGTTAATTTAATTTTTTTTTTATTCGAAGGTTGAGATTAAAAGTGAATATTTTAACTTTTAATCTTAACTCTTCAAACCAATTGCTATGTAATGGATTCTCATCGATTGCATGGGATCTCAATCTAACAAATTGCAACACATCAAATAAAACTACATCTAGCCGCATCAACACATAAATAAAACTACATCTAGCCGCATCCACATCCAATAAAACCAACTCATCCTTATCCAAGAAAACAAATAGGCAACCCCACATTCACGAGAAAGTATCTCGTATCGATCATAAATAGCTTCCCTCTCATAACAAGTGGATCTCACACTCACATATATGACAAGGAGAAATCATTTTTCCACATCCATGCTCAGCCATGGACTTGTAAATACCAAGCCACCCTTAAATCTTAAAAAAATAAATAAAATAAAAAATAAAAATAAAAATAAAATAAAAAAAGAAGAAGAAGAAAAGCAAAGTCACATTTTTGTGTTGTTTCCACTTGTCGGTGCGGCATGGTAATCTAGGTGATGCCATTTCCTTATGAGTGTGGTTTCCACTTGATGCCCTTTCCTTATGAGTGTGGTTTCCACTTGTGGGTGTGGCGTGGTGATCTAGGTGAGGGTGTTTCCTTATATGACAAAGTGAAAAAGGATCTGGTATGCTTTTCGTTTCTTTTAAAATAATAATAATAATGTTTCTCCAAAAAAATAATAATAATAATAATAATAAAATTAAATTACAATTTACATCCTTCAAATTTAAGTATTTTGATTTTGTCTCATAAAATTTCAAAATGTTGATATCCTCCCTGACCCAGACTTTGAAAATGTAAATTGCGATTAATCCCAAAATGAAAAATGCTTTTGGATATCAATTTTTTTTTGGGCTTCATTTTTTATTTTTAGTCTTCATATGATTTTTATTTCATTTTAATTCTGTTTTTTTTTCAAGTGTATTTGATTGCTATCCTTAGCATCACCTAATTAACAAAATTACTAACATGACTACCAAAATTCGTATGATTCATTTAATAACAATAAAAAAAAATGTTAGTTGGCATTAGAAAAGCTACGTTAGCAAATTATATTTTAAAAAAAGAAAGACTCAACCTCGGTATCTTTGTCTCTCCCTCATCATTTTCACAAAAAACTCCGATCACCCATAGCCACTATGGAACTAGCCCCGAACCTATATCAAATCCACAACCTACCACCAAAAACGTAGAATAGAAAGCCATAACTTAAGATAAATTAGTCAATCATTGAAACTATTTTTATTATGTAACAATCACAAATTCATAATAGTTTAAGAAAGTTATAAATTTTTTTTTTTTTTTTTGAATATTTTAGTATTTCTCGTAATAGCCTAATGATAAAGTTCGTGACACATGTCTCAACAACCGAGTCCAAAGATACATCACTACTCACTGGTCTTTTTACAACTGCCTTCCTCACGGTCATAATATTGGATTTATGAGTTTAATGACTTATCCTTTTTCTCTTTTTTATGAGTTTAATGACTTATCACTCATCTTGTGACTCGAAAATCAAATAAAACCCAAGCCTAATAACTACTATACAATATACATACGTACTATATTATTGGTCTCTATTCCATAGTTATTAAACTTAGACCAATCTGATTGGTGTTATCAATAACTCGATAAACCGACATCATAACCGATCTGATTAGCTTTTATATATATTTATTAAAAAAAAAAGAAGCGCTTATATATATATATATATAAACCGATCTGATTAGCTAATTAGACCATTTGTGCATTAGACTCAATCAAAATCTGACTAAATCCAATTCACCATATCATGTCATTGAAATTTGAAAAACCAATAGGTCGCTGACTTCGTCGGCTTAGTTTTTATGTAGATTATTTGAATATTTTTCAAACTTTCTAAGCTTCATTTATTTTTGTAATATATATAATTTTTCAAATTATTTAATTATTTATTTTTGTAAAATATTTTTTAGTTGACCATGCGGTCGAACCTATGACATACTAGTTAAACTAGTAACCTAGAGACATAAGTTTACAACTAAGTTTCTGGCACCTAGAATCTTTTTTCTCTATTTATTTCCGCTTTTATTGTATTTAATTTAATTATTTATGCGTCAATGTAAAAGCCCATGATGAATCCAATACAAGCTTGCATGACACTTTAGACTATTTGGGTCTTTTGATCGGTCATTGAAACGATGTGGTAGGGCCCATACCCCATGTGAGGTGGGGAATCCGCTTGGCAGACCCAAAAATTTCTCAATTTCAAGCGTCCATGGATAAGACCAACTTGACCCTACTTTTAGGAGCGCATCGCATGATGTTGATCTACATTGACCATTATCCCTCAAGGTTTGTTGGTGTTGACCATTTATTTTTAGGGTAATGGTAGATTCACATCATTCCTGACATCACTTTTCTAATTATTGAAAAATTGTGGATATCAATTTTTATAATTTGTGGTCGTTGATATCTATAATTTGTGAACAATGATGTTCACATTTAGGTGGTGTTGACAATGTGAACAAATATTTACCTATAATTTTATGATTTTCTCTATCTGTTTTAAAATAAGAAGAGTTTAATTTATTAATAAAGATCTAATTTAAATGTTTCTTTTTTTTTTTAATTTCATTCCACTTAATTAAAATAAATAAGGATAAATTACACTAACATCTCATTCTTTTAGAGAAACTAGACTCGATATACCCTATTTTGGGTCCTGTTAATGAGTGCTCTTAAGGCAATAGTTAAGGAAGTATTTAATACTTTTATTTTATAGGAAGTAGTGAAATTTTAATATTAAAATAATACAAAAACAGTTTTAAATGGTATTTTAGTCTTTTCATTTATTATTTTAATATTAAAATTCATTATTTCCCATAAAGTGTAAGCATTTAATGCTCCTTAACTATTGCCCTAAGGGAACCCATTAACAAAATCCCCTTATTTTGGCGAAATGAAACTCCGCTCCCAAATTTGCAAAATAATTAACACTCTGTCCCCTTTTTTCCCTATTTTTAAAAGAATATTTCTCCACTTAAACTTAAAATAATTGGAATATAATTTTTCTTTTTAACTCTGGTTAGTTAGGCATTGGTTAAAAAAATTAATAAAAAAAATGGGCGAAGTGTTAATTATTTTGCAAATTTGAAAGTGGAATGTCATTTCTCCAAAATATGGTGTAGCGAGTTTAGTTTCCCCAAAAAAAAGGGTGTCAATGTAATTTACCCAACAAATAATAATCGGCTTTATATCATGTATTTCTTGAGATTCGTAAAAAATAAAAATTAAAAAAAAAAACTAAAACTAAAATTTCAATTTTAAATGAATAAATTTTGTTTAGAAAATAAATGGATCGAGGTGATCTTAATAATATATATTCTTCCATTATATTCTTTTAAGTCATTAAAATTCCTTGTTGGAATGTCTGGTTAAACTTGTTGGAAGCCACACCTAATCATTGGACAGGGCAAAGAAACTCCCACTATGAAGCTATTTCATGAAAGGATAAAAGCACAAAGGAGATGCCTGCCTAACTTACAAAACAGATCAGAGATTCTGCTTCTTCTTTTTCGGGCTTAATAATTTAATAACAATGAATAAAAAAAATCATAAGGCTATGGCTGTTACATTTAATTTTCAATTCTTCTTTGTGATATATATTTTCTTTTCCCATGTATATCTCTCTTATTGGAGAGGGAATCAAGGCACTAAAATATCTTTAGGAATAAATTCCAATTCTAGAAATGGATATTCTACAATCGGAAACATCACTTCACATTGGAATGATGTGAACTTCACATGAGCCTAATACTTGTACATTGGTTTGTATCTCAATAATTTATACTCTAAAATAGTTAAATTATCTATTTAAATATTTTATATTAGAACTACTTTATTAAGTCATTCTATCATAAATAATTCATATATATATATATATATATATATATATCATATCGCATATGATTGCAAATCTGCAAAATATGTTTTAGAAATAGATGTTGAAAACATTGCATCAAAACACATTTTTGCCCGATGGCAGTCAATATTAAGTATTTTTTATTTTGAAATTGAATGTATTAAAGGAAGCCAAAACTCAATCCTTGACTTCCTCTCCCGTAAATTTCTGCAGAATAAAGATGGCGGATAAAAAATCCAAAAAAGCATCCTCCAGCAAAATCCCACCTGATAAATTTCCCAGTGTTAAACCAGAGCTAGTCACCCCTAGCCAACTTGTTAAATTTGATCCTCACCAAATCACCCATGTTAACTCTCTTGATAAACTATCATCCTCTAGGATGGTATCCCTTGGTAAACCTATACAAAGCCCGTCCTTTGCTAAAGCTCTAGCAAGTGACTATGATCATTTTGCTAAACAAATAGTTGCTTCTATCCCGGCAACTCCTGTTAAAACCAGATATGCTAAAACCTCCCCTTTCCTCCCTCTATATGATAAAAAACTCTTTCATGTAAAGTTCCTCCACAAGAATATTACCAACCCACTCACGTTGATAAAATACTACTACCTAACCAACCCACATAATGGCCTCCAACAGCATTTTGCTCCCCCTGACCAATATAAAACCATCTAGTTCTATCAGAACATTTTTCAGCAAGAATGTTCTATTATTATCAAGTCTATCCATAATCAATTCTCTATTGAAAGAAAACTTCTCTATCATAAAATAGAGATTATTAAATTCACTTCCCTCCATCAATGGGGAACCTACCCATTCATATTAAAGCCTCTCCAAGATCATCCTATTAAATATTCATATTATGATTATATTGATGTTTGGTTCAAAATACTTTTGCATCAAAATGATAACATGTCTCATTCCTGGTTCATCGCATGGCATGAGTATATATATATATATATATATATATATATATATATATATATTATTTTTGTTAATACCTTTTAATTGAAACTATGTTTTAAAACATAAATTACACTTTATACTTATGTTGTATTTTATGTGAATTAATTTTTTTTTTAGGGATTTCTTTTCTTGAACTGGATGTAATACTACCCACATGAATAACCTACTAATTAAGCTTGGAGATACATAAAACAAATTTAGTACAACACACCTTAATTAATTTTTGACAGAAATATTAAATTTCTCTCTCCGGGTAATAATTAAAGGCTTTATTACAAGACTAAGCCATAAGTAAAATATGGTAGCAGGATAAACGAAATTGTGACCTCTGATCTACTGCATTTCTTGACACTTGTTTCGTTCCTAGTTGTTTCGTTCATGCTTGAAACGTTCTTGAACAGAAGATATATAACTTGTAGCCTTGGTATCGACGCTCTCATCACCAGCCGCACCATAGAGTTTATCATATAATAAGTCACGCTTATTATCAGCTACTATAAATGACACATTCTGTTTTGGCCACACATACTCCAGGTTGCCATGAAACTCTACTGAAGCAGTTGAAGGAGAAGTCTGGCTTGGCTTGACCTTGGTAGTATATTGGCCAATTGAAGGAGAAGAAGGCTTTGCTGGGCGATAGAATGGGATCAACTTTGCCTTAATCAACCCTCTCAGCTTACGGTTTGCTTCCATCTTAACCTGAAGTTTGAACACTAATTCTAATTTTGAGTAGTTTAGTACAAGAAGGGGGTCTATATATATGAGTTGTAAGGGGGTATTTTGTATTTCTTTTTTGTGTTGCAATAGTTTGCAGATAGACATGAAAATTTTGAATGGGTTGTGGTCCCTGATCAGCTAAATATCTAGAAGCATATAATCTTCTTTAAGATTATTTATGGGTTTGATATATTCCAATAATTTTTTCTACATATAAAAATGCAATCCAAGATATGGAGAAATACTACCTCAATCAAAATATTGTGGCATTTTCTGTGTATCACTTATTATATTCAATTACTATTTGATTTCAGTTCGTCTGCACAGTAAAATCCTTTATAGCAGAATAATCTGATGAAAAACTTTTGGGACACTCAAATTCGCATCTATTTTCAGAACCTGCTGAAGTAGGTGTAAATTTGGGTGTGTCTGTACACGCGTTGCTCATCTGAGTTGTTCACATTGGTCTGGACTGCCTTGTTTAGTGACACAGTTGTCTATTACAGGACAAGCTAATGAGGCATTGGGCCTTAGAGAGAAAAGGCCACACCCCTAATGTGCTTAATAACGCATGTGTTTTAAATTCTTGAGTCTATTCGTCTTATGTAACAGCCGGTTATATTTAATGTGTCTATCCACCTTAACTAACGTAAGCCTATCCATTATCTCAAAGCTCTACAAGCTTATATCTTGTAGTTATTAGATTCTATACAGACATCTATATAAGATATATAGTCTTCTTCAATAAAATTATCATCAAAAGCTTTGCACATTTACCTGGGTTTTGTTTTCTTTAGTGCTATATTGGGGAAAGCAGGAATAAAGCTTAAGTAGCCCACTGCCTCAAGCCTTCAACACTGATATATTACCTATTGAGATCAAGCGTAATTAAGGACTTATATCACACTTCTCTTACTGATCAAAAAAAATATATCACACTACTCTTTTCCGGAGAATTGACTAGTAAAGTACTATAGGGGTCACTAACTTTGCTTGAGCTGATTCCATCATGTGAAGGTAGCAATATCATATCATATCATATCCTGACAGTTCTAAAGTTTAATACATTTAACTTCTTTTTGAGCTAGATGTATTATTAAAAAAAAAAACCTTTTTGAGCTATACTAGAGGATAGATCAAGATAGGACATTGCATTGGCAAGAAGATCAAATATCAAATCGCAACATCCGACATCCGACATCTCAATTGTTATATTTGCTATGTCAAATTGATCATTCAAGTTATTGAACTGTAAAGTAAAAAGTAAACGGGGATGTATATTCTGTAGATAAGAATGGTGTCTTTTTCAACACTCTTGTGAGCATTTTCCAGGAATATGAGAATATAAATCTTTTATTATATATATATTTTTTTTGTTCCACTTTATATTTCATTAATCATAAATAATCACGTGTCTTTTAATAAAATAACTAAGATTTAAAATAAGAAAAAAAAAAAATCAAACACAATCTGATATATGATATATTATAGTTAATGGAAAATAAAGTGAAACACAAAAGATGGGATAGAAGATTGGACAAGTGCATAATGCGTGTGACTAAGTGGAATTTGCCCCTAAAGCTTCCTTTTAAACGGAGATGTATATCTTCTCAAAACAAAAACAAAATGGAGATGTATAAACTATGAAGCACGGGTACTCCAAAAATGAAGCCGTACCCGTATCGGATATTTTTTGGGTACATGTACTTTTTGGGTACTTTCTGCATGCGTACGGCGTACCCTAGGCGTACCCAAATTTTTCAAAAAAAAAAAAAATCATTTTCTTTCATTTTTTCTTTTGGATATGTCACAAAAATAGATTAAAAGTAGTGGAAACATGAACTTTAAGTGTAATTATATGGATGTGCATTTCTTTTATTTACTCTTTTGAATCTTGATTTGTAATTTAAAAGATCATTTAATGGCTATGGATATACTTTATTATCCATAATTGCTCTTAAATTCAAATATGTTTATCAATTTATGAAAAATATATGCATAATAATATATAAAAAAATTTAATAAAACATATATCCCCGCCGTACCCGTATTCTACTTTTTTAAGAATTGTCATATCGCCGTACTGTACCGGTACTGATACCCGTACCCTAAAACATACCCATGCTTCTTTGTGTATAAATCTCAGCCTACTTTTCTACGATGGAGCAAGGCGGCAAGCTACGATTGGGAATTCTCTACTGGTCTTGCAACTTGGGTTGCTTTGCTTTACTCAGACACTACACCCTGGCAACGATAAAAAGTTATTGCGCTTTTGAACTTTCAAGGATAAGATATTCTAACTGATGGTCAAGTCACACATCGCACCACTGCTAGTGGGCATTTGTTAGGTTCTCTAATTTTCTCTGTAGCTTGGATCATCATCACATGCAAATCTGAATTATTTATAAAAACTAAAACTATACATTTCATCAGGATTTCATGCCATATTAATGCACAAATATATGTAACAGTTTGCGAGGTTTATCATTTACTCTCTTTTTCTTCTTAATTTTTCATATCCATGACTGGTCACATATCAAGTTCTACGAAGCTTAAATAATTTTGACTGGTTTTAAACATCCATTTCCTAATCTTTTCTCAAAACTTCTCTAGTAAGATGAGATGGTATTTCTGTTCACGGTAATAATAACACAAGATGATTTCAATTTTCACACTATTTTGTTTTCAACGACATTTCCTAGAATGGAATATTTTTATTGACCAAGTACAAACTGTTATGTCCTTCCTCCCTGTCTTTGTTCTGCTTTTTGATGCCTAATAAAGCGAGAATCTTTTGGTGGACCAAAAGTGCTAATGCTTAATTTGTATCTAAACCTTATAGCTATAGCTATATTGTAGGTGAAATTTGCGCCAAGATATTAATTTATTGACGCTCTTGTTCTTAAGGAATATAGTTAGTGCTTACCTTTATATGACAGCAAAGGTGTTAATTACTTGACGCTCATGTTCTTCTGCTTAACTTGCGGGCCGGGCTGCTGTTCTGTCTCCATCGTTAAAAGATTTCATTTCATTGGAAGTCTCTGTTTTGTCACAGACTTCTAAATGAACAGAGTGGAATACAGTTGTATGATATCTCTCTTTTTCAAAATTCCCCACTAAAATATCAAACGGTCTTATTTTTAAACTAAGGGGCATGGTTTCAATTGTAAAAAAACTACGGTCGTTTATTGTCTTAAATGGTTCGCAGTTGTTGGATTTTTTTTTTTTTCTTTTTTCATTTCATCATTATTGTAGATTTCAAGAATAGGACCTACAACAAGGATTCTAACTTAGCAAAGCAGTCAGGGTGCCTAGGTTCATCAACTAAAGATCTATGAGAAATAGACAAAATTTAGGTTAGTAAAGCAGTCAAGGTGCCTAGGTTCATCAACTAAAGATCTATGAGAAAAAGACAAAATTTAGGTTAGTACGAGACACTCCAAAGCTATAGTCAATAAGGGAATGAAGAATACCTATAAGAAAAATTACAGAGTAACATAACAGTATATGAGTACGTACCTTCTCCAAGGGAAAATGGGCTCACAATACACCATTCCCTCAAGTTTACTAAGAAAACATGATCCTAGGGTACTGTTTCCTAGGGAGCATAATTGTAACTCATATCTTGTTTCATTTTATGCAAAGGCACTTAAGGTGGTCGTTCGTTCATCTCGTAGTATCCTCTACTAGAATTTGCCTAAGGTAAGCTTGCTATGTTTGTTGTTCAGTCACACTAGACTAGGGGTGGGTTCGGGTCGGGCGGTTCGGGTATTGGGCAAATCCGTTGTCCGTCCATAGAAAATAAGCTAATGGATAATCCGTCCGCTAACCGTCCGTTGATAGGTTCGGGCGGACGGGTCGGTTGAGCGGGTTTGTCGGGCGGGTGGTTGGGTTTAATGGGCTTGCAAGTGTTTTTTAGACCAAATCAAAAAATCAATCCAAATCTGAACACATTTCCAAGTTTCAACACACAATAGAAATTCCAAATACAGACTCATATATCCTTTTTTACACAATTCCAAATACACACAATCTCATCAGATTTCCAAAACTCAAAGTACAGTGTTCCACAAATATCTTTTATACACAAATACACACAATCACCAAATACAAAATCACCTAATACACAATCAACAAATCAAATATCAGATGAGATCTATTCGGTTGGAGGAGAACCTGATCCGGCGAGAATCGGCCTAGATCTGGCAAGATCTCACCAGATCCGGCGAGAATCACGCTAGATCTGACGAGATCTCACCAGATCCGGCAAGATCTCGTTAGATCCGGCGAGATCTTACTTGAAGGGACCTTGAGTGTGGAAGCGAGACCGCCATGGGAGCGCAGAGTCTGAGAATCGGAAGAGAAAGAAGAAGAAGAAGAGTCGAAGCGAGGGGTGAGGAATCTGGTACCACGCAGAGCACCGCCGCCGCCGCCTTCTGGTCTCAAGCTTATCACCGTCTGATCCGCCTGCATAACTCCAAATACCAAAACCTTATTTTCTAGAGGCTCAGATAATTATAGCCGTCCGATTGAGAGAGAGAGAGAGAGACTGAGGCTGTGACGAGAGGCAGAGACTAAGGGGCAAAAGGCTGGGTAGTGGGTACTGACCGGGTAGGCGGGTATGGGATTATGGGTAGTTATAGGTTTATATATATATATTATTTAATTAAATATTGTCGGGCGGGCGGGTATCCACCCGACCAAAATTTTAAAAACCGTTATCCGTCCGTTATCCGGATATTTAAAATATCCGTATCCGTATCCGTCCGTATATATACTCACGGGCGGACGGACGGACGAGCGGGTTGGCCGGATTAGTCGGGCGGGTCGGGTTCTACGGTTTTTTGCCCACCCCTACACTAGACCTTGTGTATGGAATAGTGAAATGGAATTCCCGATCACTGCAGACTCGAACTAAACCGAGCTAGGTCGAGTTTGGGCACTATGGGCCTACACAGGGGCATGTCCACTTCAAACCTAAAGAACTCCTCCCTCCCCCCCCCCCCCCGACACCCCTAACTTCTTCTTGCATGAGCTCTGAGCGAGGTAAAGGGTGGAGATTGCTAATTGTACCTGAGGTTCTTGCCCTTTTGAAGATCGATGGGGGTATTGCTTCTTAACCAGAAGCATGTGGGCCTACTAATCTCACTCTTGAAATGTTTTCGCCTAGTCTTTATGAAAAAATTGCTGTATAATAATTTGTCACTTCGCGTAGGTTTTGAGGTTGTAGAAAGTAGTTGTTGTCTCATTTCCTACCCAATTGCAATTACTGGGGCTACCGGTTCGTCTCTTGGTAGCCAGTCGAAGGTGGAGTCTATAGAAATTCTCGCCCTGCCTTCATTTTACCTTTTTACTTCTTCAAGCGTCTAGTGTCTCCAAAGAGTTTACTCGTTTCTTTTTTCCTTATCCCAATTCCTTTTATGTCCTTATGATCTCATAGGTCTTTGCATCCCTTCCTCCTCTTATGTTTTGATCTTTGAAGAGCCTTTAGGTAATTGCCTGAATACTCTATTTAGATCAGGAATATGGGCAATTGGCCAAATTAGTTGACAAATAGGAGAAGATGGCTAGCTTTAATAAGTCGTGCCAAATCTTGGCAAACATTGTACTTAGATGTGAGCCTTGGGATGGATACCTGATCCACCACTAAGGAGAAGTGGTGATTCCCTTGGTGGCCATAGTCGGAAATGGGGGCTTACGGACTAAAAATCCAAAAAAAAAAAAAAGGACCCTGACACGGAAATTTGTGCACATTTAGGGTTTTGGACTTTGAGAAAAGGGGCAAGGTTCTCACAACGACATAAACTAGTTGTACTCCCACAAGAAAAAGCAAGCAAGAAACTTACTACTTAAAGGTCAAGAATGTGAGCCAAACACTAGTGAACGGCCTCCAAGAGTCTAGACTCTAGCAAAGGTCTAGATGATGACTACTTGGTGGAGTCTAGGAACTACACATTAGACGGGTGTAGATCGGGTGTCACCGTGTCAAAACCTCCTTGGGGGAGCCATGTCTTCTTTTTTTACTAGTTATCACTTTGGCTAAATCCGGCTGAGCTTGTTTGTTTTGCAGATTAGGTGCATACTAGGTATGAAAATCCTCTAGTGCCATGTATGTACCTGACACAACCTAACCCAAATAGGCCGGGTTTTACTTGCATTGTTTAATGAATCGAGGGTGGGGGTGGGTTTTCCTCAGACTCGAATCGAGTCTTGATATTTGTTTCCTAACCCACATATAAAAAAACTTTGAATTTATTTAAAGAAAACTTTAACAAAAAAAAAAATTAACGCCCTTTCACTTACTCTCTCTCTCTCTCTTGCATCGTCAAATCGCTATAGATCACCTGCTCAACTTCATTTGTCATTAGAACCACCATTTATTACCAAACCCATTGAGACACTGTAGTGGGTAAGTTTTAAGCTACAATTAATTTCTTAATGTAGTAAGAAGTACTTTTGTCAGACTTTCCAAAAAAAGATCTTTTCCATTAATGACTATTTTTTACTTTATATTACATCGTGTTTCGTGTACTGTTCCCTCTTCTCAATGTGGGACAGTCTTTTACAAAAAAGTACAAAACTTCTATCAAAAAGTACAACATTCTATTTATCTTTCGTTATTCTTTAATCATCTCAACCCTCTGATATGGGCCCAGGCCGAGCTTTATATCTTGACTTCTGATATGGACTTGGGCCGAGCTTTATATCTTGACTTCTGATATGGACTTGGGCCGAGCTTTATATCTTGATCTGATATGGGCCCAGGCCGAGCTTTATATCTTGACTTCTGATATGGACTTGGGCCGAGCTTTATATCTTGACTTCTGATATGGACTTGGGCCGAGCTTCATGCCTCAACTACTAGTATGGGCTATTCTTTTTATGGGCCTCTTTCATACCTTAATTTCTACACCTCCAATTGCCCCTCAAATTTTTACTCTTTATCAAAGAGAGAGATTTGACCGAAACAGTGGAGAAATACATATCGCCATTCAAAGTTTTGAATGAAACGCAGTTGAGAATAATGTGATCGGTAGTTTTATCAAAGAATATGGTTCGGTTTGCCGTTATCGACCTCGGATGAGAACAAATCATTCGATTCTATGGGTCTAAAATTCGGTTACTAATTCCGAGAAGTCCAAACCAGAATGTCGTGGCAATAAAGTAAATCCTTCGAACTTAGCGTTTTATCGTCCATTGGATGAGAAAACGAGTTGATGACAATTTATTTCAATCTTATCTTGGAAGTGGCTGTCTACCATAATTAATACGCCGTTTGGCGTTCCCAAAGATATTCTATCTCTAAGGATTTATTGCGTACTAAAGAATTTATTTAATTATTTATTTTTTATACAGGTTCTTTACCGGCCCATGACCGGCTGGATCCCGGTTGCCCGTGGTTTCGTTGGTAGTATATAAGAAAGGGGGGAAACCCCACATTATGTTTTTACTTTTAAATTTATTCTTTTCCTCAAGTTTTTTCGAACTTTTTTACTGTTTAGAATCTTGTTTCTTTTGTTTAGTTCACCCTTATTAAGTAAAAACATGCCTATACAAAGGAGGACCATCAACATAGGATCGGTGCTCGGGACGCTTGCCCCAGAGCCGTCGGAGACTTCTAACGTTCCTCCTGCTCCCGGGTTCTCTGAGGGGGAATCCGTTATGAAAAAAAGGAAGAAGGGAGAGGAAGAGGCTGAAGCAGTAAAGGATCAACAGGGCTTGATCCAAGCCAAACCTTCCGCGACCAAGTCCTCGTCTAAAAAAGGGAAAGGCAAAGATAGCCGAACTCCCCAAAAGGCCGCTGGTCACATTTCACATAAACGCAAACATCAGAAAGAACTACCAGCACCTTGGAAATGCGAGTTTTATGTAGACGGCCGACCGGTGAACGAAGATGATTCGGTCTGGAAGAGTAAGGACATCAGGGGTGGGCAAATAGCTGATGCCGTTGGGAGTGCTCTTCTCCTCCCCAAGGACATGAAGTCTTGGAAAGGGAGTAACTCGACTCAGATGATTGAAAATTTAAAGCGCGACTCGGTCGTGGTGAGTTTTATTCTCTATTTTCTCTTTTATTATAACAATCTATCATTCCCATTATTTATTCTGACGATTATTTCTAGGCTGTCCAAGGGATTTTTGAAGCCGAATATCGGTTGATAGAAACCGAACATCTTCTTAATGAGTCTCTCGTTGAGAACGATAGATTGCGCGAAGTTGAAAAGACGGCGTCCGCTAGAATTCGGGAGGTCGAGGGTCAACATAAAACTGCCGAGGAGGGGCTTCAGACAGCTGAGTGCCAATTGGTGGAGATCTTGGCAAAATTGGAACGAGAGTGTGAACGTTCCAGTGGGTTTCAGGCGGAAATTGATAAGCTCAGGGCCGAGTTGGCTGAAGCCCGACGGGTGTCCAGTAATGCTGAGAATGCAGCTCAGGCTTTCTATGACCGGGGTTTTGAAGATGCCGCAGGATCTTTGAAACTTCAACTACGTAGGGAGTGTAATATCTATTTTCTGAAAGGGTGGGCTTCGGCTCTTGCGCAGGCTGCGGTTGATGACAACTCTGAGCTTTATGTTTTGGGCCGGTATTATCGGCCTTTCGATAATGAAACCCCCGAGAATTTTGAAGGAACGAATGTTGAGGTTTTGGAAGATCGCGAAGCCGTTGATGACCCTACGGCTCTGGAAACCGCTGAAGTCTTTGATCATCAAGAGCGTGCTCAGACCGAGGAGGTTCAAGATGTGGAGAAAGGTATCTCCGATAAAGAAGATAATGTAAACGTCGACGATTAAGGAGAGTTTACCTATGATCCTTGAATGCATCTATGACCGCATTATACATTTCATTTCTCCATTGAAGCAAATCGCACCAAACAGACATATTATCCCATTCATTTGGAGTTCTCAGCCTCCAAGTCTCGAGGATGTCTTTGCGATCAACATAAAGGTCTCCATGTACACCAACAACAGAACTTCCAGAGAGTTTGTTGCTACTGAGAATCTTGAAGAGGCGGATGTCTTTGAGATTAGCATAAGGGTTTCCATGTACACCAACAACAGAACTTCCAGAGAGTTTGTTGCTACTGAGAATCTTGAAGAGACGAATGTTGAGGTCTTGGAAGAATGCGAAGCCGTTGATGATTAAGGAGAGTTTACCTATGTAACAGACCTCCCTCTTTCTTTTTCTTTTTTTTTTCTTTTTTTTAAGGGAGGGCGTCATTATGTAATCTGTTGTTCTGTTTTATGAATAGAAGTTTTTCCTTCATCATTTTTGTTTAATTTAACATCTTCGTATATTGACCGATCTTCAATTTTTTCTGAATTTATTATATTATTTTTTTTCATAACTTCAAATGGATTTGTCACGTTCCTAATCTGACTGTCATTCTTGAATCATTTGAGTCTTTTTCATAAACAATCTCTTAAAAAGCTGGATCAATCACTTTGTCTATGGATTTGGACCGAGTTATGTACGGGTTTGTTTTATCTTTGCTTCGTAAAGACAAGTCCGTTTATCGCTTAGGGGGAGGACCGAGTTTATTTTGTTGCCCCGAATTATCTTTGGTTGATATAATTTGGGCGTAATTTTGTCTGAATTGGGATATATGGGCCGAAACATGCTTCATGTCCACCATAAGGTCCTCCGAGCGAGTGTTCGGTCTGAATAGACCGCCCTTAATGACGTAACTCAAAAACCAGATGATTATTGACGAGATCGGTCTTAATTTGAAATGACACACGAAAAGGCAGGGTTTCACCTTTTTGGTATACCGCAGATCTTTATTAATGGAGATCTGTCGTTGGTGTCTTTTCGACTTACGGCTGATAAATGAATGACGGCTTGCTTCATTTATTACGCCGTTAGGTGTTCCCCAAACCATCAAATCATTATGAGATTTCTTGGGGGCCGGGAGTAGTTATTTTAATGACTCCTTAGTCTTTACCGGCCCATGACCGGCTAGGTCCCGGTATCCATAGCCTACCCAACCTTGTATATAAAAAGGGGGAGACCCCACTTCATTTTCACTCTTTACTTTCACTTCCAGAGATAAAAAACATCCCTCTCAACCTCTAAGTCAACATTTTCTCTAACTCTTCTGTGTCGTCTTCACGTCAGTAAGTCTCTTTTCACTCTTGTATTTACCTTCCATTATCCTAGTTGTGCTCTTCGGCCCATTAGGTTTTCAAGTCATGGGTAAATTTGCCAAACTCGTAAACACCGAAGAGAAAATCGCACAATTTAAAAGTCGTTATGGTATTCCCGAGGACGTACATATTCGGTACGTTCCTCTCGGTGATCTTGCGCTTCTCCAGCGTCAAGATCTCGTGCTTCCAATAGTAGCAATAGTTGAGGGAGGGGTTAGAATACCTATGCATACTTTCCTACTTCGGTTTTTAACTCATTTTAGGTTAAACCCTCTCCAGTGTGCCCCCAATGTTTTTAGGATAGTAATGGGGACGGCCGTTCTAATGGAAAAACTCGGCCTAAATCTCACTGTACATGATATAACCTACGTGTATAGTCTTCAAACGACCGGTAGGGATCAGTATACTTTAGTTGCCCGTAATGTCGATAGAAAACTGGTGACCGGGCTTCCGGACTCCAGCAAGGGCCTGAGATGCAGATTTTTTGGTGTTCACGGGGAACTGGCAAAACCCCCATATTAATTGCCCTTTGAGGCCCGGTGTACCAGGTTTTCACTGTTTCATGTCTTTTACGCAATGCATGTTT
Organism: Fagus sylvatica; assembly: GCA_907173295.1. NCBI lineage: Eukaryota > Viridiplantae > Streptophyta > Magnoliopsida > Fagales > Fagaceae > Fagus > Fagus sylvatica. The sequence continues at coordinate 30,184,962 of OU015768.1, read as the reverse complement.
GTTTCTTTTTGTCCGTTTTGACTGAGTGTTTTCCTCCTCTCTTTTCAGACAAGGAATTTACTGCTAAGAAGGTGGAACTTGTGGAAAGGAAGACGGTCGAACATCTCTTGAAAAGGCCGTGTTTCATTGATTCGGCTGGTCGTCCACGTGCGGCATCCATCTTACTAGATTACGTGCCTTCGTATAAGTCATTCCAAAAAGGACCCACCGTAAAACATTTTAGACAGGAGGAGGTTACAGTCGTTCGCCCTGGGAAGGATCAGGAGGACATCATTCAAGCGCTCCCCGTGACAGCTAGGAGAGGAGTACAGGTACCTCAGCTTGTGCCTCCCCTTAGTAATCCTGAATTCGTCCCTTCCCTCGAGTCTTCGGAGGTCGGTCTTCCAGTTATTCGGTTCCCGTCCTTTTTTGACCCCGATCCAAAACCAACCGAAGAAATGCCGGTCCAGAAACGATCAGTCAACATAGCGTCCGTGCTTGGAACGTCCGCCCCAGAGACGTCCGGGACTTCTCCCCGCGCTTCTTCTCCTGTTCCTCCTCCTAGGTTTGCTCAAGGAGAGGATGTTATGAGGAAGAAAAGAAAGAGAGGAAAAGAGCACAATGATGACGTCAGCGTCCAGGAAGGGTCATCTCCGTCTCGACTTCCAAAGGCTAAGGCCCCAAAAAAGGGAAAGAGCAAGAATGACCGAGCTCTTCAGAAGGCCACAGGTCAAGTCTCTCAAAGACTTATGCATCAAGATGACTCGAAACAGCCGTGGAGCTGTACTTTTCTTCTTGAGAATCGACCGGTCGATGAAGGAGACTCGGTCTTAAAGAGTGGAAAAGGAGTTTGAGGTGGAGAAATGGCCGAAGCAGTTGGCAGGCTCTTCTCCTTCCAGAAGACATGAAGGTCTGGCAGGAGAAGAGGTCCAGGCATATGCTGGAGAACTTAAAGCTCAACTCCATCCTGGTGAGTTTTGAAGCTTTGTATTCAAACGTCTCATTATATATGTTAGATGAATTATTTATACATATGTATATATTTCACTTTATTTCATTTTTCATATCTTTTTTAGGCCGTTCAAGGTATATTTGAGGCTGGTGACCGACTTTTGGAGACCGAACGTCGCCTCAACCAGTCTCGAGAGGAAATCAAACGTCTCACAGATTTTGAGAAGTCAGCCTCTGCAAAAATTCGTGCTGCCGAGAGCGCCCAAAAGAGTGCTGAAGCCGGCTTGCTAAATTTGCAGAATCAGTTGACCGATCTCCAGAAAAAACTGGATCGGGAGTACCAGTCTGCCTCTCAAGTTCGAGTCGAGAATGGCCAGCTTAAAGACGCTCTAACCGAGGCTGAGGCGAAGGTTCAAAAATCTGAGGAGCAAGCTCAGGCTTACTATGATCAAGGCTTCAGTGAGGCGACTGACTCCTTACTGTTACAACTCAAAGGTGAGTGTAACAAATATTTCGTCCAAGGATGGCATAAGGCCCTTGACAATGCCGAGGTTGATGATGCGTCTGAGTTATATGACTTGGCGTGGAGACATCAACCTTTCGGGGATCCTGCGCTAGAGGAGCGCAATGAGGAGGCCGGAGAGGATGCCGTTGAGGACCTTATGATCCCTGTGTCCCATGAAGTCTTGAGCAAGCCCGTATTAGGCGAAAATCCTAAGATGCCCGAAGATCAGGCTGACGATCAAATCCAGACAGTTGAGTCTCAAGAAGGGGAAGACGGTTCGGATGATGAAAACATAGATGTAATTGATTAGTTTATATATAGTACAGTTCTCATACTGTGACTTATTTTGTATTCCTTGTTTCCTTCATAAGAAGGGGGGAATGATACAATCTGTTTTTATGTTTCCCGTTTCCTTCATAAAAAGGGGGAAATATATATTTTGTTATTTTATATTTCGATGACTTAGTACCTTTGTTTGAATTTGATATTTGTGCGATTATGCTTATGATTTAAGTTATATCTTGCGAACTAGATGAGTATTTAAGAACTGTTTAGGTTTACCGAAGTTCAGGTCGGTTTAGTCTTTCTGGACCTTAGTACTAAGGAATCCTTAGGAATCCTTTTGGTTGACCGTAGCACTTATGATCCGTTTAGGTTATCAAAGGCCTAATTTTAACTTTTAACTTGCTAGTCCCCTTGGGCCTCAGTGCTTGGGAACCGTTTAGGTTGACCGAAGCCTAAGTCAAGTTTTAGTTTTTACTTTTAACTTGCCAGTCCCCCTGGGCCTTCAGTGCTTGGGAACCGTTTAGGTTGACCGAAGCCTAAGTCAAGTTGTAGTTTTAGTTTTTAACTTGCCAGTCCCCCTGGGCCTCAGTGCTTGGGAACCGTTTAGGTTGACCGAAGCCTAAGTCAAGTTTTAGTTTTTAACTTTTAACTTGCCAGTCCCCTTGGGCCTCAGTGCTTGGGAACCGTTTAGGTTGACCGAAGCCTAAGTCAAGTTTTAGTTTTTACTTTTAACTTGCCAGTCCCCCTGGGCCTCAGTGCTTGGGAACCGTTTAGGTTGACCGAAGCCTAAGTCAAGTTGTAGTTTTAGTTTTTAACTTGCCAGTCCCCCTGGGCCTCAGTGCTTGGGAACCGTTTAGGTTGACCGAAGCCTAAGTCAAGTTTTAGTTTTTAACTTTTAACTTGCCAGTCCCCCTGGGCCTCAGTGCTTGGGAACCGTTTAGGTTGACCGAAGCCTAAGTCAAGTTTTAGTTTTTAACTTTTAACTTGCCAGTCCCCCTGGGCCTCAGTGCTTGGGAACCGTTTAGGTTGACCGAAGCCTAAGTCAAGTTGTAGTTTTAGTTTTTAACTTGCCAGTCCCCCTGGGCCTCAGTGCTTGGGAACCGTTTAGGTTGACCGAAGCCTAAGTCAAGTTGTAGTTTTTATTGAGGTGTATATGAAAAAGGTAATGAAATGAAATGACACCAGATTTACCGTGGTTCGGCCAATGGGGCCTACATCCACCTAGTTCTTTTCTTATTCATCACTGATATCCTTCTTTCTTTACAACTTGCACTATCCATACACATATATCCCCCCTTTTTCCTTTCTTCTTCTTCTTCTTCTTTTCTTTTTTTTTTTTTTTTTTTTTTTTTTTTTTTAAGAAGGGAGGAAAAAGATGTGAACTAATGGAAATACTTTCGAAGATTGCTGACATTCCATGGCCGGGGCAGGGGTAAGGAATTTAAGTCTTCTAGGTGATAAGCCCCTGTTCCCGTGACAAATCGCACCCGGTATGGTCCTTCCCAGTTCGGTCCAAGCTTGCCGTCGGTCGGGTTCTTAGTGTTGCCCAAAACCTTTCTGAGGACCAGGTCACCTTGTTGGAAGGACCTCGGCCGAACATTCTTGTTGTATCCTTTTTTCAGTTGTTGTTGGTAGGAGGCTAGCCTGATCATTGCTTGTTCTCTTCTTTCTTCTAGTAAGTCTAGAGCCTGAGATTGGGCCAGATCGTTTCTTGTTGGATCCTATTCCGACGTTCTGAGGGTGGGAAGTCCGATTTCTAGTGGGATGACTGCTTCCGAACCATATGCTAACGAGAACGGGGTTTCTCCCGTTGATCTCCGTGGAGTGGTTCTGAAAGTCCATAGGACATTAGGTAATTCTTCCACCCATCTCCCCTTGGCATCTTCCAGCCTTTTCTTGATCTCGTCTAACACGGTTTTGTTCGAGGCTTCGGCTTGTCCATTACTCTGAGGATATGCCGGCGAACTGTAAACGTTTTTTATGCCAAGTTCTGAGCAATATTTCGTGAAAGGTTTGCTGGTGAATTGTGTCCCATTATCCGAGATGATAGTTTTGGGTATTCCGAACCTGGTTATAATATTCTTCCAGACGAACTTAATTGAATCTTTGTCCCTGATGTTTGCCAGTGGTTCGGCCTCGACCCATTTTATGAAATAATCTGTAGCGACAATCAGCCAGTGTCTATTACCTGTTGCTTTTGGTAAAGGTCCGACCAGGTCCATGCCCCATTGTGCGAATGGCCATGGACTTACTAATGGTTGTAGCTCACCGGCTGGTTGATGAACCGAATGTGAGAATCTTTGACATTTATCGCACTTTTTTACGTAATTCACAGCGTCTTTTTGCATGTAGGGCCACCAATATCCCTGGGTGAGGGCTAGGTGTGCCAGAGATCTGCCCCCAGTATGACTTCCACAGATGCCTTCATGTATTTCGTACAATAAGTCTTCGACGATGTCAGGATGGACGTTTGTAGAGCTTCAAGTCTTTTGACAACCAAAATCTCACAGCTTTCCTTCTGATGATCTCAACTTCTTTTTTCTGCTCTGGTAGGACACCCTCTTTAAGGTAGATGACGTAGGAATCCATCCAACATGGACCGACCGTGATAGTATTTACGAAGTTTGCAGGTACGTCAATACTGGGCGTTGCAAGGGTCTCGATTGGTATGAGTCGTTTGAAATCAGCACTAAGAACAGATGCCAACGTCGCCAATGCATCCGCATGATTATTCAAATTTCGGCCGATCTGCTCGACTCTTACTATTTCAAAGTCGGGCATGGCCGTTTGGACCTTCAACAGATAGGCCGCCATACGCTCATCTCGGGCCATGTACTCCTCGTTGATTTGACTCGCTACCAACAATGAATCGCAGTAGACGATCAGACGTCTGACTCCCAATGTTTTTGCCGACCTCAATCCAGCCAGGACCGCTTCATATTCGGCCTCGTTATTAGAAGTTTTAAAATCAAGACGAATTGACTGTTCAATCACTGTCTCATTCGGTGTTATTATGACCATCCCGGTTCCTGACCCTTTGGCGTTGGAAGCTCCATCTACATACACTTTCCACCAACTCCGTACATTCGGGCGAATCCTCTTGGGGCGTTGTTTCGCCTATGTTCTTTTGTTCAGAGGTCGGTGCAAATTCTGCAACAAAATCGGCCAGCACCTGCCCCTTTATGGCAGTCCTTGGGAGGTATTTTACGCCCAAGGCGCTAATCTTTGCTCCCCATTTCCAAATCCGTCCCGTAAAGTCGGCCTTGTTAAACATGGCTTGTATTGGATATTGTGTTACCACGTAAACGGTGTGTGCTTGAAAATATTGCGGCAGTTTATTGGCCGCTGTGATCAATGCTAGGCCGACCTTTTCTAGGGGGGATAGCGCGTTTCTGCCTCCGTCATAGTTTTGCTTGCATAATATACCGGACACTGGACAGTATCTTTAATTCGAATCAACACGGCGCTTACAGCTCGATCGGACACAGCCAAATACAGAAAAAGCGGTTCACCTGGCGTTGGGTTAGACAAAAGCAAGGAGGAAGAGAGATATTTCTTTAGATCTTCAAAGGCTGAAACACATCCTTCGTCCCATTTGAAAGTAGTGCTCTTTTTCAGGAGCTGGAAGAAAGGCTGGCATCTATCGGCCGATCTCGAGATGAACCTGCTCAAAGCCGTGGTCATACCTGTTAATCGTTGGACTTCTTTGTGAGTTCGCGGTGCTTTCAATTCCTGGATGACCTTGATCTGATCTGGGTTTACCTCAATACCTCTATGTGATACCATGAAACCCAGGAATTTTCCAGAGCCGACCCCAAATACGCATTTGGAAGCGTTCAATCGCAGCTTGTGTAGTCTCAATACCCGGAATGTCTCCGTTAAATCTTTTAAGTGGTTTTGGGACGACCTGCTTTTTACGACCATATCATCAATATATATCTCCATTGTTTTCCCTATTTGATCTTTGAACATTTTGGTGACCATCCGCTGATATGTGGCGCCGGCGTTCTTTAGACCGAATGGCATTACCTTGTAGCAGTATATCCCCAGCGGGGTGATGAAGGCGGTTTTTTCTCGATCTTCGGTTGATAAGGCAATCTGATGATACCCTTGGAATGCGTCTAGAAAACTCATTCGGTCATGCCCGGCTGTTGCGTCCACCAACTGATCGATCTTGGGTAAAGGGAAAGGGTCCTTTGGGCATGCCTGGTTGAGGTTAGTGAAGTCTACACACACTCTCCACTTCCCGTTTTTCTTTTTTACCACCACCGTGTTAGAGAGCCAAGTAGGATATTGAATTTCTCGTATTGCTCCTGCCTGCAATAGTTTCTCTACTTCTTTCTGTACTGCTTCTGCATGCACCGGAGCTGATCTTCTTGCCTTCTGCTGCACTGGTTTGGAGTGAGGATCTGTATTCAACCGATGCTCGATGTAGTTGGGATCCACTCCTGGTACTTCGTAGGGGTCCCAAGCGAACACGTCCACATTGTTTACGAGGTAGCCTATAAGTTCGGTTCGGTCGATTGGGCTCAGTTCTCGGCCGATCTTAAAATACTTCTCTGGGTCAGAAGAAAAGGTTACTGTCTCTAATTCTTCACAGGGCGTGTATGTTTCTGTGTAGGCGTCTTCCGCCTTCTCTGACTGCTATAAGCCTTTGGAGCACTGTGCCGCCATTTTCCCCTTCTGCTTAGATTCTGGGGGATTCTGTTTGATGGCAGCCATGATGCACTGCTTGGAAGCAACTTGGTCACCCTTAATCTCCATTATACCGAAATCTGTTGGGAAACAGAGTTTTTGATGGAAAGAGGATGGCACAGCTTTCAACCTGTGGAGCCATCTTCGTCCCATAATTGCTGTGTAGGGGGATGACACATTTATTACTATGAATTCGGTTTCCAAACTGATTGGTCCGGTATGGACATTCAATGTAATCCGGCCCATTGGCCGAATGCTTTCTCCTGAAAATCCAAATAGGGGTGCGTCGTAAGGTTGGAGGTCGGACTGTTTGAAGACCGAGCCTGTGAAACAGGTCTGGGTACATTATCTCAGAACAACTGCCTTGGTCTATTAATACCCGTTTGACATCTGAGTCCCCAATCCTTAATTTGATCACCAATGGATCGTCATGTGGAGTCTGGACATCTCTCAAATCTTCGTCGGAGAAGAAAATCTGCTGTTCATTTCTTGGGAAATCCATCCTCGGTTTTTTGGACATAACCGATCCTTCGGATACTTGAAAAACCTCCCGAAGGTGTTGAGCTTTCTTCAGGTCGGACTTCAATCGATCGTATGAATGCCCATTCGACCGAGATGTATGGATCGTTTCTATGACCCTTGCAGCAGGCTTGGCGTTGTGGACGGTTGTTGGCCCCTCGTGGTAATGTTGTCTCTGGCCATCACTTATGTAGCGGTGCAAGTGCCCGGCTTTAGCCAAGTCTTCTAAGTGCTTTTTCAACGTATAACATTTCTCGGTCATATGCCCCTTCTCCTTGTGATAAGACAGTATTTGTTGGGATCTCTTCTCGTTGGATCTCCACCCAGGGGAGCAGGCCACATGAAGAAAGGTTCATTCTTTATGTCACCCATGATGCGATAGATTAGTTGGTTAAAAACCGTATATATTCTACCTGCTTCTTTGGGTCGTGGAAAACGGGTAGGATTTCTTGGCGGTATTTCGGCCCTTTTTTGCTCCGTATTGTTGGGCCTTCTTGGGGGTCGGTTTTGTGTAGATGTTGCCCCAGTTCTTGCTCTGTCTTCTTCCACCCGTACATACTGTTCGATCCGCGACATAAGATCTCGCATGCTTCTAGCCGACCTCTTGGAGAGACTGTGTCTTAATTCGGATTCTGGGTGTAAACCCTCTTTAAAGGTTTTCATGGCCATATCTTCCGTACCACTGTCTACCTCGTTATATACTTCCCAGTATCTGGCAGAATAATTCTTTAGCGATTCTGAGTCTTTCATTCTCATAGACATTAAGGAGGCAAACTCCTTAGGTTTCCGACTGTTGGTTATGAATCGGGAGACAAATGCCTCAGCTAATTCGTTCCAAGAATAAATCGAGGAATGTGGTAGGCGGTTGAACCATCTAAGGGACATCGGCCCTAAGCTTGAAGGGAACATTCGGCACATCAAAGCGTTGTTGCCGAGGTGTAAAGCCATGCTTTGTCTATAATGACTGATATGTCCGACAGGGTCGGCCTTGCCGTCATACATCACGTAGGTCGGGGCCGAAAAGTTTCTTGGCAGACGGGCTCTCTCTATTTCTTTCGAAAATGGAGAATGTGATATTTGATGAAGGGCTTTCCACACTGTTTCCCGCCCTCTCCTTTCTCCATATGGTTGTCTTACAGTTGAGGGGGATTCAGACCAGTTGCCCCTGGATCCCCTATCCAGAGTTCTTCCCCCTTTATTCCTTCCGTCAGAGCTTTCTTCTTCATCGGTTTCCGCGGTTGACCTGCTTGAGCTATCGGATGACAAACATCTTTCATGTCTGGTTCTAATCTTTGGTCGGCTAGAATGCTGTGGTCTTCTGGATCGTTTATTTTTCTTTAACTTTTTCTTCAAGTCAAGAACCTGTTGTTGTAGTGCCTCCACCGTATCTTCATTATATTCGTCCCAGGTTCGGTCGCTAGTCGAACTGCCCGCTTTGAGTTCTTCGGTTATTCTGGTTCTTCTGTTCATTTTGGAGGGTTCACGATATCGGTGGGATGGTTCAGGCTTCTGTTCTCTCCTGATTTCCGACCTAACGACGATTTTTTGGCTTCGGAGTGCTTTTTCTGAAGGAGTACCTTCGGGCCACCTCTTATCGTTGTTGGAAGAGAGGTCGGTTTCTAGTAGGGGATTTTCCTCTTCTGGGATCATCGTTCCTTTCCCTCGGCCGGAGTATACGGTTACTTTTTCGATGCGGCTAGTCATTTTCTTCGGAATTTTGTATCTGTAAAAGTACTTTCCCACAGACGGCGCCAATTGTAGTGGGTAAGTTTTAAGCTACAATTAATTTCTTAATGTAGTAAGAAGTACTTTTGTCAGACTTTCCAAAAAAAAATCTTTTCCATTAATGACTATTTTTTACTTTATATTACATCGTGTTTCGTGTACTGTTCCCTCTTCTCAATGTGGGACAGTCTTTTACAAAAAAGTACAAAACTTCTATCAAAAAGTACAACATTCTATTTATCTCTCGTTATTCTTTAATCATCTCAACCCTCTGATATGGGCCCAGGCCAAGCTTTATATCTTGACTTCTGATATGGACTTGGGCCGAGCTTTATATCTTGACTTCTGATATGGACTTGGGCCGAGCTTTATATCTTGATCTGATATGGGCCCAGGCCGAGCTTTATATCTTGACTTCTGATATGGACTTGAGCCGAGCTTTATATCTTGACTTCTGATATGGACTTAGGCCGAGCTTTATATCTTGACTTCTGATATGGACTTGGGCCGAGCTTCATGCCTCAACTACTGGTATGGGCTATTCTTTTTATGGGCCTCTTTCATACCTTAATTTCTACACCTCCAGACACTAACCTTTATTTCTAGGTACCAATCTATCTTTCTCTCTCCTATCTCAGTTGTTTTATTACTAGAAAATTGTGGGGGAATCAATGGGAAAGCTTCCAAGCTTCGTTTCTCGAAGTTTTAGCAAGACTCAATTCTCATTTTCCCTATTTTCGTGATATTTGAGGTTTTTTTTTTATTTTTTATTTTATTTTTAAGAATACATAAATATCTGAATTTTTGTGCTTTAATTTGTTATCTATCAGTGAGACCCAAGCTCAACCAGTTGTCACACGTCACACCTAATAAATGCAACCCCTCAATTCCCTAGATATTGATAAAGTAAAATGACAAAAGTATCTATAGACACCCAAATTTGCAACTATTAATTTTCAAATATTTTTTGCACCTTTGAGCACTAAGGGTAAAATAGTCATTTCACATAACCAAAAATTCCAAATTAACCCGGAGGGTTAAATCCACATTTTAAATGGTCAAGATGGAACTAAGGGTAAAATGGTCTTGTTCTAATCTCAAGTTAGGGCACTGACCAAAGTTTTAAGGAGAAATTAATTTTGATTGGCTGAAAATTAATTTCATCGTGAGTTAACATTCATAAGGATTAATCTAAATTAATTTGAAAGGTCTTGGAAAAGATTGTATTAAAATTATTGAATGTTTAATTCCTATTGCTTAGAACATTTAAAAATGGTGGACATTAAAAGATGGGATAATTGTTTAAGAGATAATTCAAATTAATTATTTTAGCACATGCCTTATTAAAAAAAATAATAATTGAAGGACTAATTAAAAAAAAAAAATTCCAAAAAAATTATATTGACATTATACTATAAACACATGAATAAATGACGTCCATTTCATGATGATTGATCTTACCATTAGGTCAAAAAACTAATTGATTTTTGGTGCAGGTGGGATTCGAACTCAAGTCCCTTCCCCGATAATAATAAAATTTACTAGCTGAGCTAACTGGAACTCACAATTAGAGAGCTTTATAACTCAACATAAATGACTAATTAAAAAAAAAAAAAAACTAAACCACATATAATACATGGCTAAAGTGTTAACATACTAATTAATAAATAAAAAATGTCTTCCAAAAATATTCCATTGACATTATAGTACACGTATATTTAAAACAAGAAAATACTAAAACCATTACAAATCTCACCAAATTTATGTCAATCTTCTACAAATAAATGCGTCTAAATGTGCACAATTAACTCTTTAAGACGCATTTAGCAAAAAAGAAAAACTCTTTAAAGACACTCAATTAAATTTTACCATTTTTTGGGGTAACAAAATTTTCCACTCCTTTAGCTCTCTCTCTCTCTCTTCATCTATGCTTCAATTGTGTAAGTTCGAAAGTTATAAGCTTAAGTTTTAAATCGCCAAATTAGATATTATTGTGTAAAATATCGTTTTAGATCACCAACAACTTCAACTTTTAAGATTGTAACTCAACTTACAAAAGTAGAGCTCAAATCGCAAACATACATCCACTTACAACAGTTTTCAAGATTATAATGATCCTCTCTCTCCACTTCAAATTTGGACACTTTTTTTCCTTTCCCATATTTCTTCTTCGAATAAGTACCTAACGATCTGATGACAAATGCAAGAGGTCAGTCTCACTTCATTTTTGTTTACAATGCAATATTTTTAGACTAAGTCCACTTTTCGCCTTTAAGTTTGGTGTTGTTTTTATTTTGACCCCGTAACATTGAAAGTTTTCATTTTGATCTCTTACGTTTGATTCGTTTTCAAAATAGTATTTCCATCCATCTCAATTAATCTAATTTTGTTAATTGGCCACCTAGACCAATTTTTTTAATATTACTTAACCTAGCTTAGATTTTTTAATAGTATTTAATTCTTTTTTATTAAAAAATAGAATAAAAATGAAAATCAATCACAAAACCATTCTCACTTCTCCTTCATTCATTTTCCTGATAAACAAACACATTCTTAAACCTAGAAATCTTCAATCACAAACCCACAATCTCCAACCACCATCCTTTCTACTCTCCAACTTAGATCCAAACACAGAAACCTCCACAATCTTACCCCATCCACATCAAACAACATAGAGATTCATTCACAAACCAAAAAAATCAAATTACCTTGTCCAAATCCACAAACCTGGTAAGAATATGAGAGAGTTTTCACCCAAAATTTTCACAAACACCTTAAATCAACCACAACCACTATATCAACATTATCCTCATCCTTATCTCAATTGCCTAGAGAATCATGTCCGAGGTGCTGAGATGATGTCAAAAATTTCACAATCACCTTCTCTAGTCTTAAATCTTCGCAACCTTTATTCCCAGTCCCCTCCTCATTTTCTTCCCTCTCAATAAGGACCCTCTCAATAACTCATAATCTTTTCCAAAATTAAACCCGCCACCCTCACCCACCACCACCCATTTCATAAACACCTTCTTCAATCTTAAGTCTTCGCAACCACTATTCACAATTACCTCTCCATTTTCTTCCCTCTCAATAATACTCTCAAAAGACCCTCTCAATAACTCACAATATCTGTCAAAATCAAACTTGCCAATTTTCTTCCCTCTCAATAACACTCTCAAAGGACCCTATCAATAACTCACAATATCTGCCAAAATCAAACTTGCCACCCTCACCCACCGCTACTGTAGACACCCTGATTTGTACCGATTAATACTCATGGTCCCCGGTCTCAATGATGATTACCAAAAACTCTGATAAGACAATATGTGTTGAAAACCACTAGAATCTTCCAGAAATTCGTGCCAAAACCTAGTTGTTACCTAAGTGGCGTACTCCACTTTTCTTTGTGAATACATCTATAGTGAAGAGGTGCATGCCACTCTATGTAGGCATACGCCAATGCCGCCAGTCAGAAACTCTAATCATGGGAATTAAGCTGTCTTCTGTAGAGAGGTCATAGTTTACCCATGTTTCAAGCAAACTTAGGTCCTTTTTTCACTCTAAATTAAGCCTTATACCTTCAGTTCAAAACACACATAAGAGACCCGAAAGAAATACAAAAAATATCAAGAAGTAGCATAGTAGAGTTTAGGAGTAGTAGTTTTTGACCAGTGAAACCATGCCTAGTTAGAAAGAAAAATGTAGTGAGGAAGAGTTGTTGAGCAAGTAGCTATTCGCTAGTTTTTCAACTAGAAGACTAGCTCCTTTTTCACGAAGCTCCAATCTTTAACCTAGGCATCTAAGCCTTTTTCTTTGGTGTTCAACACACAACCCTATCAAAAGATCAATCTGAGAGACCGGTCATAAATTTCTATCTTGCTACAAGATCCCCAAAGGCTAGGTATGGATCTTCTCAATAGTCCACACCAACCTCCTTGAATTGTTTGCCTTATTACATGTTTTCAGTTTAATTTGCATGCTTTGATTCTCGTTTTTTAAGTTTATTTCTATTTTTATTGATGTTTTCATGTTTAGTTTTATTTACTCTCATGAATTTCAAGCCTATATTAATTAAACCATTGTTTTCATGTTAGGTTTGCAATATAAAAGCTTATAAGTTATTTTTGATAAATCTGATGGTGATTGTTTTCAAGGACATGTTTTATTTAATTCTTCAATGACTATGTCATGATTATTTGCCATCTAAAGCATGGTCTTTCACTCTTTAATGGATTTTTGCTATGATTATTATCAAAAGCATGCATTTTTATTCTTCATTGAATCTCACCATAGTTATCACTTTCAAAGCACGTTCTTTAATTTATTATGCGATTTTCATTAAATTTGTGTTATTTAATAATTGTGGGGATTTCTTCCCTACAATTTGGTGATAAGTTTTGACCCTTTTTTTTTTTTTTTTTTTTTTTTTTTTTTTTTTTTTCATGTAAGAATTCCACCTTTTTATTTCATGTAAGTGTTTCGCCCTAGTTTCCATACTTTGATTGCTCCTTGATTGTCATAGTTTTAGGTTCAATTGTATTTTGTGTGTCTAGAGATTTGTTTTATAAACTCCTTTCAAGAATATCAAGTATTATAAAGGAAGGCCATCCATTAGGCTGAGCCTTCTTGGGTGCCTAACACCTTTTACAAGACGTACCTTAGCTCCAGACTTGGTAAAGACTAGTTCTTTTGTGCATGAAGTCATATTTATGGTTCCTGAACCTATAAACCAAGTGACGACTCCATGTTCCTCTGCTTTCAACCCTAAAAAGGTTCAATAGCATGAACAACCCCTTAAAGTGCTCTGACAATATCTCACAACCACCCATTTCCCTCCAATCTCCAACTCAAGAAGCCCAAAGCCAAACGCATTGCCCCCACCGCGTGTCCCTTCAGGAAACGGTGTCGTTAATGGCCGTGGTGGGCATCACTGGCACCGTAGGCCAAGGTTTTTCTTCTTCCTCTCCGACTGCGACTTCCCCCTTCCACTCCATCAAGATGCTCGCCTTCAAGCGTTCTACAAGAAGACTCCTCACCTTCCAAGGTCACGAATACACATCACCGCTGAGAGAAAGGTAGATTTGAGAGTGAGGGAAACCGATCTAAGAGAGGAAGAAAGGAGAGGGAGAAGGGGGTGTGCCTTGGTCGGTTGGATCTAGGGAGGAGAGAGAGAGAGAGAGAGAGAGAGAGAGAGAGAGAGAGAGACAAATCAGTAAATGAAAGTAATGTAATTTTTTCTAGTAAATTTTTTATTAATAAATTGCTTAATTGAATTAAATAATATTAAAAATTACTGATTGGGATTGCTTAGGTGGCATTTAACGGAAATTGAGTAACAGATTTAGACAGAAATACCATTTTGAAAACGACTCAAATGTAAGGGACCAAAATGAAAATTTTCAAAGTTAGAAAGCCAAAATGAAAACATCACCAAATTTAAGGGGTCAAAAGTGAACTTTGTTCCTTCTTTTATTACTTTTTGAATGGTACTATATTTATTTAAACATTAAGAACACATGGAGATCTACTCACCTTGTGTTTGATGTTTTAAAACGAATACCATAACACCATTACTCAGGCTATTAAATATGTTATGATACCCGTAGGCAATATTGGCACCATCAAGGCATCAATCCCCTAACTGTGAAGGAAAATTAATCCAAAAGTGTATCTTGATTGCTACAATTGATGGGCATATTTTTTGTTCATGGGTTTTGTTAATTATGAGAAACCAATATAACCAGTGTTACTGTAATAGAAGAGTGACTACCATTACTGGATTCTTCATTTTCCTTCAAGATTTCTCAGTTGTTTACCTTTGTCTCTCTCTAGCGTGAAAGAGTATTGGTATATTTCAATTCCTTTTTCTTTTTTCTTTTTTCTTTTTTATTTTGTTTTAATAATAAGAACATTAGATTATATACTTCTTTTTATTTTCAACAAGGGCATAACTAGTTTCATTATTACTTTTGTTTCTAATTAAAAGTTCCTACGTTGGATTGCTTAAAAATAATTAATTATTAAAGTTTGCTTAAAAACAAAAATTATAAAGAAATTAAAAAGGGATAGAATATCTTTGATACAACCTGAGAGAGGGAGAGGATCTTGGTGACTGCTTAATAATTAATACTAGTCGCAAACTCGTGCAGTGCACAAGAAAATTATTGAAAATAAAATCTAAATTAATTTTGATTCATTTTACTTCTTTTGTTAAATATGTATTTTTTTTTCTTTTTCTTTTTTGCATGGTTTTAAAAACCGAACCAGGGAGAGAACCGGAAAAGGAAGTGGTTCCCGTACTAGTGGTCCGACCGGGGTTGGACCGGTGACGTCATCGATGACGTCATAAATAAATAATTATGACGTCAACCAAATATAATTGTAACTAATAATATAGAGTTAACAAATATATAGCAAATTTTAAAATATTTTATATGGGTTTCCACATTTTATATTTTGCAAAAAAAATCAAAACTAAGCAAAATTTAACTATATAAATATGTAACTAAACATGTTTACATCACAAAATAATGTTCCTTAAACCAAATAATTTTGAATTCCATTACATCCAAATAACAAAGAATAATAAATATTCATTTGATAATCAAAACTAAGCAAAATGTAACTATGTCAATACGTAAGTAACGTAACTAAACATATTTTTTATAGGGTTAACAACTATTGAGGCCACACAGAGAAAAAGCGAAAAGAAAAAAAAAAAAAAAAGAAAAAAGAAGGAAAAGAGAAAGTGACAAACCCAAAATGCTCTTCATCATCATCAGGTTCAAAATCCGAAATCCAGAACAAAATCCATGGCTTTGGTTTATTTGGGTCAATATCAAAGAGTCTTCTTCAATTTTGGAGCCTCCACCACGGCTGTATCCACCTCCGCTGCCACCGCCTCCACCGTTTCCGCGGGACTGAGCCTCGTTGACGGTGATATTACGGCCGTCCAGGCTGTGACCGTTCATTCCTTCGATCGCGTCCCTCATCGACTTCTCGTTGCTGAAGGTAACGAATCCGAAGCCTCTTGACCTTCCAGTCTCACGGTCGTTGATGATCTGAAAAACACAAACGAAAAAAAACAACGAGATCTAAAAGGAGAGCTGTGGAAGAAGAAGAGATCTAGAAGAAGAAGAAGAAGAGATCTGGAAGAAGAAGAAAAAGAAGAGATCTGATTGTTTTTTGTTTGTTGATGATCTGAAAAAGAAGAGATCACGGTCGTTGATGATCTGAAAAAAAATAGCGGTTTTGTTTGTTGATGATCTGATTGTTTTTCCTTTTTTTTTTTCTGCCGGTTTTTCCGGCTGATTTTCTTTTTTCGGCCGGAACACCCGATACAACCAAAACCGGTTCAACCGCTCCGGTTCGCGGTTTTGGCGGTCGAACCGGCGGTTTCTGGTTTTTGGCCTATTTTTTCATTTTTCGGTTTTTTCAGAGAACTGGACCGGATTGGACACCGGTCCTCGGTTGAACCGGCCGGTCCGGTCCGGTTTTTAAAACCATGCTTTTTTGTAGTTCAAAATGTTGTAGGCAAGATAAATAAAGAGACTTTACAAATCGGATTTAGGATAGATCCTACTTTTTGGTTTAAAAAAATAACAAAGAAAGTATTTACCATAGGATAATTAAAATTTAATATAATGTAATTTTTTTTTGCATAAGTTAAATATAGTCTAGTTTTTATAAAACACGATTCATGTTTATATTTACCATATGGATCATATTTCCATCCAAAAATAAAATAAATGATAGGATACTTAAAATAAGAAAAATGACAAATAAATACATAGGCACATGATTATATGATCAAGCCTAAATAATATTCATAACTCATTTCAAGCTCATGTGGTTTTATTATAACAAATCCATCCACCTTATTATTAAAAGATATTTATATTGTGTTTATAGGATAAAACTTAGGTACAGTTCCTTAGGTCAAGTACATTATGTTCCTAATTGAATTCAAATACATTGAATTTAAATATTCTTGGAAAAGATAACATTGTTTGTGTTTCATTCGTTAATGCAACCATGTGTTTGAATTCAATTGGGGAACCTAATGTACTTGACCTAAGTAACTATACCTAAGTTTTACCCGTGTTTATATATGGAATATATTTTAGTATTAGACATTAATTATGATTGTGTTTTATATATGGAATAATATATTCTTATATTAAAGAAAATATGATGTGTCAAGATTCTAATGGAAGGTTTAATAATAGAATAAAATTTAAAGTCAATTAGAAATATATATTAAAATAATGAGGTATAAAATTGTAAGATTTCAAAAGCTTATGTGGCGCAACATTATGAGGTCAACCAAAAGTAAAAAAAGTTTCGGTTTTACATTATAGTATAGATATAAAATCCTTTGACAATGTCAATTGTTAGTTATTTGCAGGTGGAAAGTGATGGGATCTTGAAGTAGGATTCAACATGGTCTTTTGCAAGTGCCTATACATGGACTTCATGTTATATTTTGGATCAAATCTACTAGCTAACAAGTAGCATGATGCAAATGATTAAGATGGAAATGCCATCCCATTTCTAAATTGATCTTCTTGGCTCTTCTAGCCTAGGTTTTTGCTAGGCACTTTTTTAGCCCATCTCCTCAAACTCACAGGGGATATCAATTAGATGCTTCATTTTCCCCCAACATTTTTGTGTCTTTATTTTTAAAGAAATTTCACTCAATGTCTCTTTCTTTTCCTCACATTAAGAACAATACACGTATTGTATATCTAAAATTTTATATATCATATATATATATTTTTTTAAGATAATATTTATCATTTTTTTTAGAAAAATATATATCATAATTAAAAGAGTTCTAATAGAAAAAAAGGGTCTTGCCCAAAATTTTAAATAGTAATTTTTTAAAATGTTATATAAATAATATTATTATATAAGGAGAATCTCGTGGACTTTTCGTATTATTTTCTCAAACAATGGGGATAAAGTCTTATTCATTGTTTCACCATTAATGTCTATTTATTAATTTGTACCTGTTGAAGGCAGAAACAATCATTTTGTTTTCCTTCGTTATAATTTTTTTTTTTAGTTACTTAAAATATGTCACTTCGAATGATATTTTTAGATACCAAGATTTGCAGAACACCTCATTTACAAAATTAATATTTGGAAAGCCTTAAGCTAATATGTTGGAGTAGCATTTTGAGACATTTTTTAGGGTTTGGCTCTGCAAACAAAATTTGGAGAAGAGTTTGTTGTTGGAGATGCTCAAGCTAATTGTTGCCTTCATATACCTTTTTGTAACGATTTTTTGCTGAATGCGTTACAATAAGCTTCCTTTGTTGACAACGGTCAACATTAATATAGGTAGTTATTGTTGAAATAATACAATTTCTCTTTCTAGTATCATACACATCACATTTTTGTCCTATCATATTCACATGATCTAGATGTTAAAAATTAAAAATACCTGATTATATATGGCTATTGGGGTTAGTGGTATTGGCATCACCTGTTGTACGTAGTGTCTACTGTCTAAGGTTCAAACTTACCTCTTCCTCCCCCTATTTATCGCTATTATATTTATAAAACTTCTTTAATTGAGAATGCGGGTATAAAATTATGGTATTAAGGAACTCTTTTTATTATTTGACCCTAAAAAAAAAAAACACAGAAGAAGTAAATAACTATCCATGTGTTGCATCAGACTTCGTAATCGTAAAAATCAAAAGTTCTTAGACATAAGACAATACAGCCAGACAATGAAAGCTAATTGTAGCTATCATATTTGAAATTTTATCTTATTAGTGTGTCTTATACTCTTATATTCCAAGTTTGCCAAGTGTAAGTGAGCGTGACATGGCCATGGAGAAATTCAATCACCAAAGATGATGGTGTGCTGACAACAATGGTGATGACATTTATTCAGTAAAATAAGATCTGAAATTTGTGGGACCTTTAGGTACAACGTAAAGATATCCTCTCAACAACATTAGGTGAAAATTACGAAATAAGAAAATTAATTTTTCTCATTGGTCATTTACATCAATCACCGTTCGAGAAATCAAATTAACGAATTTTAGTATACAGCAATCCTTCAATTCCCTATATAAGGCAAATCCATTCTCATCTCTTTGGGTACTTCACATTTTCAACAGCTTCTCCTATGTTGTACTGTTTTCTTTTTTTGTGTTTATTTCTTGCTTTGCGTCCCCTTCAATTCCAGGAGTGGCTGCAAGATCGAGCAACTAGCTATTTCATTCATGCTTCCAACACGAATTGATGCATTATTAACACATTGAAGGAAGGCTAGACGTTTTCGGAGTTTATTTTCCTTTTTCATCGATGTAATAGTTTGTTGGCTATACTTGGTGTAGTTCATGATGTTGGCATGGCTCAATCAAATCAAAGCTCTCAATGGTTGGGTCCTTTAATCTGATTGAGCCGTGCCAATATCATATTTGATTCTCTATATCACCAAAGCATCATCAATATCTTTGGTGTGTAAACATAAATTCCCTGCTATAACTAACATTCTGGTAACAATATTTTTAATAAACTAACTGGAAAAGAAAAAATAAAATTGCAAAACGTGGATTCTTTTATACTTTCTCTCTTCCTTTTTTTCTTCTTTTGTAGAAAATGGGATTCTGATTCCATGGAATTTACTAGGGGTCCCAATAGTGCTTGTTCTAGATATTCTTGATTCTTCAATTGGAATCAGATACTCTTTTTATAGCATGGGGTCCTTAAAACAGGCTGATCAATCTCTAGAATATTTAATTTGGTGTTGTTCGTGCCTTGTTAAGTGAATGTGTGTGATTTGAGAATGCGTACCAGTGATAATCTTAGGGGGTCTTAAGTTGTTGGCATTGTGGTATCTTATTTAAAGCTCATTGGTGAAACATCTCATTCTTCATTTTCAGGGAATTTGATATGAGAGGACCTTGTGGTTTGCTTTTTTCCACCCCGAGAAATTCAATAAAGGTTGTCAATTTTTCCAAGCAAACAATTATTTCTTGATGCCATTGCCATATAAGTAATCTTTGTATATACTAATCGAATTCAACATGAGCAATGGCTCTATGTTCATAAAAATTGTGATGACCAAGGTGATGAAATCGTATATGTCCTATTGTGTCATGTTAATTTTCCAAGTGCAGGTTTTTCTGTTCTTTTTGCTAGAGAGAGATACAACAGCACATACAAAACAAAAGGATAACAAATCCAATTAAGAGTGAAGATCCCTCTTATTGGCTACAAAAACCTCCTGAGGAAATGACCACAGCTCCAAGTGCAGCATTGATTGATAAAGAAAGATTGTTTTGCTTCATTTTCTTAGTTTCTTTCGTTCGTTTCATATATGATGAGGGGGAAATGTTTGACTAATGCTCTATCCTGACATGGCATGAAAATTTCAGTGATTTACATCAACTTTATTTGCTCTTTATTGTGACAGCTAGCATACCCTACCAACCAAACAAAGATTTGACACAATCATGGCTTCATCCAGTGTATTACTTCAAATTTAAGCTCTACAACAATCCTTATAGTTAACTTCTTGCTTTTGTTTTCGATCTGCACAGATTCATATGTACAAAATTATAGAACCAATTAACCAAAGGGTGTTTACCCAAACATTTAAAATAGAAGCCTTGTAATGTTTTTGTAACATGTGATCCATGAAAGGGAGGGCTGTCTATTTATATATTTAAGTATTACCTTATTAAGTCTCAAGTCAAACTTCTTCTTTTTGGATGGGACGGATGGAATTACACCAACCTCCTGTGAAGTATAAGGAAAAGAACATAAGTTTTGTAGAATTCAAAGTGTCCCCACTTGAGTTTTGTGATAAGTATAACAGATAAAGTAAAATCCCCTACTTTGTCTTTGAGTTATCCTATTTTTATCCACCAACATGACCTTAGTTAAACAATGACGTCCTAATCTGCATTTGGCTTATTAATGAAATATCCATTTTGCCTTTTAGTTACTTGATCTACCCAAGAATTTAAAACAATATTGCTTAACCAATGACAAATTAAAGGTAAAATAAGCATTTCATTGTATTTGTTGCGTTGATCAGCTACAACATTTTCACAACAGTATCTAGGTGATAAGTTGTTATTGACTTTCACATGGACCCACGACTTACATTACTTTATTTTCTATCATTTACAGTTTACCAATTAAACAATGTTGTTAAAATATTATGTCATTAGCTTTATTGTAGAGCTTAAGGCAAACTTTCATTTCTATAAAACTTAGAATAATTTATTAGTACTTCTTTATACATTATAGGGTGTAATTTTCCTTATTTTTCTTTTTCTAAAAAAAAAAATTAATAAAGAATTGAAATATTTGTAGTCCATCTTTCCTATAATTCACCACAAAACTCACATTTATAATGGGTGAAATCTCAGACGTAAGAAATATGATTAGGCTACAAATCTATTGATATATGAAAAATTATTCCCAAATTTGACCCATTACATTGCATCGTTATCCGGTAAAAGCAACGAGAAAGCCCAAACTGCGTTTAGATTGGGCTAAGAAAATGTTGGTTCAAGACCATCAAGATCTGGGCTCACACATAGGCCCAATATAAATCCCAATTGAGCCCTAAAATCTAATCGTCTTCTCCAAGAATAAGAAACCCTTTTCTTATATAGCACACATTTTCTGTACCTCCTCTGAAGAAAAAAATGGCATTGACGAACTTAATCCTGACAGTGGCTGGTGTTAGCGCCGTGATTTTACTGCTGAGGAGCGATGTGAAACAATCGGCGACGGTGTTTAGGCGCAACGTGAAGCACATACGCCATTGGCTCGAAGAAGAATCCGCCTCTGCCTCCAAGTAAGCTCCTCTATCTTCTATTATTATTCTTTTAATTAATTAGCTTTTTCGTGCCTATGATTGAATTAAATCATTTTTTTAGTCTTAGCTCTGTGTGTGTTAGTGTCTGAAATTGTAAATTTAATATGATGTGCATATTTCGTTTTGCTGCAAATCCCTTTTGAACAATATGATTATGGAGAATGATGAAGAAAAGGAAATTAAAAATTGGGTTCCATGTGTTTGTGCTTGGCACCTCCTACTATTAATTAATGGGTGTTAGCTAATTAAATTCACGGTGAGACCCACCATTCATCGGGAATTTTTGTGAGGTCGTGGGTTCAAGATTCACAGGATAAAAAAGGAAATTGCTTAGACTATTTTTCAGGTATTGCAATGGCTTTTATGTTGCTTTTTCTGTAGCATCACACCATTGTCTAAGAAAATTTAGAGTTGAGTCATCATATGCTACTTATGATATTAGGTTATGAAATGTATTATGAGGAAGAAATAAGAAGCACTGTTTCACTAACTTAGGTTATATATATATATATTGGTGACAGATAATGCATGTTTCTTGTCTGCATTGGTAATCTGAAAATATTTAGCTTATATGATGCCAAAAATCAACAGCAGATTAGGTACTTGCTTCATCAGTAACATTTTCAATTGCAATAGGATGTTGTGACTTGTAACCATGCCCTTTCCAGCTCCGGTTATGACTAGATATACTGATGTTGGAATTTCTATAATTCACAAGAAACTTTTCTTTTGCTTTTTCTTGGATTTTTTGAGCAATTTGAGTTTAGTAAATTAGCTGCTGATGATGGTTTTGAGTAGGTTTATGAAACTGGCTTCAAAGAATCTAACTGCTTCAAGTCCTATGGTAGATGTTTCTGAAGAATCACTTTTGATGTCGATTTGTTTGCTTTGGAAAAAAATTGCTTGTTCTAGCAGACCGCTTGAAGCAGTGATTTGTGCAATTCTTGATACGTATGGCACATCTTCCATGGAATTAATTACATACTTGTTTCTAGTTCTCTGTTTCCCTTACATTTACTGGAACTTATAAATTTTTCATGCCTTCTGGTTTCTTTGTTTTTTCCCTTTGGAGAGACCAGAGAGAAAAATTGAGTTATTTGTGTTCTTATTATTTCCCCTTTAATTTCCTTCTTTGTGGTTATTATGCATGAGTTCTCATAATTTGCAAATGGAAGGGCAGGTAAAAGAGTAGACATCAATTACTTGCTCTGGATATGGTTTTTCTTTGTCATGTATATTGTAGAAGACTTGTCCCTCCAAACCTGCATTTGTATGTTCTGGCATACCGATACAAATCACAATAATTGTTAGACATAACAAAATGAGCATTGAGCTAGATGATTGTGATTATTACTTAGGACTGAACCAACTTAAGTCTTCCTAATGGGCTCAGTAACTAGTTTTGACATGACTGTTTAAGTTTTATTGTAGCCACTCCATACTCCCATCGCTGTCATTCTTTTGATCACAGATTATAAGTTTCCTTCTTCTTCCTTTTTTTTTTTAGGGCTATGAAGTTTGTAAGTAGTTGTTAGTTGTAGGTTACCTCTAAATAGACATTAGTATGACTTTGATGGATCTTTCAGGGCAGCGGAGAAGGCAGTTCCCAAGGAACTACAATCAAAGGTTCCTCCAAAAGACATCCCCAAGGAGGACAAGCACTGATATGTCTATATAGGTTGTTGTCTACAAGAGTTACGTAGTAGTGCCTTTTTGTTTTCTTTTTCTTTTTAAATATTTGATGGTTTATTTAGAATAAGTCTTTGTGAAATATATTGTGCACTTAAATTCTCTTAATTTTGATTTTAATAGCCTTTTTGGCTTCTTAATTATTGGTCTGTATTTACAAAGAATGCCATACTTGTCTTGAAAAGCAAGTGCCATTTCTTTTTTTCTTTTTTTTACCTCAACTCATAAAAAATTGTTGCGTACAGCATCACATATCACCAAAGTAAAGCAGTGGATATGCTTAGCAAGTCACTATTGTTCTAACTTTTTCTTTTTCTTTTTTTCTTTTTTTTTTTTTTAAGTAGAGGCCTAATAAATATTTAGGGTAGTTGTTTTTTTTTTTTATATGTAAGTAATATTTAGGGTAGTCGTTACCTGGGCGGGGTCAATGGGTGATCAAGAAGCCCATGGTCTAGCTAGTGACATCCATTGCACTTGGAATGGGTGCTCGCCCAAGGTCTCTCCAATTGACAATGTAATTATATTATATTCCAGGAGTATATTAAATGCGTACTCTCTCTTTTCACAAAAGTCGTGAGTCTCGCTAATTAAACTCATGGTGGGACTTACCACTTCTATGAGAGAAGACTCCCTCTTCTCACAGAAGTCGTAAGTTTCACTAATTAAACTCATGGTAGGACCTATCACTTCTGTGAGAGGAGGAAGTACGTATTTAATGCATTTCCAGAGTATTATATAATTTTTTGACAATGTAATAGAACCGTCATCATAATTTGTGGGGGAGAGTGAATCAATGTACACAATCTATTTCATAATTTTTTTACAATTTAGGTGGGTAATTTGTGATAGGTGGATGAAAAAATAATGGTTACGGTGGGTTCTGTTCCCATTAGTCACAACTTCACATATCTATAGTTCTGAAATAAATTAGCATTGCTCTTTGTGGGGGCCGCATTTCCTCGGCAAAAAAAAGTGGTGTAGTTGAATTTCTATTTATTGTTATTTTTTGGCCTGATGCCTAGTTGGAGTTTAATATTCGATTTCACAAGACAAAGCAAGCGGTTAAGATTTAATATGCTTTGGGATATGAGCATATATTATACCCCCGACCCCCCCACTTTTGCTTTTATTCATTACTTTCTGCTTGCCTTATTCAATCATCCAGTTGAATTACTGAGCCAAAAAAAAAAAATCATCCGGTTGAATTTCTTGCTTCAAATTTTTCAGCTTTGGAATGATTTCAACAAGGCACAGTGCATGGAATTAACCATCTTTATATTATTTGTATCAGATCTTTAAATAGTGGATAATAACATTAATGAGTATTCTAATTGTAATTGTTAATAGTTTTTTTTTTTTTTTTTTATTTGATAGTTAAGGAATAGATATTTGAATTTTGGATGTCTCACACATGTGTTAACCAATTGAGTTACAAGGCACTTGATGGCCAATAATAGTTGAATCTGAAATACAAATAAATGCGTAATCTCTCCTCTCATATGAATGGTGGGTCACATCAATTAAATTCAATTCACGTAAGAGGGGGGAGTACGCATTTATTTCTTTTCTGGGAGTACCAAATAATTTTATCATCTGCGCTAGATAATATTGATTGATGTCAACACTTATCTAGCAAACTGTAGTAATTTTGACAATTTATATTAATTCCATAATGAATGTGACCCGTAAAGCAATACCATTACAACTAATTCTATTATCTATGTTAAGAGCCTTGTAGTTACTGGTTGGTACTTCTTAGTGTTATCTGAAAAAGACATTCAAGGTTCAAATTGCTCATCCCCAAATATTGAATAAAAAATAATCTATTATCTATAACACTTACATTTTCCTCTAGAAAAATATTTTGAAAGACGAGAGATAAATAGAGAAACTTGAAATAAATAAAATTTCAAAATAAGAAGAAAAATTGCAACACACCTCTTGATAAAGTTAGAACTAGCGTTGGCAATATTTGATATAACCCGCAAACAAGACACTTTTTATAGGTTAGTGTTTAATGTAAATGGGTTCGTGTCAAAACGGGTCAACCCGCATTGATACAATTAATAAATGAGTCAATTGCGTGTTGAATTGTTTGACCCGAAATAATCTGCTTCATTATTCATGTCAAGTTAGGAATAGCAACGGATCGGACTTGGTATGGAAAAAGCTTTTCAAAACCCAAACTCAAACCCTCGAAATATTTTATATACCAAACCCTCTTAAATTTTAGGAATTTCATCTCAAACTTTTCTCATTTATATTTGAAAACCCAAACCCGTCCGCTTATCTTACCATACGTTACGTCAAACAAGTTTAGTTGGATCGGATTTACCTAAATTTGAATAACTAAAATATTTTTTTACTAATTTTAATAATTAGTAAACATTTTTACAGTAAATTGATGAGTAAGTACTATAACTACTTGATTGTCATAGTATTTTATTAAGTTGAAACCACTAAAAAAAATACTAAAAATCCAATATAACATCTTATATGTTTACATAACATTCTTTTATTATAAAACCCTAGTTTTTTGTGTAAATTATAGTTAATAATAAGGATATTTTAATACTTTAAATGCATAATCAAGCCGGGTTTGGGAATTTAACTGTAAAACTCAACCCCTAGCGATTTTAGAAATTTAAAACCAAACTCTCCCCTAAATCCATTTAATAAAATTCTAAACCTTTACCATTTGGGTTGGGTCCGGCCGATCCTCAAAATGAAACCCATTGCCATCCTTAGGCAAGCTTGACACATTGACCCAAACCAATTTAACCCATATAAGTAAATGTCATTTTTATCCTACACAAATTTGAATATTAAATATAGAATTGAGTAATAAAAAATATTTAATGAAAATATTGATAAATTCTTCATTGAAACTCTAAAATCCCCAACCTTTTTACCAAAAAAAAAAAAAAACTGTCATTTCATTTTATCTTTCTTAGATTATGTATTTCTAAATTTAGGTGGAACTTCATTAGATTAAAATAGAACTTTTAGATTGTATGTTATTAATAGTTTAATTAATGTGATAATGTAATATAAAAATATGTTAATCATTTTGAGTTGCATAATTAAATGGGTTAAAATAGGTCATTTTTGTGTCAATCCAATAAAACATGTTTATTAAACGGATAAAATGAGTCATATCTATATCAACCCAACAAGAATTGTTTAATAAGCATATTATTCGGGTCATGTTGTGTCAACTCTCCTAATATACAGGTTGTGTTAGGGTTGAGGGTTTTTTACACGATAATTAAATTGGTCATATTAGGGTAGATTTATGTAATAGAATACCTCTACTTCGACACGACACAAATATGATTCGTCTAACACCAATTGCCACCCTTAGTGAGAACTGAAACATATAGTGTACTTTTCTTTTTCTATTTTTTTATAGGAGGAAATATAGACATATTAAAACGTTAAGGTGTAAAAGGAAGATAAAAAATATTTGTCTTAAAATTTAGATGAAATATAAACATAATAAAAGTTAAGGTGTGAAAGGAAGATAAAATATACCTGTCTTAAAATTTAGATGGCACATGTATAGTGCTCACCCCCTTTTAGAACAAGAAAGTTTAGTTAAACATAATAAACTAATTTTAATGGGCCAATTTTAAAGAAAATAATAGATGGCTTCATAATAAAAGCAGGAAATTAAAAAAAACAAAAAAAAACCTTCAAATATTTAGCCATTTGTTCTTTCTTTTTTACAAGTGGAGAAGACGCTTGTTTGTTTCGGTGTAAAAACAAGATAATGCTACTAAGGCTCTGTTTGTCTCGGCATAAAAATATTATTGTTGAAAAGTGTTTTCTATGAAAACATTTTGAGGGAAAACTGCTTGTTTTGTAGTGTTTAGTTGTCTCTTACGAAAACTTACAAATTATCCTATATTTTTATATAGATATTATATAACAACTTTAATTCACAATTTAAAAATATTACTACAAAACAACTCAAATCAACCTAAAAAATAAGCACATCAAAATAAATTATTAGAAATTACGCGATAAGCACAATCAAAATAAGTGTGAAAAAAAGAAATAAGAAAAAAAGAAAAACCAACTAAACCTAGACATTCACATGCATAATTAGAACACTTAAAAGTCTGTTTTTTTTAGTGACATTTTAAAATTTTATGGATGATCCCCGAAATTTTGATGTATATCGTGGTCATTTTGGAAGTTTCAATAGATATTTTTAACATTTTGATGGTTTTAGGGGGATTTTTTTTTTTTTTTCATTTTCACGATTTTGGGTATTTCAGTCATGTTGGAGATTTCAAGGTAATTGTTTTGGTCATTTTAGAGATTTCAAGGTATTTTGGACATTAAGTAGTTTTAGTCATTTTGAAGCTTTGAGGATATTTTAGTCATTTTGGAGATTATAGAGTAACTTCTACCATTTCATAGGTTTCCATATATTTTGGCCATTTTGGGGCATTCATGTTAGTCTAAAAGGTTTCTATGGTATTTTGGTCATTTTAGAGGTTTTTGGGAGTATTTTTGTTATTTTAGAATTTTTGGTTATTTTGAAAGGCTTAAAGATATTTTGAAGGTTTTGAGGGTATTTGTTTATTCTTTCAATTTTTAGTGGTATTAAAGGTTTTTAGGATATTTTAGTCAATTTGAAGGTTTATGAACTCTTGAAACTGAAAATGTTTTTCGTTTTGTAAGGGTGATTAATAGAAAATGCTTTCAACCTGACCAAAATTTTCAATCGCCCCAAACATCCAAAAATAAGGAAAATGTTTTACATCTAAACATACATAGGCTAATGCAGAAGACTCTTGGTCTCATGACTATAGATTGTTTGTCCCTATTGTAATGATTGTATACAATTTTTTTTATTTTTTTATTTTTATGTATATATCATACTATATAACACTATGCATATATATCAAAACAAAAATTATTTTGGAACAAATTTGTTGTGGGGTCAGTGGCTCAGTGCACCTATAATATTCAACTACTCATAAGTCATAACAAGGACATTAGCTGAGAGCGACATAAGTTTTACACTAGAGGTGATCAAAATGAAAGGATAATGCTTTTTCTTTCCCCATCAGAACCAATAAAATACTTATGCATTGAACAAAGAGCATAGATAAGAGTTTAGTAAGCATCATAATACAAATAGCATGGATGGGGAATAATATGCATTCCAATACAAGTATCTAAGGAAATGCATGCATACTCAATGAGGAAAGGAAATCAATAATATTCCACAAATAAAAGCTAGGGGAGCTTTCTTTAATTGTCCTACTCCCCTTTACATTATTGAAGCTGAAAACACTAGTGAAGATTCCCCAACAACAACATTACCTGATGAGCTGACTACTCCCACAAAATTGGAAGTGTTCATTAGGCCTCATTTTCCAAAAAGGCATCAAGTGCCCCTTGAAACATCTCATTGCAATATATGTTGGTTTCATAATCACTGGGATCAGGAACAAAAACTAGACCTGCAGACTTGTCCTTCACACCATGAGAGCATGAGTACTGAGCCACTCCGGTTAATTGCTGTCCTGAGTCTAATGATTGAATTGGATGGTTCACACTGGACTGCACCAAGTGACTCAAACCAATTGCTGAAGTTTGTGACATTGGAGGTGTTGACAGAAGATAGAAAGCACAACCCAAGTCAATGGATTGTGTCATCCCACTGGATGACATATTATTGTTGCCCCTTCCACTTTCTAATGAAGCAATGCTATTGGGAAGTGGCTGGTAGAAGGAAGCTTTAGGAACTGCTTGAGTGCCTACTTTAGAACCATTTTCCTGCGAGAACGAGAACAGTTTATTTTCCTCATTGTAAATGAAGGCAAAGGAATTTGGAGGACTTTTTCTGTCAGTAATATGCAATCGTTGGTGACGATTATAAATCATAGCTTCTGCTTCACTTCTTGTAATCCCAGGCCAGGTGCTTCTCACAGTAGTAGTTCCACTAGCATATATGTGTGGACTACTGAATTGCAAGATTCTGGTACCTGATTTACAGAAAGACATGTCAATTCCAAAACCATTGTACATAAGTAGAAAACAAGGAATTAAGAATAGTAAGATTAGATTCTATGTTGAACTTTCATTAGGACCAAATCAGTAACTGGAAATACCAAAGTTTGCCCATCCAAGTTCATGTTTGGAACTTGGCAATACCATAAGTACCATGGAAATTCAGTGAGCAACTTCAGCTTAAGACTTAGCAATACCTTAAGAATAGTAGAAATAGATGGACACCCTAAGCAGGCCAAATTAATCACTGACTTTTCTATGTGACTCAATGTATAAATAAAGCTTCTGAGAAAGCTCAGCAAGTTGCTTATACTAATGGTGAGTGACAATGAGAAGTGTATTGTATAGTCAAATTATATCCTCAACTTTAGACTAATAGAAAGCAAAATAACTCAATTCAAAGTTGACCCGTCATTATCTTGAACCACAATTAGAGACAAAAAGAAAATAATCTTTTTAGAACTTGGATAAGAATCCAAAACCTTTGCAATTGGACAGAAATTTCTCAGAACTCAGATAAAGGGATTCCGGCTGAGATTTTCTGCGGCGCATGTTGTGTCCATCAAGACGTTTCCTGCAGCTTCTCTTTACCTCATCAAACTCCCCCAGAGAATGGAATCTACAATACTTTAAAAACCATATGATCCTCGAAAAGAAAATTATATAACAATCTAGAAAAAAGAAAAAAATTACACAACCAACATTAGAATTGAAACAAAACCAAGCTGTTGATTTCATATATACCTGCTGCATTGTTGGCAGAACCTCTGCTCTTTTCCCCCAACAATCACAACTGGGGTCTTAGAGTGGCGTTCGCAAACCCTGTGGCGCCGATGATAGTCCCTGCAGTTACTGAGGTCTGACTTGCATCCATCAACTAAACATGAAACAAGTTGAGTTCCACTGAGCGCACGAGTCCTTCTTGATGACCCTGAAGGTGATGACACCATTGCTGAGGCCCCCAGGTCCTTGAACCCAGCTGCAGATCTCTCTTCCAAATCAGATATTCTACCAAGCTTCAAGTCCACCATAAGTCCTCCTCCTACTTTATTGTTCTGCCCTCCCAAGCTACTCGAACCAACCAGGCTAGCAAGGCTGCTGTCCTCTCTTGGCTCCAACTCAATTGAATCCCATGAAAATTCCTTCCAATCCCAGTCCATAGCAAGCAAGTTAACCTCTTTCACAACTTATTCACCTTGAAAACAATCACAGTATCACACAAAAGTGAGTACTTTGAAGCAGAATGGAAATGAAAGAATAAAGAATCAATGCTTTCTTTTTCTTTTCTTTCCTTTTTTTTTTTTTTTGGTCAAAAGAAAATGAATAGAAATGAGTGGTTTATAGAAGCCAAAAGATCAAACACAGTGAATAACCACAGTTCCTTGGAACTTTTGATGGCAACAACGATAGACAAATTGAAGACAAGCTATAAAAACAGAATAAAAATGAATATAAATTCAACCTTTTTTGTTGCTTGGAGATAGATATCTGATATGCCACATATAGAGGGAGCAGTTTACTTGATTTCAAATAAGAACAGCAGAGGAACTTCCAATTAGAAAGAAGTAATATCCTTGTTCCGTTCGGCAGAAGGCAAGGACAAAGGTTTAATTGAGAAGTCAAATTGGAATTTGAGAAGTCAAATTGGAATTATTGAGGAGCTCAACAAAAATCCAGCTTGATGAGCTATATAGGGACCGAAAGAAAGAAAGAACGCATTAAAGAGTATAAAATACATAGAGCTGAAAATTACTGCACTTAAAAAAAAAAAGGCCCGTTGGAGTACACTTGGTGTTGTGAGATTTGTTTTCTCACTTCTGTTGCATCTTTGTTGGTACTTTTCTAAGGCCTGGTTGGATTTTTTTTTTTTTTTTTTGTCAATTGAGTCCAAAGATACATACAACGTGTTTCACAACTACTGAACTTGTTGAGTTAGTTGAACTTGTTGAGATTAAGTGCATAATAAAAGTGGTGAACTCAAATAAAATAAAATAAAGGTTTTTATTTATTTATTTATTTTTTTATTTGGTGGACCGTAGAAAAAAAATATTAAAATATATGAAAGAGAGAGAAAAAAGAAATGGAAAGAAGCCAATGGCAAAGAAAGGGAAAGCCAATGTTGCTTACAACTTTTTAATCTATAAGAGACATAAAAAAAATAGAAGAAAAAGTACAAAATAGAATGAGGAAGCTCTGGAAGGCAGCCAGGCAAGCACATATTTATCTAGTTTAGGTTGTGTAATCAATGACAAAGGGTCCATTTTGTTTCCAGGTGGTAGTTAGGGAGCAATTGAGATCTTAATATGATATATAGGATTACCATATAAATTCTTGTATTCTTTGTATGGGATTACGTGGGTTTGTTGATTAATTTTATCTTTGTCATTATTTGTTTGAATCCTGGGTACTATTTGCACAATACTGCCAAAATGGTATCGAAAAACTTGAATAAGAGTAGTTGTTATTGCTGAAAAAAAATATATATTTAGTATGCTATCAGAGTGATGGAGGCCATTCACTCATGTTTCTGGGACAACCCATTCCTTTCGTGTTATGTGAAATTGTGAATCCCCAAGTAACTAGCAGAGAGAGAGAGTTTTGTTTCTAAGGGTTTTTTTTGTCAATAATTAATAATAGTTATCCAAAAATTGAAAGTTTTTGGTCCCCTCCTTTGGCATAAACATATTTTCTTTTCTTATGTCATTTTTCATTGAAACAGACAGCATCATTATCTTTCTTATCAATTAAGGATCCACTATAATTTTTTAGCAGTTGAATCTCTCTTTCTCTTTGAAATTGCTGACCTAGCCAATGTGTCATACCAAAATTAGGTGACTTTTACTATTTTGGTTAACGTAAAAACTTTTGCCAAGATTCTCACAGTGTGAAAGCTTAATTTGGTCCGAAGACCATTGCTAATAATTAGTTGCTTCTTGATTCTTCGTCCAAGTAGCCTTTCATGGGTTACATCAATCTTTGAGGAAGCAATTATAAATCTGTAAGCTAGCTAGGATAAGATATATAAAGAGATTAAACTTTAATTTAGTTTATATTGGTAAGATTTCGACTTTAACTAACCTGTCTAACCAATAAGTCTAGATCCATGATAATTTTTACAATCTTTTTCATAATTGTTGAGGCACGTAGCACTTTAAGATTATGTTAATAAAAGTGATGTTAATGGTAAGTCTAGATGAGAGTAAAATTGCTTCAATTATAATCTATCACACCAACAATCATGAAAAAGTTATAAAAAATTATCGAGTTCCTAATATTATTATTTACTATTTGCCAATTCAATCTCACTCCCTTTCTTCTTTAGCCTAACCCCAAGTAGGAGGACTACCACCAATTTATCTTTGCACTTTGCAGGTGTTGATTAGTCTTCAATTGGACTAGTGTTGAATAGAGATTACACTAGTGCAATGAATAGAGATTGTGTTACACAAGTGTTATTTTATTCCCTCATATTACTTCATAATATTTGGGTTATCTAGTTGACCAGTCATTATATAATCAGTTGTTGACACATAGCTTTCTTGTTAAGCTGTGCAGACACGCGCACACATATACAAACATGTTCCTTCTTATAGTTACATGGAAAATTCAGTAAATATTCACTCATTGAATAGTGGCTTTTTTTTTTTTTTTTTTTTTTCTCTCTCTCTTTTTAATTTTCTGAGCAAAGTGGATTGGGTGTATATAGAATATTCATACATCGTGCCTCTTTTCTTCTTTTTCTTTTTTTATTCAATCTTTTTCCTCTTTTATATGTATCATGGGTGAGTCATAAAAACAACTTGATGCTTATTTAGGCACGATAGATTTCTAAAATACAATGCTCTAACAATAAGATATATGAGATGCCACTTTGCTTGTGAGTCCAATACCTCACTCTATGATCATTGGGACTTATAGGATAGCCCGGGTCTTACTGAATTTGCCAAAATTACAAGCTTGAAAAATATAAAAGTTAAGGGAATATCAAGCATTAGCCTTTACGTTCTATACATGTATAAAAATGACTAAATGAGGTTCTCTTTCCGGGATGTATTAAAGAAACGAGCTTGACCTAATAAAGTCAAAGAAAGAAAGAACCTACCTAATAACTTTTGCAATACCAGCCAATGAGCTATAGTTTTAGTGTTTAACTATATTTCTTCTCCCAGTATTAATGGGATGGAGAGGGAAGCCATGGGTTCAATACCCATCAGGTACATTTGTAATTTTAGGCTCCGTTTGTTTCGACGTAAAACATTCTCCACCGTAAAATGTTTGTAAATGCAAATGATTTACAGAAAACGTTTGTTTTTCCGGTGTTTGTTTGCATTCTGGAAAATGTTCCGAAAAATATTTTACGGTGTTTGGCGCGACGTAAAATGAAATTAAAAAAAAAAAAAAAAACCGAATTACCCACCATTCCATGACCAATCCACAACCCCAAATCACTGCCAGAAAACCCAAATACTCCAAGATGGTTAACTCATTGTTGGCATTGGATATGCATGAAAATATGACATGAATCAGATTACCAAAGAAGAAGCTTATGACATCCATATAATATTAACAGACCCAAATGCAATGTTAAATTTGAATTTATCTCCAAGTAAAATTGTGTTTAACAATGTAATTAAATAAACAATTCCCAAATATCATTGTGTTTACCAAAGAAAATCAACAAATCCCAAATATCAAACGAAAAAAAAAAAAAAAAAAAAAAGAGATCAGATCAGATCAGATCAGATCAAGATCAAGATCTGATCAGATCAGATCAAGATCAAGTTCGTTAGATAGAGATCGGTGCGACGGATGCTCGGCGGGCCTTTGCTGTGGCTTCGGTGCGATGGTGCGACGGTGGCTTCGGTGCGAGCAGAGAGAAAGCGAGGTGGCTCGGGGTTGGCTGGGAATGAGCTGGGCGAGAGAGAAAGCGAGGTGGCTCGGGGTGCTGGGGGTGGCTCGGTGGCTCGGG
The DNA here is from genome assembly GCA_907173295.1 of Fagus sylvatica. Taxonomy (NCBI): domain Eukaryota; kingdom Viridiplantae; phylum Streptophyta; class Magnoliopsida; order Fagales; family Fagaceae; genus Fagus; species Fagus sylvatica. The sequence goes on along the minus strand of OU015768.1, from coordinate 30,150,759 downwards.
ACAGTGAAGAGAAGAGAGCACAGTGAGAAAGAGAGAGAGCAGAGACTGAGTCGAGACTCGAGAGGGAGACGCACGCGTGTTTTGGAAAATGGTTTACGGAAAAATTTTCCGTAAACCATTTTCCTTATTTTACGCTGCGATTTTCCGGTCAATTTCCGTGAATTTTCCGTTGACTTCGGTTTTACAGCGCCCCAAACGTCCGAAAATGCTGAAAACGTTTTACTTTCAAACAAACTGAGCCTTATTCTCTTAATATCTTGATGGTAAAAGCATTTGAAAGTTAATCCAGCAAAAAAAAAAAAAAGCATTTGAAAGTTAAATTAACGTATACTAACACAAGCAAAGAAAACGAAGAAAGCAAAAAAAATGGAAAGAAGCTGAAGAATTTGAAGTGAATCTTCTTTGTTGAGGTGCAGGTGAAACCAAAGGGCAAATTCTGTTTGTTTTTCATTTTAAGGAGGACAAACTATCAATGAGATACTTGGGCTTGCCATTAAAATTCCTAGTACTAGTAAGCTCACAGCCAAAGAGTGCAACTGCAAGTAATTAATGAAAAAAAAAAAAAAAAAACTATTACTAGAATGATCAGCTTCAGTCAGCAAAAAGTCTTTCCTTTGCTGGAACCAACTTTATTTGGACTAACGTTTTTTTTTTTTTTTAGTATTAGGGTTGTTAAAGGAATTTCAAACAGAGATATTCCAATAGCTTAATGGTAATTAAGCGTCCAAGATGGCTTGGGAAGGAGCTTGTGTACCAAACAATGAAAAGAGCTAGCATTGGCCGAATAGAAAATAAGATTCGAATAAAGCTATTATTACCATTGTTAATCAAGGTCAAGTGTTTTGTGGTTCAATGATATGGTCTAATTCTCCTCATCAAGAAAACTTAGGTTCAAATCCTCTCTTCCATTTGTTGTAAGGAGTAAACCTAAAACGGTATAATTAATATCCTATCACCGGAATTTTTTAAAACCGATCAATACTGGAAAATCGCGGTTCAACCTCTAAAACCAAAAAGCGAATATGAATCAGTTTAATTTCTTTCTTATTCCTAAAAAAATAAAATGGAGTAAATGGGTTAAGCACTTACATTAAAATAAAGAATCTTAAGTTCTACACAAAAGTAGTTAGCACATAAATTTCATATTTGGCTTATATTGGAAAGAAATATCACACTCCCACCAAAATATTGCTTTCCACCAAGTTTTTCTCACAACAAAACAAGTGTTACATTGCAAAAAAATATGTTAAATTTTTTTTTACTCATAAATGAGCCGCTCTACCTTTTTATTTCATTCTTGAGATATAAATATCTCACATTAGTAATTGGCCAAAAAATATTATTGATCCCTAATGTTTGAAATGCGTACAATTAGTCTTTAATGTTTGAAAAACGTGCACTGTTAATCCTTGCAAGTAATTTTAATTAGTCCTTACAGTTTCAAAAAAAGTGTTATTAATCCTTAAATTTCACTATTTAGAGATCAATATAACTTACTTTTTGAAACTTTATCGACTAAAAGTCCTCATAGAGACTAATAATGCACATTTTTTAAATGTTAAAGATCTTAAAGATCAAATGTGCAACCTGTATAAAGGTTTAGAAACAAATAGTGTATCTCGACCTTCAATTTGTAGTTTGCCTGACAATTTTCAATAAGTTTTTGTAAGCCCATCTCCTAAGTTAAAAAATGAAAGAAGTTTAATAAAAGAGTGTTGGGTTTTTGGCTGACATCAACGATGATTAAGGATCTTATCTCTTTTGTATATGTTGTTTGCTCCTTTTGTTTCTTCAATAAAAATTTTATTCAGCAAAAAAATAATAATAATAAATTAAGTAACATATATTTAATTAAAATATTTATCATTTATGATATCACTATTGCTGATTGCCAGTCAAACCATGGTCATACCATAAAACGAGAACCACTCAATTTTCTAGTTTTTTATTTCAATCCGGTTTTCAAAAATCGTGGTTTTCTTTCTTAAGCATATAAGAAATCTGTTCTCTCAAACTAGATCCATAAGAGTTCCATTATTTGTTGAGAGTAAAGAGATTTTGGTTAGTTAAAATTCTCCAAAACAACGAATGGCAATAGAAATATTACAACTTAGGGGAGTGACTAGGCCTCTGATCAAGTACTTGTTGGGAAGGGGAAATTCTTTTTTATTTGATATGATAATTGGTACAATAAGGGTTCTTTCATCTTTGTTCCCAAAATATGATCACAAAGTGATTTATAATGTTGTAGCTCGATATCTGCACGATAAAAAAATAAAAAATAAAATAGCTCAATATCTGCAAAAGCTTTAAATGTCATTCAAGAGGGACGTTAGCATTGACATGGTTGCCACCTAGATCAGATGATCTAATGGCTATTCATTTGGGCCTTCATCAAGTGAGGTTGGAGCAGGAAGATAAAGTGCATTGGATTCGATCAAAATAAGGAACAATTTTTAGTTGTTATTCAGGCTAGAATGTGTCAAAATAGAAATAAGAAGGGTAAAATATAGAAATCGTCCTTGGGGTATGACCTAATGACAAAAACTACTAAATTTTAAAAAAAAAAATATTCAATTTACCCTCTAAGTGTAAACAGTTTCGGGAAAAGTACACAAATGGTATTAAGTACTATTTATACTTGGGCAAACTGGATATAGATTCAAACAATCTTGATAGTTTCTGTCATTAGTTCAAACCTTAGATATGGTTTTTGTATTTTACCTAAATAAGAAAATAAAGTAATATAGAGAGAGATAACGGGAGCAAGAGAATTAACATGGTATGGCCTTAACTATGTCCCTAGCAAGAAGCCCCAAGTTGCAAGATGTTTACTATATTGAAATATATGTTGTAATAAACCCAATGTAAGGTATATATAAGAATATATTAAGCCTAATATGATAACCATAAATCTATATATAGTGATTCATAGTATTATAAAACCAAGAACCCATGGTATTTTACAAAAACATGGTGGAAGCTTAAAGATGCCTTGAATTTGGAATGTAATCTTGTGAATGAAATCACGACTGTGTGTGTCAAGACTTAAGAGTTCATTATTTTGTCCAAACAAAATGCCTTGAATTTGGAATGTAATCTTGTGAATGAAAACACGACTGTGTGTGTCAAGACTTAAGAGTTCATTATTTTGTCCAAACAAAATAAACAATGACAATCTATACAAATTCTTGGTTTAGACCCAATTAAAAAACTAATTAGTTAAATTAATACACTAAGGGCATGTTGGTACACCCTAATAGTTACTACAGTGTAATAGAAATCAATATTACAAAGAATAAAAGACGTTGTAATTGGATAACTATTATTATTCATCTGTATGGTGACAACATAAGAATAGAACTCTAAATCTGTATTCTATATTTTGCTACAATATGATTAATCTACTTGTCCTTTGTTCAAATTAATAATCACATAATTACAAAAATATTGATAGCACATTTTATAATTAATATACGTTGTCCTTTGATAATTTTTTTTTAAAAAAAAAAAACTATAATAGACTTGAACTATTTTATTGGTTTTGATTGTTATATATATATATATATATATATATATATATATATAGAGAGAGAGAGAGAGAGAGAGAGAGAGAGAGAGAGAGAGAGAGAGAGAGAGAGAGAGAGAGAGAGAGAGAGAAATTGAATATATATTTTGGAGACTTGGGTTTTGATTTATATATAAGAGAGACGGAAAGAGATGCGATAATTAAAAAGAAAAAATCTTTAGGAAAGCATCAATCAATAAGGGTTTTAAGAATGATTTTATTTGTTATAGTTATTATGCAGGTTAAGGAATAACTATTACACTCATTTTGGTAGGAATAATTATTCTCTATAAAGCCACTTGGGCATTCGGCCTAGTGATAATCTCCCTCTCCAAAAAACTCTCTCCCTCTATGAGTGCATGAGTTCGATCTCCGGAATCTTTAAAATATACATGCGTGTGAGTTTAGAATTATAATTTCTATCATATATTAAAAAAAAAAAAAAAATCTATTCTATAAAGAAAACACAACCAACAACTTAATAGAAAATTCATTACAGTGTCTATTACAATGTACTAAATATGCCCTAAGTAAACAACCAAATAGCTAATAGAGCATGTTCAACATCATCGTGATCACAATAAAAAAAAATATATATAATAAATTTGTTTTTATAAACGTGATCACAATAAAAATATATGATAGTAAAAATTAAATAACATGAGTTACTTGGCCACAAAGAGAAAACCGCCAAATCGGGTAAAACTTTTACGGGTGATTATGGCCTCAACCATAAACACTAAGGATTCCATTATATTGTGATTCAAAGTTTTTAAATACAAAGGATACAAGGTATATCCACCCAACTCCGATGTAAAACTTACAACTGATCCCCACAATTGCTCCAACTCCCTATCGGATTCCTCTTTCAATAGTCGTCCTCAATCAATGGAACCCACCGCCTAATTGTTACATCAATGGCTTGAGTAGACTTGGGTAGCAACTTCACAAAATATCAACTTGGATATGCAAATGGTTGATACCTAGACCGCTTAGCTTGACCAAAAGATCCGGTAGCGTATAGATAACACAGTTAGGCTTTGTTTCTTCTTTCCAACAAAAGCTTCACTCAATCTCTTTGATATTCTCTTTGATAGCCCACAAAAATCAACCTCATCACCTTAGAAAAGTCGACCTTAGTGCCCTTATATAGTGGGAAGTTAGCACACAAAAACACCAACTCGCAAAGTCGGCCCGTGCATTAAGCAAAACAAGTCTTCGCTTAAGGCCTCAGCCAAAAAAACAAATCCCCATAAAAAAAGGGCCCTACAAAAATAAATAAATAAATAAAAGGTCTCACAACTCCAGACAATAAGAAGGTCTTTCTATCTCTCTCTCTCATCTCATCTCATCATCATCTCACTCATTCTCTCATCTCACTCCCTAAAAAAGGGCCCCACATCTCTCTTTTTTTTTTTTTTTTTAGAAGATCTCTATATGTTAAAGTTCAAGTCTCACATTACTTAGATGAATGAGTTGTTCTCCTACTCTTTTGTATAAATAAGACATAATGTTAGAGTTCCACATTACTTAGAAGTGGAGCATTGTCTCCTTCATTCATGTATAAATAGACATTTTTATATACAATATTGTTAAGGGATCTATAGTTTCTATAATAGAGATCTAGCCAATTCAAGGATTTCCTCTATCTTAGACTCTCACATTGCTTAGTGGAGTTTTCTCCATTATATATAAATAGGAGATCCTTATACACAATATTATAAGGAAGTCTATAGTTTCTATAACAAAGAAATAACATATTCAAAGCTTTCCTTTGCGTTAGAGTCTCACACTACTTAGGAGTATAGTTTTGTCTCCTTGATCCCTTCATGTATAAATAAGACATCCTTATACACAATGTTGTAAGGGAATCTATATTTTCTATAGTAAAGATGTATCCTATTTAAGGCTTTTCTCCAAAAGGTCTTTTATTTTTTTGTAAAAAAAATAATAATAATAATAAAAAAAAGCCCAATTTATATTTTTTACTTTGAGCCCCCAAATGATTAGGTCTGCCCTACCAACTCAGATCCAACTTAAACTCCTTAAATGATATTAGTAATCCCGCGGCTCAATCAATCGAACAAGAGTCAAGCTTTACAAAAGCTCCTTATCAGAAATTGCACTTCGACTCCTTCAATCGATCGAGCGTGTGTCAAAGGTGAGTCGAACTTCACAGAAAAACTGCTTGTCTTGAGTTGGAGCTTGTAGTCCTATAGTTTTCATATTTGATCTGGAACTTATATCTAATAAACTCAAAAGAATTACAACTCAACTAATACATAAGTTTTGGAAACAGTTATTGCCAATTTACATAAATTACAAATTGAGACTTAACTCGTGTTATAAATCAAATTGAGTGATCGCTTGTTTTTTTAGTGTTCTTATACTCGAAGAATTAATTCAGCTTCAAGTGTTATAGTTTTGTCTTGTTGATAGGAATATTTGGTTGTAATGATGTGTTGCAATTCACGAGCTGAAAGGAATGCCACAGTTCACATTGAAAGAATTCTGATAGAGGAAGGGATTATTCGTATGATAAAAGATGACATTAAACTTAGAACATGAGCTTCTAAAAATGTTGTTAATTTTGTACTACGTAGAGTGTTGTGTGATCGATTGAGGATTTCGCTCTCTCTGCGCTTATAGAACCTGTTAGGTCATGAGATGGTGTCTACGTACAGCTACTTAAGCTGCTTGTGTGTTCTACGAGATGGAAAATTTCTTTGTTCTAAAGGAAGGCCAACTTCCTTAAGGAGCTAGTGTCTGTAGCTTGCTTCACCTGCTTGTAGTATGATCAGTTTCTAAAGCTTTTTGTGTCTCTTTGTTTGTTGGAGTTGGTGTCTACAGCTTGCTGCTGTGCTGCTTGTAAACTTGCAGTTTTAAGTTGTAATTATAGAACTTATAATATCTTCTTGTTGGATTTTTTTTTTTTTTTTTTTTTTTTTCTTTTGTGGGTATTACACTTTTAATAGATAAGAACCCTAAATTAGTGGGCTTAGGTGTAAGTTCATTTCATATGCATTTGGTTGTAATATCACTTGTATTTGGTACAAGCTTTAAAAGGCTTATACCTAGTTTGTTAGGGTGTGCATTAGGAGACTTGTACAAAGGTTGTTAGACTATGCAACCCCTAGTTGTACCTAGCTAGTTGTTAGAGCTAATAGAGGTTGTACTTAGTAGTTGTGATCTATAGAGTAGCCAATGGGGTGCTAGCATGCTAACTATCCATCCATAGCTGAATCTATAAATACCTTGTAATTCATTTTTGTACAGTTATCGAAATGAATCAATGAGGATCCTCTAGTTTGCTCTCTAGCTAGCTTCTCTATCTAATTTTCTTAGTGTAATTCTTAGTGTAGTTTTTAGTGTAATTATTAGTTTAATTCACAAAGGATGCCTAGTTCTCTCTAAGAACCACTAAATTGGTGAGATTCACCAAGTGTTTGAGTGATTGAAGATTAGGAACAATCAGGTTCCTAACACAACATCACACATGATGATAAACTACCTCACATATAATGGTACCTACCATTACATTGCTTGGTATCCTAAATTTTTTTTATTTATTTAAATTTCATATATGAAAGAAAAAATAAAATAAAATAAAATTGAATAGTACTAACATCACATTAGATAGTAGCAACATCACATATGATGGTAACTTCACTACATTTGATAGTAATAATTAAGTGGGTACCATACCCTCAAAAAGAATGATTATTGAAGAATAATCCCTTCTTGTTTTGCTAGAGTTAATATTTAATACAACTTACTCATTAATCCCAAAAATAAAAAATAGAAAAAATGCAGATTTACGTAAATTCTCTAGAGAGTACATATCCAAGAAATTAAATACCTTTAAGTAGGCAGCTTCTGCCATTTCTGCTAGGACAATCTTTATTTTGTGAGCAATTAAAGCATTCATAATTAAAATGTAAATCTCTTACAATTTAAAGCATTCATAATTACATATATTTAACGACTTAACGTGAAGACTTCAAAAAGGAGTATAAATTTGCATCTGACTCAAGATATGTTCAAAATTATCACTTGGTTTCTCTATTGGATGGGTGTGCATCCCTTCATAAGTAGTCACTACAATGCCTTCATCTTTGGTAAGGCGTTGAACTTGCTTCTTTACATTGCAACCTTGATACGTACACCGATAATAGCTTCTGCAAAAGGAGGAAATACAATTATTGTGCTTGCTTAAAGCATGCGTGTGTTCTAGTTGGTAAAATAGGAGAGAGCTAGCTATAGGAGTACCATAAGAAGTACATGGTCATTATGTTAATATTTTTTGTGAAAAGTGAATTAATGACTCATCCTAGTTTATCAGCGGCAACCCTTTGATATAGAGTGTTCGAGTAATATGGTTTAATCATTGAAAAAATTGCAGTGAGTAGTTGTTATACTAGGATGTTTAACAAATGATATGACATTTATAACTTTTCATCGTCAAATGACGGGACTATTTTAACATCAAACAACAAAATGAAAATTACAATGTTCATACACGATATGGGATTGATACCTAATATTGAAAATGATACATGTCCAATCTGATAAAAACTCATCATCTTGATCTCTTTATGTGTCACCAAGGTTATAGAGGGAAATTTACTAGAGGAGAGCAGCCGTAATTTCCATTGTGGCTATGTCCTTTTTTCAATTTCGGATTAAGATCTAATCCAATCTCATTTTTTTAGTTGATTTTTTAGTAAATTGAGATCCATTAAATTTGTCCAAACATTCAGTTAGATTCATCAATTCTAAATGTAAACCATTTATATATTAGGGTCAATTGTAACTGTCTAAGCGTGTAGGATTTATCAAAATTAAAATATAGAAGTAAAGATTTGGTAGTTTTGATATAGTCCTCCATATATAGCATGCAAGTATCCAAATTTTCTTTCTTTTTTTTTTTTTTTGGTAAAATAACTAGTACTAAAAATCATAGGAAGAATTAATGTTCACAGAGAGCCAATTTAACCATGTAATGAGAGGTGGTTTAATTAGAAACTTTAAGGTGTACTCTCAGATGCAATTCTTGAGATCCTCGTATGAGTATAAAGTGTTAAGAAAAGGAAAACCCTAGGCTAGAATTAAGAAACAATGTTGCAAATGCATCACGTAATGCAACTTTCACAGAATTCCCATTAATGTGCACTTTGGAAGGTTGCAGATAGAGTTTCCCGCACATCTATGCCAGGATACATATGCATGTATGTTTTGCAATGTATATGACATCCATATATATAACCCTAGTCTAAAAGGAACAATTGCACCAAACTCAACTAGTTCTTCACTTCTTTGTCTAGTGGGAAATCAAGCAAGATCTCGCTGTTAGGCACAAGGGAATGATAATGATTTTGGTGGGGTCTAATCATATGTTAATTACACATAATTCAAATCCAACAAGCATCAAAATGACACATACCTAAAGAACCTAAGAAAAAAGAGTCCACAAAAACTGTGATGGATATTATAACAACTAAGAAAAGAATTCAGCTAACCTTGGAAATTTGTTGTTCTTAACTGCTTTTTGGCCATATTTCCTCCACCTATAACCATCATCGAGTATATCAACATGACTCCTAGTTTGAAAAGCATATTTGGGCTTCTTAATTTTCTTCTCCCCCTTCTTTTTACTTGGTTTCACCTCGCTTTCACTCTGAGAAAGTTGTTTACCTTCATCGCTTGGGACATGATTCTCTGAACTCAACCCCATGAACCCTTTGGAACTCTCACCTTGAAAATTATGATCAGCATTAGAGCTTCCCATGTTTGTTGAAAAGGGATAGCTTGACTGCCCTGAAGATGAACAAGGGAAGAACATTTGGTAGTTCTCCATACAAAGCCAGATGAACTTTTAAAGAAGAAGAAGAAGAAGAAGAAGAAGAACAAAAACTAAAACAAGAAGAATGTGTTTGAAAATGTTGTGCTTTAAAATAGGTGGGGGCGGCGGCTAGGCTAGGTGTCTATTATAACCACAACATTCATTCACCATATATTTATGAAGTACAAAATATGAAGAAAAGTCCAAAAGAGATATATATAGAGCGTGAGTGATGTCGTAAACGTCACGAAAAATGTCGCAAGGGTTAAGAAAATTAGCGGATTGATTAGGAAAAGAAAGGTGGAAAATGGAGGCGGCTTCATCATTAGAGTAAGACGTTAGCATATTATACTACATTGCTATAGGCACAATATTTTCATAATAATTTTATAATAATATTAATATTGAGTTGATAAGTTTTCATTAATTCTCATCTAGATCAATCATTTACTGTATTTTATTATTTACCATTTACAGCTTGACACCTCAATATTATTGTGAAAATTTTGTGCCCGTAATTTTATTGTATATCAAAATAGATGATAGCGATACTGCAAATAAAATAAATTGTTTTGAAAATGTTGTGTATGTTTGCTCTTTCTATAAACTAATGTTTCATTAATCACATAGTAATGCTCTAGACACAATATTTTCACAATAATATTAATATTGAGTTAGCAAGTTTTTATTAGTTCTCATCTAGACCCATCACTTACTGTATTTTATTATTTACCATTTACAGCTTGACACCTCAATATTATTGTGAAATTGTTGTGACAATGTTGTGTCTGTAGTTTTATTGTATATCAAAATAGATGATAGCGATACTACAAATAAAATAAATTGTTGTGAAAATGTTGTGTATGTAATATTGCTCTTTATATAAACTAATGTTTCACTAATCACATAGCAATGCTACAAACACAATATTTTCACAACAATATTGATATTGAGTTGGCAAGTTTTTATTAGTTCTCATCTAGACCCATCACTTACTGCACTTTATTATTTATCATTTACAGCTTGACACCTCAATATTATTGTGAAATTATTGTAAAAATGTTGTGTGCGTAGTTTTATTGTATATCAAAATAGATAATAGCAATACTACAAATAAAATAAATTGTTGTGAAAATGTTGTGTATGTAATATTGCTCTTTCTATAAACTAATGTTTCACTAATCACCAAAAAATAATTTAAACATTATTTATTATGTTTGAAAATACACCAATCCAATTCATTTCCATATTAGTTTGTAAATCTTATGTAATAAAATTTGTAATATCTTTAATATTTTCCTTAAATTAATAATTAGATAACTCAGTATATATTGAAAAATATTAAAACTATTATCAATTTTATCAATTTTATTATAAAAACTAACATGTCAGCAAATATAATTTGTATTACATTAATAACATAATAAATAATTTTATTTATTATTATTTTTGTGTTTAAAAATTGACTTAATATAATTTGTAATAATTTTAACATCACTTATATATTTTTTGCATTAATAGAGCAATGTGATTTAACATAAATAGTGTAAACAAGATTTATACTTAATGTGTCAAAAGTATTGTAACTCAATGACATTTCCTCATCTCATTTTTTATAAGAACCATGGTTTAAATTATGGGCAGTGCTATGTGCACGTTACCAATACACACAATCCGTACACTCCACCTAAAATGTGGATTTTTTTTTTTTTTTTTTTTTTTTTTTTTTTTTTAGAAAACACTAAAATATATATTCACAAATTGTAAATATTTGTAGATGTTGAAGTCCACAATTTGTGGAGATTAATATCCATAATTTGTGGATATTATACACACCATAGTGTGCAACAATATTCACCCTTAAGTCTCTCACCCCTATTCATATAACTATTATATTATCAAAAGAAGATTTATACATAAAGTGCATTCCTACCTAATAACTTTTTATTATTATTATTATTATAATTATTAAAGAAGTTTATTGCAACCTTTGTTCATACTAAACATATTCCTTACTCATAAGACACCCTTGAATCCCAAAGATATAAACTATTTGGATAAATTACACTGACACTATCAATGTTTGGTGAAATTAGAATCGTTACACCATATTTTCTACGAATGACACTCTACTCCAAAACTCCCAAAATAATTTACACTTTGTTCCAAAAATGGGCCGGAGTGAGAATTATTTTAGAGTGGATTGTGAATTATTTTGAAGCGGAATGTCAATTATTTTTATCATTTTGGAATGGAGTGTTTTCCTTAAAAATAGGATGTATGTCAAGTGTAATTTCACTATAAAGTTGAGGGTTTTAGTATAATATACTCTAAATATTTTTATCATTACTTTTTTCAACTTCTTGAGATGACAAGTTATAATGGGTAGAACCGTAAAACATCACTTTTACATATATTTATTATTGACATTATTTTTTTTATACACCAAGCATAACATATCACAACAATAATTATTCTAAAATTAAAAATTGTGAAATTTTGTGTTACTACACACCTTTTATAGAAAAATCGTACAAACAAGGTTCATTTGAATCATTCCTACTATATATATGAACCTTTAAAAAAAAAAAAAAAAATTGTACAGATGACCGACATTCTAGTTTACGAAATGGATCTGTTAACAAGTGTTCTTAGGATAATGGTTAATGAAGTATTTAATATTTCACTTTATGGAAAGTAGTAAAATTTTAATATTAAAATAATACAAAAATAATTTTTAAAAATATTTTAGTCTTTCTATTTATTATTTTAATATTAAAAATTTATTATTTCTTATAAAATGTAAGAATTTAGTACTTTTTAATTATTACCCTAAAAGTACTAGTTAAGAAAATCCTATCAAAATCAAGGTTGGTGATGGTTGCTTTAGTCACGGCGCAGACCAGTAGC
>OU015768.1:29939623-30138339 GCA_907173295.1 Fagus sylvatica | reverse complement strand
AATTATATTGTAGTCCCGGAGCACAAGGTCAGCTTGCTGACCTTGTACTCCAGCCCTCTAGATATCAGCCAAGTGGCAAAAAAATTTGAAATCAACCAGCTCATTCAAGAGAGCTAACTGACGTTAGTAACGTATTTGTTCCGTTAAGTAGTAAATATATTTCTTTCAAGTCACTGTTGGTTTTGGGAAAGGAAAAAGTACGTTGCTCTATTTGTAGAAAAAAACCAAAAAACAGCTAAGCTCTCTGATTCACATCCTTTTTCAATTGATTTCCTTTTGCTTTTGCTTATCTTTTTTCTTTTTTCTTTTTTGAGATAAAAAAGATAGAAAATTATTAGATGAGAATGGTATACTACAACCAAACAGAAATCTGCATAAAAGCAGAGAGCACAACAAAACCCAAAACAACAGGGTTGCATGTGTCAAAAGAAAGAAGGATTCAACTAAACTAATACTCAACAGAAGTAACTTCGTGTGGTGAGGATGAGCAGCACGCACCCTCTCTCTATTTGGTTTCCGTAAAGACCTTTCTCTCTTTTTAAATTTTTAAATTTTTTTTTTTTCAATAATTCCAGTTCTCAAAGAGTGCCCTTCAGTCTCATATGTTTATATATAATTTCCTAGTTTCTCTCGCTTTGTATTGTATATGACCCTATCTTTGTTTTGTCAAATAATTTTCTATCTAGGTTCTTGGTTTGCTGGGATTTGGGGTTAAGGGTTTGGAATTGAAAATTTTCTTGTGAGGTTTTGGGATTTGAAAAGAATTTGGGAATTTTGGATGGCAAACCAATCTGCACCCATCAAGAAGCGTCTTCGTCTTTGTCTTCGTTCAACGGACATATGGCAGCAAGCCAGCAACCGGAGAGAACCCAAGCAACGGGAACTCAGGGGTTGCGCCGGAGAGCTCGTCCACGGAGCACAACCCGGCTATCTCCTTGCACTGGACCTCGGAGGAGCACGCTAAGGGATTAAAGTTTAGCAATTTGATTGTTTATTTTTATCTTTATTTTCTTTGTTGGTTGTTCTGGATTTTGGGTTGTTAATGGCAGTTTGAGCTCTTGTGAGTTTTGACTTTGGGTTGTTAATGGCAGATAGCCCTACGGGATTTTGTAGTTTATCCTTTTTTTTTTTTTTTTTTTCAAATTATTTAATTAACGTGAGGCCTACAGTATTTAACATTGTTATTACTTAAACGGAATAACTTCAACACTAACGTCAGTTAACTCTCTTTGATGAGCTGGTTGGTTTCAGAATTTTTTGCCACTTGGCTGAAATCTAGAGGGCTGGAGTACAAGGTCAGCTTGCTGACCTTGTGCTCCGGGACTACAATATAATTTCCCCAATAATACAGAAGCACGTGTTCAAATTAATTGAGTAAGAACCTAATCACACCATTAAAATAAAAATAAATAAGAATAAAGTGCCGGCAATCCTAGGTTACTATTTATGTCATTCTCCTACGTACCATTCTAAGTTTGAACCCAACCTCTTAGTCCCCTCCTCTAAAAGGACCCTTCCATCGAAAAACCCTCGCCGCCCTCACTTCAAACGGGTTTGACTCTAATCGTCCACTGCTCTCCTCCTCGTAAGTCACTCTTAGCCATCTAATTAATGTGTCCATTAAAGGGGGCTTGTGGTTCTTTAGGTACCATAAAGAATGTATTACAATTAGTCTAGTTTATTTGTTTAAAGTCATTTTTTTATGTTATATTTAAACAAATAAGTTTAGCCAAACCCACACATAATGAGCATACAGCATAAAAAACTTTCGCATAGAACAAAGATGGTTTTGACTAGACAACGTATCTTATTTTGTGGGATTTTACAAATCCTCCTAGACTAACTGCCCGGATTCAAATTCAGAAAGGTTGGTCTTAAACAAGGGTAAAAAGTGATTGACATACAATTTTCCTCTACAACATCCCATGCGGGCCATGACCATCGGGTTTGGCGTTCTATGATAAAGTTTTATATCTGCCTCCTTTTTTTATTTTGATGTTCTTATTGTTTTCTAATAACGACACCAATGTGGCAGATTCTATGTCTTTATACTATTCTCTCTTTATCACATTTTTCTTGGCTGCTCTAACTTTATCACATTCAAAACTCCAAAACAAAGCATATTCTATAATATTATAACTCTAAAGATCAGTGATAAAGGCCCATGGATAGAGCATTACCCATTAATCTACTAATTTTTCTAGTCATGAAGATTCTGATAGAATAGATAGAGATATAGTACCACTATATCTTAATTCAATATTTGTATCCCCCTTGCTAATGGGATGCATTGATCCAATTTATCATCAAATCAAATTCTTAGAAAGAGAGGGACACGTGGCTTTTGCAAAATTTGAGGAAAGAGGAAAGTCATGAGGGCATTAGGACATGTGGGTTTGAATCTTGAAAAGGAGGAGTGCATATTAAGACTAAAATAATTTTGGTTAGGTCCGCGCAGCCCCTTCTTCTTCATGGTAAATTTGAAAAGGAAAGCTTTGCTTGGATTTTTCAAACAAGTTTTGAAACGTCAAATAGTCACATGCCACATTTTCGTTGTTAGTTGGCAAAGAGCCCATTCTTTGAGCTCAACTTCTCTCCAATCTCTCCTTTTCAAAGTACTATTCCATTTCTACAAATTTCACCAATCCTACGTCACAGGAGAGAAAATTCACATTCCTCTGCTTAATTATTCCATGTTTCCGGTGCCAAATTCTAGTCTCTTTGCATCCCCTTCAGAGGGAACTAGGGGCCAGGGGGGCTATTGCGTTCTATTGGGTCACTCATTACTTTTTTTCAAAAACGCTCACTGTTCTATTGGATCCTGTTAACAACGAGTTTGGACCATTGAATTAAGTTGTGCAGGTTTCGCTTCAGTCCAACTTTACATCTGTCTTATATCTAAAAGCTAAACCTTAGTCAAGAGCCTTAAAACTAAACTAGTTAGCATATTTTGATGTTCTTCAAATGAGACATCCAAATTTTAAATCTTCCCTCTCTTCATTATCGAATTATCAAAACCAAAAAAAATAAAAATAAAATAAAAAGCTAGACCCTAGAGTACTAACTAGCGATTACCAACCAAAAAAAAAAAAAAAGGGAAGCTTGTTTGAACCAAAAATAACAAATAAATAGGAATACTCTAAATAACACATAATCCCCCCGCTCCAAGAACGAAAAGGACTTTCATAACACTTTGCCTTAATATAACATACAGGGGTACCAGTTAACACAAAAACATAAACTTATAGGTTTAGGCCTAGTAAAATATATTAATTTCTTAACTCCTATATTAATTTCTTAACTCCAATATTAATTCAACTCACACGTGTATACCCAACACGTATCCCCCTTCCCCATTTGTTGTAAGCAAAACAAAATCATTTTAAATAAGATGACAGAATGACCCTATGAATCCTTCAAATTTATTAATTACCAAATAACCATCTCTATTTCAAGTGAAATAAATATAACATAGAGTGATGGAGAATGAGGAGAAAATAGGCAACACAAGAAAAAAGTATAGCAACCATTGAGAGATATAGACAATAGTACGTAACTTATCTTTAGACTTAACACTCGTTTCCTAAAAAAGAATCTTGGAGTTGCAAGATTCTTTTTAGTTTCAATCTACTACCCAATATATATAGTAGTAGAAAATTGAACTCTACTCTTAAAAATTTTAAATTATTTTGAGACAACTAAAAAAGAAAAGACAATTTCAATTTACATCCTTCAAATTTAGAGTAATTTTGATTTTAACCCCATAAAATTTCTAAATTTGTGTTGTACCCCTACTGTTAGGTAGGGTTTGAAAATGTCCTTCAGTCCATATTCATTAATGAGGTAACCGTTAAGTTTTACACCATCTTAAAACGGCGTAGTTTTGATCTCTTGTCCAAATCAAAAAATAAAATAAAAAATAAAAACTAAATTACAATTTGCATCCTTAAAGCTTTAGATAATTTTGATTTTGTTCCCTAAAGTTTCAAATTTTGGATTTATACCCCTAACGTTAGATAGCATTTCGAATTAAAAAATATGTTGTTTTGAACTTAGTTGGCATTTAACAACCATCTCATTAACGGATATGTACGGAATGGCCTTTTTTTTTTATCCAAACGCTACTTAACATTAGAGGTATAGATCTATATATTTTAAAACTTTAGGAAGCAAAATCAAAATTATATTTAAAGGGTATATACTATAATTTAGTCTAAAGAAAAATATGACACTTATTTTTAGACTAGCCATTAGATTTTACTTTTTTTTACTTATTTGGCCCTAGGATTTAAAGAGTATAAATAGCCAGAACTTGTGGAAGAATTCAATTTTCAGCGATCTAGCTGGCCCGAACATTGGACAGGCCTAACTATTCAAATCCAACCCTTAGGCCCATCTGCTGCATTTAATCCTACTTAGCTGCATTGTCTTGTACATGCCCCCAACTCTAGATAAATTATTTTATATACAGGGTGCATTAGATCTCCATCTTCTTTAAGGATCTGTTTGAATGGGAAGGCAAAAAAAAAAAAAGTGGATGGAAAGAAAAATGGGAGGAAAACTGAAATAATGAAAAATAAAATTAATAAATAAAAATTTCCTTTGCTTGGTTGAGAAGAAAAATGGGAGGATGGAAAATGTAGTTTATATGAATTTACTATTATGATCTTATTACATAGTATATAAGAAGCAAACTTGTCAACAAAAAATTACGCTCTTTAAATTCATTTGTTTTTTTTCTTAAACACACATAAAAATAAATAAATAAATAAAACGTGAACCTGAAGGAAGGAGGGGCAAAGAAATCTTTTGACTTCAATGGCCCTTGCACCAACTTTTCTCTTCATGTTTTTTGTGGGCCCAAGAGGAAAAGTGTGGACCCAGGAGGAAAAGTATTGGACCCACACATAGAGTTTCTTTCCTCTACTTTTTGAATCAAACAAGTATTTTCTTTCCAATTTTCTCTTCTCCTATTTTCTTCGCACTTTTCCAACCAAACAAATATACCGTAAATATGAGTCTCGTATATGAGACCTACATGTGAAATCTACCATTATATGAGAGGAAAGTGTAGTAAATCTCATTCTCTAAATAACTTCGTCCAATTCCATTGGTCAAAGTTTTAATAAATTGTAGTAGAAGGATTCTTTGTAACTATTTTCCATGGATTCATGGTTACGATTTGAGTTCTTCTTGGCTTAATAAGAGAGGCATAAGGAACCATATCTCAATTTTATAGATTTTCATGTGCAACTTCGAGTCTGTACAAAAAAAGATGAGACAAATTCAAGAATTGCATTAATGATTTATATTGTATAGGACAATAGAGAAGTATTTTATGAAATAATAGTAAAAATAGAAAGAAATACGAGCATACATTATGTGATTTGCCTGACCAACCCCAGGAAGCACTGCCTTGGAAGCTGCATACAGTTGTGGAACATATCTAAGGTTTCAGAAGCCATCACTTGCTGGCCTTGTTATGGAACTTAAAGTTAGTTCTTTAAATTAGATGTTATCATCTATAGAACAATTTTCATCGTTAAATTTAATTAACGGATGCTGCTTGCATTGGCCTTGAATTCTAACGAGTAGCTGCCATTGTTGAATGGCAACTTGCCACATATATAATCTGCGACATTTTATGTATCTCTAGAAACAAATGAACTTTGACAAAGATTTATGGTGTCTCTAGTGGCTTCTGAGGCAAATTTTGCTTGTTTGTAATATTCAAATTATTGGTTGAATAGATTTTTAATAGGATGTGTATCTTATTCTTTTATTTGAAAAAATTCGGCGTGTCACAATTATATTGGGGTATAATATAAATATTGACTGGCAATAATTTTGATCATTTATTCAAAAGTATGTGCAAGATCCATCACATTCCATGGAGAAATTATTCATTTTTCCCGTTATATTGTACATATGAATCATTTATTCAAAAGTGTGCAAGATCTATCTCATTCCATGGAAAGTTATTCATTCCTCCCGTTATATTGTATATGTAGTCCTCTCAACCAATACAACATGATAGACATGCATTATCATAGTAATGTCTTGATAGTGGTTAAGTGAACCAATAATGTTAATAAAATTGAGGCATTAATATAACCTGCTTGTGATGCCTCATGAACAGAATTCATACCTCTCATTCTCAAATAAACACAGCTGTTACAGTAATTGTCATATAGTTTTCCATTTGCATTGACTAAGGCGTTCATGAATTATAATTACCATAAACAGTTGAAAATTATTTTCCGACACTCGGTATGATATATGTGGCAGCCATGAGGACTGCCTCAAAGTAGCACACAAATATTCCATCAATAATCATTTTAATATTGGGTAAAACTTAGATACAGTCCTGTAATTAAGTTTTACCCTTTGATATTTGCCATAAACAAAGTTGAAAATTATTTTCCAACACTCAAAATGATATATGTGGTAGCCATGAGGACTGCATCACAGTAGCATACAAATATTCCATCAATAATCATTTTGAGATTTGAATATACAAAAAGAAGCATGTGGGGGCAGCCATGATCCGCTTGATCAGACAAATTTCCATCCCTAGTGGTGCCCATATGTGGTGCCTATCAGTGAAAGTACCTTTCTCTAGAAAACTTGAAAATGTCTGTCCTCAATTCATAGACCACTGAAGAACCATAATTCATAGATATAACTACCAAGTGCTTCTAATACATGTGGGTTCTAGTGTGCTCAAATGGTAAAATATTTTGTTATTGAATAAGAGATCTGTGTTCAAATCTCATCTATAACAAAAGAAATCAATTGGTGTCTTGGATGGGTAAAAGAGGTTTCCAAGAGACATAAGTGTCTTTTTAAGTTTTCAGATGTCACATAAATTTTACTGATGAGAAACCATATACCTTTGCCCACTGGCCTAGACATTACCAGAAAACCAATCCTATGTAGACTTTGTACACCAATTTAAATGTTATTTAAAAAAAATTTCATCCCAAAGAAGAAATCCAATCAACAGATCAAATGACTCCATATATCCTTTCTTGTTACCAAGGTAATTGTGCTACATGGGCATGTAAAATTGGCACAACCAAGGCAGGCTTGTCTTATGCATCTGGGTATCTTAAAAATCATATTCACCCATCATTTTGCAATTGTTTATAGTTCTTCTGGACCCTTCAAGATCAAGAGTGGTGTAGCAGCAATATAGATAGTAAATGTGCTCATGCAATTAGCTGAACTTATTATTCTTGAACAGATCACAACAGCAGCAACTTAATCTACAAATACAATTATAAAAAGAACAATAAAAACTTTATAGCAACGCTTTCTGTTGATGTAACAAGTCAACAAATCAGATCATGGGGTCCATGCTCAATTCTTGTTAGCTCTGTCAATATATTTTTGTTACCAGAGATGAGAATCACATAAAAGAACGCAACCTAGGTCTTGTAAGAGATTGTGCTCCATCAACAAATATAGTTGTTCCGGTCATGTAACGTGAGCCATCACTGATTAAATAGGTGACAGTTGAAGCCAGATCATTTTTGACATCAAGCCATCTCTCAAGTGGTGCAGCCTCCTTGACCAACTTTTCTGCCCTCTCCTTCCCCACTGACAGTGGGAATTCATCTTGTATGTGCAAGCCACGTGCGATTCCATTAACTCTGATCTGGTATCTTCCAATTTCTAAAGCCGATACCTGAGAAGATGGTGAAGAGCCATCGAAAATGTTGAATCCAAATGAAAATAGAACAAGGGGGGGGGTGGGGGGGAACACATAAAATTACTAGTAGTTGTATATGTACCCTTATGGAGATGCAATTTATAGCAGAATCCCTAATCCTGATGCTTAATTTCATGTAAAAAAACTCAACAAAAGTGATTACAAAAGAGTAATTATGGAAATGTGTGATATGATACCTCGAGACTAAGTTAAGGCCTAACTCAAAAAATGACAAAATCCAAAACCTTAGATTTTCATTACATGAGGCTACCACTTAATTAACGTAAAACCTTGGAATTAAACATTCATGTGGTCTTACTAACGGAAGAAACTGTTATCTTCTAACACCTAAGGTGTTATAATTTCATTAAATGAGATTTGCAAGTCAACAAAGCTAATCCCTACTCTTGGGAATACAACAATCAATTTTTGCACTTCAGCTCATCTAGCCCATATGTGCTAAATCAAAGGTCATTGGAGCTTTTCTTGCCACTAGAACCAGCATTACTCTTTCCCTTTTTCATCCTTCTAGCTGTTTGAAATCATTTTACTCCGCACCAAGCAATCAATAGTACATGATCTTACCACTACATTTAATTTTCTCATGTACACTAGATGCTAGCGCTAACTCCCCACAATGCATTAGTAACTAGTAGGAACCTCGGACTTGGCCATCATCGTGGTTCTTGTTTAATGTACAAACTGAACATCTCCTTTCCTTTCACCGCAATAAGCTTCCGTGATCATCATTAATTCAATCAACTAATACAATATTTTGTGGTGACATGATGCTTTCTGCTTTTTTTTTTTTCTTTTTTTTTTTTAATAGAACATGATTCTTTCTGCTTAATGTAACAGAATGCTTGTAGCAAGTGGTGAAACACCTAGACAGGCAAATTACTTCAATCACATAATTCAGAAAGCAGTCTCTATCTCTCTCTACAGCTTATAGAGCAAAGTATTACGATATGATGAAACAGATGCTATTGCTAACCAAATGTAGAGGCAGACAACCCCATTACTCCAACATATGTCGTAGGGTTCATGACAGAAATTCTCATTACAATAATAAACCTTCATGTTAAGTGTCAACTAGATTAATTCACAATCGACATGCATACATAAATTTAGGCAGAAGATCCCACCAGAAGAAAACTAATATCATATATGCAGAAGATGTTAAAAACACCTATGTTATAATAAACTTACCCTGACTAACTGCTGCAGTCCTGCCAAACATGAACCATATGCAGCAGCTCCTGGATAAAGACCTCTTTCAGCACCAAGTATCGAGGTCAAGAATATAATGGAACCTTTGGACTTATAGTCCCGCATTCTTCTTCCCACGGCCTTTAACAGAAACCACGGAGCCATAAAATTTATCTTCACTGTCTTCTTGAACTCATCTTCAGCTAATTCTAGGTGATCTTGCATCTTTCCTATTTCAAATAATCAGAAGTGATAAATCTGTTATTACCTCACCTCCAGTGCATCCCAAATATATTCACATATAAATGTTAACAACTAAACGGAAAATACATAGAAGAAGAAAGAATGTCCCTAAGATAAGAAGTTCATATTTTCTTGCTTATAAAAATATTCTTGGTAAAAAAATGAAACATAATAGAAAAACTAAAACGTAGTTGGTTGATACACTGTCAAGGTTCTGTTCAACAAGTCTTCAGAAATAAAAAAGAAAATATTCATGAATTGAGCCCCATCAAAATTCATAAATCAATACTATCCTAATTAGGGTATGGTTAAACATATTTTAGATTATCTTCCAACAAATAATAGCTGCCTTCTGCATGATGGCAATCTCTTTTTCTGCATCTTTTGCTGTGACATTAAGCAGCCATCCTCACCTGTGTAGACAGTTATGTCTCATTCTTTGTCAGTTCACCAAGTTGAAAATCCAAATCCCAGCACTAATGAGTTATAAACACAACAATTGAACAATTTTATGTTTTGATTCAAGCAGTTTCTAGCAATTATACATATGCAAGACTTTGTCATGGGGATGATGATGCATATCTTAACTCATACTTTGTCATGGGGATGATGATGCATATCTTAACTTATTATTCCTATGAAAATTGCCATCACAGTGACTTGCACCTGAGATTAACATTTATAGAATCAAATGAAGAATGAGAACAAAATCTAATCATTCTAGGTAGCACAGTAATTAGCCAATGAATTCTTTGCCTTCTACCCTGCCAATTCACACCCTTGAATCAAAAAAAATCTTTATATAATTTCCTTCTTATAGCCCCCACATTGTTATACATTTAAAGGTTCCAAATGGTATCACTCTGAAAATTCAAGTAATATTATAATCCAGAAATGACCTTCAGCCCCTATATCAAAAATTAAACTATCCCAGTTTGAGTGGTAACACCAGACAAAAGCTAATGCTGAATAATGGATCAAATAGAATCAGCTCTGATCCAAATCAAACAAGGAGCCTATAGTATATTTTACTTAAACCACAGAATATATATTTATACACATTAACAATCTTTGAACAAAAGATTGCAATGAATGTGATTGCCTTTAAAGAGTAAATTTAGGAAAACCTCGATCATGAAGGTTCAAGACCATTACAGTATTTACTATCCATGCCTACACAAACTCATTGGTTGATCAATTACTTTCTTACACTATAGAAACCGCATATGGAAGGTGCTTCAACTCTGCCCTTCACAACAACAACAACAGTAACAATCAACTCTTTGTTTTAAAATTTTGAGATCTATAAATCCTCAATAGACTAATCAATATGAGTTAGATGTATTCTTTTTCGCTATTTTATTATAATCTAAAGTCAAAATTAAATATTCCTTTAAATGAATGTCAAAATTAAAAATTTAAAAATTAAAATGCATTTACCTGCTCTTGATAAAAATTATCATAAATTGAGTTCCACACATGCACAGAGAGAACCAAAATTTTCACTCTATCTTATGAGTTGACTATTTTTTTTTATAAGAATATTGAAAAATAATGTATTAGTAATATTATATTAGTCATTGAGGGTTGAGCTATAGACAGATTAGTGTACCTTCATACGTATAACAGTGAACAAAAGCATCTAAATTTCCCAGAACCATGCATGCCTTATCCACCGCGTCAGCAAAGTGTCCCTCCCTCTCCTCCTCCATATCTACACCAACCACCTCCACAGCCACCACACCTTTCAGCGATCCATTTATCTTATCTGCTACACTTCGAAGACAGCTCTCATTCCCCATCAAAACCAACCTATTAAGATGTGTAAAAATAATCACAATTAAATTCATTCAATCAATATGTTCTTTAACCCCATCAATTTGTAACAAATGGTGCCAATTTAAAAAATAAATAAATAAACTCTCTAAAAAATTCATTTCTCTTTTCTTTTTCCACTATTTTCTCAGAAACCAAACGCACACATATAAAGATGATATACATCATGCAAATTCAAGGCCTTAGAATAAGACTCAACCTGCAGCCCCGTTTGGCTAAATGGAAAGCAATGTTCTCTGAAATCTCATCACCATTGGAAGTGAGCAACACTTTCTTTCCGGGAGTTTCCATTGTTGAAACTTGAATTGAAACTAATGGTGGATTGATTCAATATATATAAAATCTTATCAAGCAAACAAAAGATAAAAAAGTTAAAAGAAGAAGATAAAACAAGGACATAAAAGGTTGGAACAGTAATAAAGAAAAACTACTAGTATTTAAAGTTTCAAGCTTCACCTTAAAAAAGAGACAGTTCGTATAAACGAAAGGTGGAGAGACAAGAACATACTCGTTCTTCACCAATATATATATATACACCTGAAGTTTTATCGAAATCTTAAACTTTATTAGTTTGTTTCTCTCTATTTAAAAATAGAAATGAAAATAAATTTAAGAAAAATATGAAAATCTTATATAATTCCAGTGTAAGACTAAGCAACTTTCCAGCACAGAATTCCAGTCTCCACACGTTGTTGTCGTGGTTATGAATACCTGGCCCACAGAAACCACGTGGATATTACGCTTGTGGTGTTGAAAACTTGAAATTATCATTTTAAACATGTGTGGGGTAAGTCCTTTTTCTTTTTTTTTTTTCTTTTCTTTTTTTAATAATTGTAAGTCTTTTTCTTAAGAATATTTATTTGACTAATAGTTAAGTAAATACTCCTTATAACTTTTTTAAAATCTCTTTCTTTTTTTGGGTATAGATCTACTGTCGTCCAGCTATTTTTCAACCAAAATGAGCTAAAAATAAATATAAGTTACACCGAACTCTATTTTAAATCTAATGACATATAATTTCTGGTAAATTACTTTTTTAAAATCTCTTTCTTTTTTTGGGTATAGATCTACTGTTGTCCCGCTTTTCTTTCAACCAAAATGAGCTAAAAATAAATATAAGTTACACCGAACTCTATTTTAAATCTAATGACATATAATTTCTGGTAAATTTCTTTTTTAAACCTTAGATTTTTTTATATGTTTCATTTAATCTTATAGTTTCAGTTAATTTTATTTATACCTTAAAATTTGAAATAAAATTTCATTTAAACCAATTTTTCACATTATATTTAATGGAGTTAACAAAAAAAAAATGCTACATAGGTTTAAATGAAACGGTTTTAAGAACTTCATAATTTAAATAAAAAGTTTTAAAATTTAAATGAAATATATCCAAAACTTTAAAATTAAAAATAATTTATCCTATAATTCATAATATTTTTTCATATATACTAATAAAATTGAATACCTAACCATTCATTACATGCACCACACAAAATAGATAAATTCTACCTGACCTACTACCCTTATATTAAAAAATGAAAATCACAATATATCATGTGTATGAATTTTTTCTATTTTAAATTTTAATTAAATTATTAAAAAATTAATGGATGATGAAGTACAATATATTATGGGTGGTGTTATTTTCACACTCATTTATTTGGAAATATAACAAATAAATGTAGAAATATCAATTCTCTAAAGTTAATGATATTTTCATATTCAAATATGATATTTCTGCATCTTTAGTACAGAATTATTAATAATTAATACAACTTTTTGTATCAATTATTAATATTTATGTACTAATCATTAATGGCTGTCTTTTTTTTTTTGCTAAAATTAATGGCTGTCAAAATAACACACCTCTTCCCTATATTATTTGAAAAGATACCTGTACTCTGCTTCTATCGTGTGGTCCACTAGTGAGATCAGTCTCAAATTCTCAATGCAATCTGTCAAAAGTGAGGATAAAAAGTTTAAGGACAAAAAGGTAAAAAGTCAAAAAGCTAAAAAGTTAGTTTAAGTGTTTTTATTCGAGGGTTGAGATTAAAAGTAAATACTTTAATTTTTAATCTCAACCTTTAAAATCAATTGCTATTGATTCTTGATGGGATCTCAATCCCTCTCACGGATTTAATAATTTATTTCACCGTACAAATATTTATTACTGACATATTTAATATCAATTGCTATAGATTCTCTATTATTATATAGGATCTCAATCCCCCTCACACGTACCTAATAATTTATTTCACCGTACAGATATTTTTTACTGACATATTTGGGTCCACTAATTGGCTATACATACAGTATTTCCATTTTCAGTGGACAGAAGTATGAGTGAAGGGTATAATGATTATCAAAAAAGAAGAGTGAAGGGTGGATTGTCTAAAACGAAAGGTATCTCATTTCTTTTTCTTTCGGTTTCTTACTTCTTTCTTTTTTATTATTTTTTCAAGGTCAAAATATTATATTGGTTCTAATTTCTATATAGATAAGATGTTTGATCCCTAATATTTAAAATGCATGTAATTAATTTCTAATACTTTAAAAACATGTGACATTGGTCCTTAAGAACCAATAAATAACGCTCACTTTTTGAAATTTTGAGGATTAATAAGGCACTATCTTATTAGAGATCAATTGTGCGGATTTCAAACATTACGAACTAAACATGTAACCTATATAAATATTAGGGACTAACGAATATTTCAGCCTTTTTTCAAATATTAATTTTATAACACCACAACTCTAATAGACGGTTTTATCTTATACACAAATTTTTAATGATTGGAATCAAATTTTATTGTAGGAAAAAATGCATTCTTCAATTTCTTTGAGAAAAAAAAAAAAAAAATCAAAGAATATAAAGAATGTCTTGAAAAAATTTCTAATATGTTCTCATGTGTTTTTCTTTATACATTGATTTATTTCCTCAATTCACTGTTAAGTAATTATATTATCTATTTAATTTTCTTAAATTTGAATTACTACTTTAAACTATTCTATTGATAAATATATATTGATTATTTTTCTTTATATTTATTAATTGACACTATCGAGAAAACAAAATTATGGTTTTTATTTACATTATAATTTTGTGGGAATGATTTTTTTATAATTTTTTATCTATTTTATTACTTATTTTTAATTAACATTTACAAAATCAATTTGATTTCGAATTTGTCTTTTAATTTTCACCCACATTAACTAAAATCCTAGCTCTATAACTATTTTTGATACACAAAATGTAGCTGGATTGACTCTTTTGGAGAGAGTAACTATAATAACTTTTTAAGTATCACAAAATGGGAGAGATCAGTTTGTAACCTGGGGTTATAAACCAACTTTTATGCAACTCACATAGTTGGTCTTATGAATTGTCACATAGTTGGTTTGTAACCCTAGACTACAAATTAATTTATAGCTAAATTCTATTCTATAGTTATTATGTGCATAGAGAGAAATTGTGTTTTTGAAAATATTATATTAATTTTTTAGGTTATTATGCGCATTAAGGAATAACTATTACAACCCTTTTAAGAAGAACAAATAGTTATTCCTCATGAATAATTATATTTCTATAATACAAATGCAACCAAACAACCGAATAACTAATCTACGTTCAATAATCATTCCATTATATAGGATATATTCTTACATAACAAACATGGACTTAGTGTAAAACCTTTGTAGATTCTCAAACTATAATAATATTTGAAGTAATTGTTTTTAATTATTGTTGGTAGCACGCACAACTTGTCAATTTATTATTATTATTTTTTGGTTGAGAAAAGGTAATGAATTAGCTGGATGACTATTACTTAGAGTGGGATGACAAATCAATATATGGCTACCAATGTGGGTTGACTATTAATAAGTGTTACTTTTGATTTTATAACTAGCCATCATAAATGAATAGGTTAGGTGATGGTGGATATACTAGGCTAGGGTAAAAAAGTGTGTTGGTCCCTAACGTGGATGTTAATCCCATTAGAGTAGTGATCCCAAGCAGATTGTTTTGTGCATATAAAGAGAAGAGTAATGCTAGGGATACAACTAATTTTACAACCAAATGCTTACAAACTGACATGGCATCCTATATGGAAGTAACACATCAACAATTAATGATTTATTAATATTAAATGTTAATATTGAATTGGTAATTTGGTGTTTTAATTGCTTATGTGTTATGTCCATATAGGATGTCATGTCAGTTTGTAAGCATTTGGTTGTAAAATTAGTTGTATCCCTAGCATTACTCGAAAGAGAAATTAAGTATATAGATCAAATGAGAGTATGCCTTTATGGATAATTTAATAACTTTTGGGATTAATGGTCACATCTAGATCGAGATCGAGTGCAATAGTAATTTTAGATTGTCGAGATTGAAAGTTGATTTTTTTCAACTTTTCATCTCAGCTATCCAATCAAATATGTTAAAAAAAAATTAAAATTAAAATTTACTTTTAGTTTGGACGGCCGACATAAAAAATTGAAAAAACAACTTTCAATATCGACCGTCTAAAACTATTACACGGTGCTTGCACCCAATTTCAATATGTCAAATCCATTGACCAAAGAATATATCATATCCTGAAAGATGTGTCCCTACCCAAAAGTTGTGTCGCTCCACCGATACAACACATCATTTGTGAAGCAACGTCATTTACTAAGTACAGTGTTGTTGTACATGTGTTGGTATACCATATTATAATGTGATCACCCATCACAACCAAATTTGTTAACAAAGAACCATGTTGCGAGATAGAGGTGAGAGAGAGGAAAGGAAGAAGAGAGAGAATGGTGAAGCAAATTTTAATTGGGTTTAGTGAATGTGATTTGGGTGGGTGGATGGGTTGGTTGGGGTTTATTTATTTTTAATCAGGTATGTCATGTTAAATCCTACGTGTAAATGAAAATAAATTTTATTTTAATTAAAAAATTTGTTACGTTATCAATCTGTTATTCATGAATACACAAAGTCAAGGTTAGTCCCGAGGTTTGAGTTACCCAAGCCCATCCCAATTAAGTTTGGTTGCTTACTTACTATTAAATATTAAAAAAAAAAAACATAAAAAAGTTTTTTTTTTTTTTTTAATGCAAAATCAAGGTTACATTGTGATTTTAGCTTGAGTTATATATATATATATATATATATATATATATATATATATATATATATATATATAAGAAAGTAATCTCATTATAGTGTTTTATAATTAGCACGATCCGACTTAAAGAAAACAACTTCTCCTTCATTTTTTGAAGCATATTCAATAAAAAAAAAAATCCAAACTAATATCTATTTAATATTATTATATGTCTAATAGTTTTTTAACTAAAAAATTTCTTAGTGTTAATAACAATAATAATATATATATATATATAATATATATATATATATATATAATATATATATAAATAATATAATATATATATATAATATAATATATATATATATATATATCTACAAATCACAACAAACTTAATACAAATAATAAATTAAAAATCATAGAAAACCCATTAAATAAATATGTGAACATACTTTATGACAACATAAAATAATGGCTTGCCCCGTTACTCTCACACTCACAAACAAAAACACATAACCAGTGGCCACATCCACGTGCAGATAATAAATCACACTGTGAAGACCGAACTCATTTACACAAACACTAAAACACATCACATATATTTCATTAAAATATATCACGGTTCTACAAACCACAACAAACTTAATACAAATAATAAATTAAAAGTTATAGAAACCCATTAAATAAACACGTGAACACACTATACAACAATACAAAATAATGGCTTGCCCCGCTACCTCACAAACAAAAGCACATGATCAGTGGCCACATCCGCGTGTTTACAAAATTTTTAGACAAATTAGTAAATCACATTATGGAGAGTGAACTCATTCACACAAACACCGAAACACATCACATATATCTCATTAAAAGGCGCTAACACTTCTATTAAAAAAAAAAATTGTATACACTAATAAAATTTATTATATACTAATATATATATATATATATATATATATATATATATATATATATATATATATTTGCCCCCTTGGAGGGTTTGCCCAAGCCCAAGGGCTTGTAGGGCTCACCCCAAGGCCGGCATTGCACAAAGTTAACAGAGAGTAACGAAAGAATTAATGATGCACGATTTTGAAACGTTAGAGACCATTTCTATCCGTTTTAAACGTCAGAAACTAAACATGCAACTTGAGTAAATGTCATCTGTATATTTAACTATTTTGTTTATTTGTTTAAAACAAACTTTCATTAAACGCAAAAGCATTCATATTTGGCTATTTGACATTTTGACTGCTACATAGTACATTATTGGGAAAAAGTGAATGTCCTTTCGAAATTCGAACTCGAGCTGCTCGTTATGCAATCTCATAATGTACTGGATCTAACCTTTCGGGGTGGGGTGTTTATTAATTTATTTTGTCCATTCATTATTCAAAAGGGAGGATCTGACTGGTTTTCATGTGTAAACTGCGAAGAAAGCGCTGAACTTTTTCCAATTAAGTTCAGGGTGGTACTGAATTTGACCAAAGGACCGCAGTCAGTACCCCAAAAAGGCGAAAACAAGCCAGTGCTAACTGCTAAGTAGTGCGATTTTCTATTTGACATAAGTCAGAGTCAATACATTATCTTATTGATATTTGGTAGAAAAACAATAGTGAAATTTAAAATTAGATAGATTATTAGAGGAATTAGGAAATTTCTAAGACCTCCTGACTGAACATCAATGTTATTTTAAATCAACTAGCACTATTGTTTTGCGTCTTGTCTTTTGGGAATATTTTACTAGTTTGAAGTTTGAACTATAAAAATTAAAAACAATTAAAACGACGACAATAGTTGAATTGTAACGAAAGTTCATGCCTAGACCCTAGTACAGAATACTCCAAGAAAAACCTCGTTTTGAAATATTCGGTTCACATGTTTTCATGGTAGGGCCCGATCACCTAACCATTTTTACATTATTCTGTGAAATTAATTAAATTTTGCATGATTAAGGTTTGTTTCACATTATTTTATCAAAAAGGTTTGTTCACATTAGTTAATAAAAAACGCATGGACAGAAAACCACCATGTTCTTCACGATACGTTTGGGGTGCATCTAGCATGACTATTGTGAATCACGGTTAGATTGAACAATAGCTTGGAAACTGCTTATTAAGACTGACCACTTTATTCTTTTCTCACTCTCAATTCGTTTTCTTCAATTTTCGCTTTGACCAAAATGGTAGTTGAGGTATCCGCCTACAAAAAGATGGTAGTTGAAGACTTGAAGTAGATTTTGGAAAAAAATTTGCCTAGTAGTCTAGCACAAATTTTTTTTTTTTTTTTTTTTTTTTTTTTTTTTTTTTTTATGATTGGTAGATCATTTATCATATTTTATTTTAGGATAAATTGCACAATCATCTCTCGAGGTATTGCAAAACGACAATAAGTCTCAAACTTGAACTGAAAATTTTAACGGAATAATCCGTTTTTTTAAAAGATTTTGTTTTTTTAAAAGACTATTTTTCATGGAATCTTTTAGTCTTTTAAAAAATTGAATATGTTGTTAAGATTAAGATTAGTAATGGAAAAAATCATGATAGTTTTATGTCAAACCTGAAGAGATGATTGCTAGTTTAGCTCAAGTTTAGGGTTTATTGTACCTTGATAGAGAATAGAGTAATTTACCCTATATTTTATTTGAGAAAGGCGGTGGAAATATTTCACTTGAGAAAGGCGGTCTTAAGGATATTTCATAATTAATTAGTTCCTTAAGGATTACCAATTGAAATTAGTTTACTAACACTTTTATAATAATATAAGCTCTAGACATGCCACGGTTAAAGCTTTGGGAGATTTTAGTGCTCTACTCAATAGATGGCAAGTTAGAATTCTCTCTCTTATGAAGGATGAGGTTTATCCATCAAAGGGCACTAATTCTCAGTCTCCTACACATCAAGTGGTTAAGAATCATCTAAAATATATATATATATATAAATAAAAAAAGAGCTCTTACCGTCATCAAGAAGTATGTTATAAGATAAAGGCACCGTTAGAGGAATGTGAAAACAATACTGTTTGGCAAATAGCATTCCCAGATTCAATACAATAATTGTAAAGACAAAAATAACAAACAAGCAAATATACAAAAAATACATTACGTCATTACGTAGTTCGACAATATGCACACATCTGCAGGTGACGACCGAGAGAAAGTTTCACTATAAAATAAAGAAATTATAATAGTGACCAAGGCTCTCTCAAAGAAACTCAAGTCTTAAATATACCTTAGCATCTCTCACTCAAAAACACTATACAAAGAAAAAAAATACTCTCATATATAATGTGTGAAGTGTCACACTCAAAGAAAGGTGACTAAGAATTCTTTTACTTTTGTATTCGATCACAGTTGTGACCGACTTGGGGCTGTGGCAATTCAAGCCACACACCCACGCCACATAACTTGAATTGGATCAAACTACACGAATGAAACTCCTCTATAGCCTCCAACTTAGCCTCTAAAGGCTATCATAGATCGCAAAACATCAATCAAGTACCAACATATATACTACAGAACCAGGGAAAAGGGCAAAGCCATCACTACGGTTTCTGATAATTACAAGGCTAATTCATAGCCTATTAGCTATTTGATGTAGAATTTAGAGCCAAGAAATCATAAAGTCTGAATAAAACTAAATTTCCTAATTAATTAAGTTCATTATCGAGTTTTATCCAAACTGATTACTTAATTAATTATCCAACTTCTGCAAATCAAAAGGGTGTGTTTGGTCTGAATTATGTCTTAATGATAAATGACTTGATTCGATCCAGCAATGGTAAACATTTAATTGATTTACTTATAATTTTAGTGTTGAAATTGGTATCAGACAATCTCTAAGATAAACTTGGTAACAAATTCAATCTCAAGATAACAAGTCACTGTTTATACTTTACAGATGCAAATAACTTCAAATTCAACAAGGCAGTAAATAATTATAAACTGCAGAATCTTTATATTAAACAGTAATCGAGTACAAACACTTCGAACTCAACAAGAACAATAAAAACTTACAAAAGAAGAAGTTTCCTGTTACTTTCACACACTTCTCAAACTCGAACTGCAAGATCTATGTCTCACTCAAATTGGAATTACACTAAATGCACTCAAACATACTGAATTACACTCGAACACACTTAAAAACACACTTAAACACACTTTGAATCACAATTGAACTCTTGAACTAGAGAAATACGCGGGGGGTGTAACTGTTTTCCTTTCTTCTATTTATACCTTCCTCGAGCAGCAGTTTCTTCAATTCAATAGTTACTTTCTTCATTTTGAATTTCAAATCATCAAGAGATCTAGTTCAATACAAAATAACAACTTCCTTGGAGATGATAACACCTGTCACATGAGTTTCTAGATTATAAATAAACCGTTACTTAATAGTTCTTCAAGATCGAACTGCTTGTAACTGTTTTTAACTCGGTCTAAACATGACCTCGAGATGAAACTGGGTCTTAACCTCTTGGGTTTTTATTTAAATAATGTAATTTGTCTCACTTAGGCCTAAACAGCAAGTCTGGTCTTTTAAACAAATAACTTAACTTAGCCCAATACTATTAATAGACCCAAAAGTTATTTTTATGTGCAAACAAACTATTCCATTAAACAGCTCTAGATGTCACATAGCACCAGGTGAATAGCTCACATAGCAATAGCTTTATCAACAAAAAAAAAAAAATTATTGACATTTTAGAAAATTTGGAATGTCGTTTTCAAAATAAAAATTCAACAAACATGGTATTTTCGAAAAATTAAATATATATAAAAAAAATCTGCAATGTATTGTTTTTTTTTTTTTTTTTTTTTTTAAAATAAAACCCAGGTGAATTGCTCACATAGCATAGCTTTATCAAAAAAAAAAAAAAAAAAAACATTATTGACTTTTAGAAATCGGCTATTGGAATGTCGTTTTCAAATAAAATTCAACAAACATGGTGGTAAAAAAAATAAATAAATAAATAAAAAATCTGCAATGTGATTTAAAAAAAAAAAAAAAAATACAAATGTAAGAAATTGGCAATAAAACTACTGTTTTCAAAAAGCAATAAATTCTTAAATAATATATGAGATGAGTTCAAGTTACACCCGGTGTAACTCCAAAAGAGTTACACTTTTTCTGAGCTATTGATTTCCAATAGATCTAAGGGTTACAAATAAACTAATCATTTATTACTCTCCAAGTCAACTAACCTAATTTATAGCATTATTTTACTCTTTCTTTCTCATTTATTGCATTTATTTCTTTCTTCCCTTATCTCCTCAGGTTTACATCTCTCTCTCTCTCTCCTCCACAGTCCTTTTTTTTTTTACTCTCTTCCTCTTGTTTAAGAAAATCTGAGTAGGTAGTGGCCATTTGTGCACACAAGAGCAACCTAAAGATTTCAATTTTTCAGTCCATTGAACTGGCCATATGTGGGAAAGAAGACCCAAAATGAAACATAGAACATCTTTTGTCAAAAAAGAATAGACGCTATCAAACAAACAACCAAAAAAAAATCTGGAATTATTGAGGAAGAGATCTGACTTTGAGAAAGAATAGGATGGCATGAGTGTGTTCATCATTATTATTTTTGGACAAGTCATTTTGGTGGAAGCGCTCTTCCTTGCGCGTACGTATTTCCTTGTTCATATTTTCACAAAGGTTTCATATTCTTATTAATCTCGCAAAACTAATGAATCCTTCATCTATTACTTATAAAGCATCAAAGAAAAATTCCAATATCAAGATATATATCATTTAACCCAATTTTTTGGTTCAATGTATAGATAAAGTTTTCCTAATGGCGTGAGTGTATATATATCATTTAACCGAATTTTTTCTCGTTCAATGTATATATATATCATTTAGAACTCTCTCTGCTCCCCTAAAAATCTTTCATTGTTTTCCCAACTGTGCACAAATGGTCACTACCTGCTCAAAAACAAGAGGAAGAGAGTAAAAAAAGAGAGGGACTGTAGAGGAGATAAGGGGGAGAGACAAAGAGGAATGTTATTTATTTTTTATTTTTTTGTGAAAAAGCAATGAGTGAGGAATGTTTTAAATGAGAGAGAAAAAAAAAATATTATAACGTTTGGTGATGTGGACGTTTGGTGATGTGGAGGTTAATAAATGATGCTATTTTTTAAACCATTGGATCATTTAAAAATCAATGGTTTAAAAAGAGTGTAACTCTTTTGAAGTTACACCGGGTGTAACTTGAACCCATCTCATATATATATATATATATATATATATATATATATATATAAATAATATTATCCATTCTTAATTAAATTAGCATTGTTCTGTATTTCTTTAAAAAAAAGTTGTAAAGTGGGCAAAAACCCAAAAGAAATTGTCAAATATTATTATTTTGTCAAAAGACTCAAGAAAATTGAACCTTGAAAACTACCGAACCGACCCCTCAGTAGTTGTTGATAATATCATTAGGATTATATGGATCAAAATTATTGAAATTATACGGATTACATACATACTCTCATTTTCTCTCTCTTGATCTACTTTTTTTAAAACACTCATTGCTTATTACTTGTTTTGATAAGTTTAGGACCTAAGTTTATTTTCCAGCTTGTTCAACTTTTTAAAACTTCACTCTTTTTAGTTTATAACTTATTTTATAAGCAAAATAAAGGGTGTGTGTTGTCTAAGCTTATTTTATTCAACTTAGATATAGTTTTTTAGGTATAGTTGGGCAATTTAATTTTTAAATAAAATTAAGGGTTAAATACAGTATTGGTCCTTGTAGAAAACCTAAATCTAAAGCAAATAACAATGGATAATTATTTAGAGAGATAAAGAAGAGATAATAGAGGCTAGGGTTTTTCACGTGGTTCGGCATAGTGCCTATGTCTATAAGATGATATTCTCTATGTGTGATATTTCTGAATGATTACATTGTGTTGTGAGGTGTTTTATTTATACATAGAACTGCTAACACAACTCTCATATCTAATATATGTAGGATTCCTTAACAGTCCCTAACGTTTACAAAAACGTGCTATGTTGATTTCTAAGGATCAATAACACTCTTTTTTGAAACTTTATGAACTAAAAATAAGCTTTTGTGATTTAGGGACCAATAATTATCACTTTTTGAAACTTTAGGGGTCCAATTGTGCTTACTTTTTGACATTTAATAGAGATTAAAAATCATCATAGGGACAATTCACGTTTTTAAAACATTAGAGATTAATAATGTATTTAACCCCAAAATTAACTAATAAAAATAAATTCATTCAAGCAATTTAAGACAATGAAAATAAGCTAATTCTAACACTCACGAACCCAAAAAGACAAAAAGTGTGTGTTAAAACTTAAAAGGGGCCCATCAATGTTGATTGGGCCAAATATATTTATTCATCACAAAACAATGCAAATCCCCAGTATTCCAAAAAGCCCATATGATTGACGACGATATGGGGATGGCCCTCAAACCCCGTCACTGCCGCTGAGACTGCCACGGAATGGGGATGCCCCTCAAACTCTCAGGCTGGAGAGCTCTGGAGCCAACACCTATAATCACATTCCCAATCGCACACAAATCCTCAACCTCATTCTCATCCAGGCAAGCACTTCTCCTTCTTCACACTAATATTAAAATCTCTTTTTCTTTTCTTTTTATGCTTGATTCTAAATTCTCTGTAAATTTGATTTCAACGAATTTCTCAACATTTTTCCAGTTGTTTGAATTTCCGAACACCTCGCTCTTCGCGTGTTAAATGTGATTACTCCTGCTTTGAAGTGAGTTTTCTTTCTCTCTCTCTCTCTCAATTTAGTTCTTGTTTGAAATTTCTTTGAACACATTCAAGTGAGTGACGGTGGCAATGCATGTAATTTATGGGATTTGTGGTGAAACTTGTACTAGTCCGCCTGACTAAAATTTTGAAATGTTGTTACCTTGTTGTATAAGGAGCTTATGAAATTTTCGCCTCTTAACATGTTTGTTACATTGATTGCAAAATTTAATGTGTTAAGGGATTTTGCAAGACTCTCATAAAAATATGAGGGTAATAAAATTGTTATTTCCTTGTGATAAATACTCATGACTGGACATGTCAACCGTTGTGAAAAATGTTATGATGATTGGTGTCAGTGTCACATCAACAATCTAAAAAATAAATTTTTTTAATTACTTTTTTTTTTTTTGTTTTGTATTTAGAAGTTGACATATTAGTTTCCAAGGCATATGTAGTAAAATGTGTTGTATGCATGACATAATCAAAATAATTGACTTTTTTTTTTTAATTCAATTGTTACAACAAGTGGGAGAATGGGGATTCAAACCCTGGTTCTCATTAAGGAGACTGGGCAATGCCACAGAGCTACAAGGCACTTGGCAAAGCAAAATAATTGTTATGCCCAAGATTTTTGGTGATGTATTTTGTGGAATCCTTGGAGAGATCTTGAAGAGAAGTGTGCATTTTAGAAAATGGATTTGGATTTGATTGTTAAAATTCTTGGTAATGTGGCATTTCTTAATGTAGCACCTTATGCTTGTGTTATTCGACGTTTTGGTTCTGGGGATTAAACATACATCTGTCTGCAAATTTTGTGTGGATACAAACTTTCAATCTTGAGGTCTTACCAAAAGGTGGTGTTTGCCTCAAATGGAGCCCATCCAATTCTTTGAATTATAATGGTAGTAAGTATCATGGTTAAATTCTTCATATCAGTTCTATTTAGAATGGAGTCTTGGGGCCTTACTTTCCCCAATATTTTGGATCAAAGAACACTAAAAAATTATCTGGGTGCATTGATTTAGGAAGTAGCACTTTTTCTATTTCTTGCATTCTGCAGCTAGAGGCTTTTACCTTTATGGGCAAAAAGATTGGTTTCATGGTATTTAGTTGCACGTTTTTCCTGTAAACATCAGTTCAATGTTTGCTAGAATTTGAATTTTGAAGTGAAAGTGCACAAAGTTATAGAAACAATAATTTTTTTTTTCCTCTTTTAAGGTTAGGGATGTTAGCTATCGACCACCAGGGACTGAACTGAGCCTTCTAAAGGAAGTTAATTTTTCACTTCCAGAAAAAAGGTACACATTTCTGGTTTGTTGTTGTATATGATCCAAAACATTTCTTTCAATTGTTGGAAGTTTGGGACCTGTCAAATGATTCTGTCTAGGACTTTCCTGTGTAAGGTATCATTCCAAACAGATCATCCTCTCCATCAGATCTGTCATCAGATTTTTTTGTTAAGTGTTCTCCATATTTTCTTGTGACCATTGTGAGGTCGGAGCCATACTAATTGGGAGAGCCTCTCTCCAAGTCAAATTCTCTATCAATAGTACCGTGCTAGCAACAGACTTCAACATCTTTGTGATGGATAGCTTAGAAGTTCTAACAAGTAAGACCTTGCATTCATGGGATAACTTACTTGTTCAAGTCATTTGCTGCAGTTTTGGTTTAATATATGGACGGAGTGGAAGTGGTAAAACGACTCTGTTGCAGGTATACCGCTTTCATGCATGTGTGTGTGCACTTTAAAAAAGAAAAAAGAAAAAAAGATTAAACTATTTATATAATCCATCCCCCTTTTTATTCAATAACTTGTGTAAGTTTCATTCTCTTTCCATCTCGCAGCTTCTTGCAGGGCTGAGTAAACCAACTTCAGGTTCCATTCATATCCAAAGATATGGGAATGATGGCAATCCAAATCAATCTCCTGAATCGTTACCCCCAGAGAGGGTTGGCATTGTCTTTCAGTTTCCTGAGAGGTATTAATTACTAATTGAAGAGAAGAAAAGTTCTTTTCCTTTGCCCATTGAAAGAATTTTGGGTCTTATAATGCTGCATTAAATGAAAATTGATAAAATCAATCTAAAAACTTACTGCATTTGTAACTTGTTTCCTTTTGACTAATACGGTTTTGTGTGGTCTTTGTACTTTGTTGTTGCTTCTGTTATTGCTGGTGCATTTCTTTTAGCTTCTTGTTGCATAGATTACAAAGTTGCACTTGTACTTCCCCTATTTTCTTATGGCATTTTTATTGGATTTTCTATTCTTTAGTCCTTAAGAACATGTCATCTTGCAAGCTAGGTACTTCGTGGCAGATAACATGCTTGAGGAAGTTACTTTTGGGTGGCCAAGGCAAAGGGGTGACCTCCAATTCAAGGAGCATCTTGCTTTGAGACTCCAAAGAGCAATCAATTGGGTATTTGTGCACTCTTAGTATAAACAAATATCCTGCTGCTCACATTTACTTATCAAAAAAACAAATATTCTCCTACTTATTGAACCCTTATATATTTGATGCTCATTGTTTCTAGGTCTTGATTATTATATTGACCTGTGTATATTCCAAATTAAACTCTGTGATGACTGTAGGTTGGTTTAAATGGGATCTCCTTGGATAAAGATCCTCATACCCTTAGTGGTGGCTATAAACGTCGGCTTGCCTTGGCAATTCAACTAGTAAGAACCTATATATTGATATTAACACACCCAAACAGAAACATGCATGCAACACACATAAAGACAAACACTTGTCAGGAATAAACCTTTTACATCGTTGCTCGTAGTTGTGGTATGGATTGACCCATTATTGTTCGTTGACTTTATTCTTCAGGTACAAATCCCAGATTTATTGATACTGGATGAGCCTCTTGCTGGCCTTGGTATGAAGATGCATTTGGTCTGCTTTAATTCTACGTTATTGTTTGTCTTCCAACTTGCACACTTATGTAATGCAAATAGGCCCATGGTTTACAAACATATGGATTTCATAAGAGTTTATCCAACAATCCTGCATTCTTTATCCCTGTAATTCTTTGAATCTCTCGTACAAAAATTCTTGCAGAAATTTTTTCACTGCTGATAGTTAAGAAAGACCTGCCCTTTGTATCAAATTAATCCAATTCATATGGTTGGCAACCATTTCTAATCCATTTTTAGTGAACTAAAATACTGAATTGACTTGGCTTAATGATAGGTAAGTTTCAGTCACAGTTGAACCAGTACCTTTTAAATTTTAGGTTTTGTTGTTTTCACTTGCCAATGGTTTCCATAAAGAACTTTTGCTGGTAATCTTTTGCAAGTTTATTATATTGATCTTCTTGCTTCTTTCTGTTCTTTTTGGTGTACTCTCTTTTCTACTATACTGCTGCAATGTTGTTTTCAAATGTTGTTAATGCTGTTCATTGATCAGATTGGAAAGCAGGTGCAGATGTTGTGAAGCTTTTAAAGCATCTAAAGAAAGAATTAACTGTACTAGTTGTCAGCCATGACCTCAAGTCTGTCTTTCCCTTTCCCTCTATATTTTTTACCCTTTATTATTGTTCTTCTGTTGTCATTCTTGTTACTACTAGTTCTATGCAAAACAGTGTGTTGCCTGAATTTGACTCACTGGCTAGAGAATATAATTTTTTAGTTGAAAGACAAACGCATTAGGAATTGTAGTCATTCCACAGAAAGATTTATAAGTTAAATGTGTTTAATCATGCCTTTTAACCTATACTCTACAGGCTTGGGCATATGTTTTATGACATCAGGTGTTTACTATGAAACCTGTTAGATTCTAGACACAAACATGCATATATCCTTATCTTCGTTGTTTGTGTATAATTTAAGGAATTATAGAGAATAGGATAGTGAGAAAGTAGTTGCCATAGTCAGGTATTGTAACTAAGTGTTTTCACTTGTTTATTGCCTTTAAATTGACTTTATCTTGGAAGTTGAGGGACGAAATTGACACAATTAATATTTGAGGACCTTGATTTTGAAAGTTAAAGAATGAAATTGACACAATTAAATGTATAGGGACAACACTGAAACTATGACAAATATACAGAATTGTAGTTTGGCCTAAACTTATTAATCTTACAATGAGTTCTAGCTCAAATGTCACTCCTTCCCAGAAGAATGGGTGGAGGGGAGATCGTGGGTTCAATTTGTTGTGTAACTTACCAATTAATAAAAAATCTCTCAATGGCTGATAGGAAAAAGCTAGGTCCTTTTATTTGGGGGGGGGGGGGGGGGGGGGTAGGGAACAGCACCTACCATTATAAAATTGTATTTGGCTAAAGTTTACCGTATTTTGGTGAACATATTCTTAATTTCATTAATGAGTTTCACAGCATTCTAAAACATACCTTAACTAAATGGTAAAAGGAAGTTATTACAAGGCTATTTATATTTACTTCTCTTGTTTTCCTCCTATAATTGTATGCATTTTTGTTTGCTCATAAGCTTCCTGTGTGCCTTCCAGAGAGTTAGCAACTTTAGTTGATCGATCCTGGAGGATGGAAATGGGTGGAATTCTTAGGGAAGAGCCCCTACCACTTTAAGTTTGGGAATATGCTTTTGCGTTCATCAACCTGAGATGTGAGGTTTGACCCTGATGCTACTAGTGCTTCTTCTGGATATACTCCTGGCATATTAGTACTTGACATGAATTGTTTAGGATTTTTTATTTTATTTTTAAATCCACTTATAAAAAAAATTGAGTAGAAAAAGAAACTTGTGTCAGGCAATTAAAGCCAGCACCTCCACATTGATTCTTTCATCTCCAATAATTTATGATCAATCATGAACTGAAGAATGGAAGCTCTTGGTTTGCAATTTGAATTTTGAACTATGTGCACCGAGTCAGACTAAAATCTAAGTGTGTTGACATGGACGTTGGGTGTCTTGACTTCATCCTCCAAAAGCTGAAATGTGTTAATGGCCTTTTATTAATCCGAATGCTCACAGTAACAACTTTTGATTCTAATTTGGTTCAATGCAAGGAGAATGCATGCAGATGACTAACTGTTCAAACATCAATGTCCAATAATAGTATGAGGTGTTCCATACAACAAAATAGGCAACAATATAGGAAGGATCTTGTTACATAAATTCTGGTATATTCTTAATGATAAAAGCATTACTTTCAGATACTCAAAACAGCATTATTAGGAAGCTTACATGAAACTTAGTCACAGCTTTATTATCACACCGAGGAAGATAAGACAGACACCTTCTTGACCCTTCACTTTCTATTGAATCCATCATCACTTAATCACTCACAACATAACAAGATGTACTATCAAACACTACACATACATTTTTCCTTGTATAGGTAGAGGATGATGACATATTATCATCTTCTTTCATATTCAGTCACTAAAGCTCCAACACCAAGTCTACAATGCCAGCAGTGGGAATGGGTTAGATGTATAAATCAGTAAACATAATCATGTACTCTACCTTTCTGCCACAATTATGCTCCAGAATGAAGTTGCACACATGACAAATATAATGCCAAATAGTTTATACATTACTTTTAATACCACAATTATTAGCATAACAAGATATCAAGAAACATTATTAATTTCAACAAATAATGGATGTCAGAATCAATATAATAACTGTATGCCTTTTGTTTACGATATTCTAATTCTTAATTGTTCATTTTCTTTGTGCATTCTCATTTACTTATACCCCAAAAAAATCTTGTGCTTTTTCAAAAGATTCATGGAAAGATAACAATACTTATTTTATACCTTGCAATTTTCTTGTCTACATTGATTTGACATCTCGACCTATTTATTTATAATTTTGTGAATTTTCCACCTCATTGTTTTGTTATTTATATAAGCAAAGAAGTGTCACCTCACTCAAAAACTGATAATGAAAGTAACACATTTTGAGGTTATAATATATTTGTTGATGTGGGATTTATACCACATGACAAATATAATGCCCAATAGTTTATACATTACTTTTAATACAACAATGATTAGCATAACAAGATATCAAGACACATTATTAATTTCAACAAATAATGAATGTCAAAATCAACAAATTAATGTCTTTATATTGGAATACATGACTTGTTTTTTTTACGACATCATAACTCTTGATTGTTCATTTTTTTTGTGCATTTTCACTTACTTATCCCCAAAAAAAAAAAAAAAAAAAAAAATGTGCTTTTCCAAAAGATTCATGGCAGGATTACAGTAATTTATTTACATCTTCATTGATATTGACATCTCCATCACTTTATTTATCTCTTTGAGAATTTTCCTCATTAAGTTGACTGTTTTGATAATATAAATATATAAGCACAGGATGGAAGTGTCACCATAATCAGAAACTGATACTAAAAGTAATCACATTTTGAAGTTATAATTCTTGAATTTTTAGATATGGCGGGATTTATAGTAGATATTTTGTAGGGGTATAGATATAAACTGATACTTACTGGCCAATGAGCCTTGGCTCAAATGGAATTTCCTCCTCTCACAAGTGTGGGTGGAGGGTGAGACTGTGGATTCAAAACCCACCGGGTGCATGTGTAATTTACCAAATCAGAAAAAAAAAAACTGATACTTACAGTCTGCATCTGTCATGATCCAATGCTCTTTTGCACTTAAATTACTGTCATGCAGCCCATCTCGGGGTGCGTTCAAGTTGGTCTTACAACACTGGATCCCCATCTTTGACATGGGCTCTAGAGTCAAGCCATCATTGTCTTCACCCAGGTTCATTTGATCTCCATTATTATAGCCACCACTGGGAGCTTTTTTGACCTTATATTTATGAGAATTAACAAATTCTCTTGCGGCTATAGAGCTTTCAGGATGGATTTTTTTGTGGAAAACACGTATGACCTGCATGCCACACATAAAGAAGCTAACATCTCTAATGGAAAAATTGTTATAAGATCCATTCAGTGCATAGTGGAGGACACTAACTCCTATGTGATAATTTGTATTAAATGTCCAAATATTAATAACATTATTATCTGATGAAGACATATCCTGAAAAGTTACTGATTGGTTTGAATGCTAAAAGGTTTTCCACTTGGATGCTAGGATTGTTAGATAACATGCTTTGGCATTGCTAACTATGCTCTGTTTTTGTTACTGTTGACCTTGACTTCAATCTTTAATTTGACATCCATTGTGTGCATTAAAAATAGTATTCTTTCTTTTCTTTTTTGGGTTTTGGTTTACACTAAAAGTACTAATCACCATTGGATCTCCCGCTAGCAAGATTCCTTGGGGCAAAAGGTTGACACAGGATCTTGGATGGAGCAGAATCCACATTTGGCTTCAGTATATCCTAAATGGCTGGCACTGGCAGTGTGCGTAGAGAGAGGAACTAATATTCAACTTATTAGACAATAGATGATTACAAGGATTATGTGAGCACCCAAGGGATCTAATGTTTAATAGTGGTTCTCAGAAGATTTAGTAGTGAGAGACCAACCTTGTGGAGTATCTTCTTGGTTGACACAGAGTCAGCTGCATCGCCACCAGCAGAAGGGATGGGGCTCCTTGAAGAAGCATGGAGCTTCTTTAGCATCTTCTTCATGAGATGCATGGCAGATTTATGCGTTTTCTTGCCTTGTATTTCCCCTCTCTCACTTTTCTCTGTGTTTTCCTCATTTGTTATCTTTGTCCTGTGAAACAGCTCCGCAAGTGATGCCTTCTCTTTCTTTATTTCTTTTCTTGTTTCTGGCAGTTCAATTGAAGAGCCAAATAGATATCCTTGCAG
This sequence comes from Fagus sylvatica, assembly GCA_907173295.1. Lineage (NCBI taxonomy): Eukaryota > Viridiplantae > Streptophyta > Magnoliopsida > Fagales > Fagaceae > Fagus > Fagus sylvatica. The sequence goes on along the minus strand of OU015768.1, from coordinate 30,106,745 downwards.
TGGACATACCAAAATCTTCTCATAATCTTCATTTTCAGCCACATCCGTTGGCTTGCCACTGAGTGTAATAGTGCTAGCGTGACTGTTCCTTCCTGATGATTCATCGCACCACTCTCTATTTTCAGCCTCAAGAAACTTCTCCAGCTCATAATTGATGAGCTTCAAGTCATTCTCTGTTACCTCTGTTTTGCTCTCATTTATGCTCTCCAGAGGCATGGAAAATGTTGGTGTAGCTGGTTCACTCATGATTGGTTCCAGACCGAGGGTTCCAATGGTGAGAAAGCCATGGAAGAGCTCGGAGATAACAGTAGATGTTTCTTCTTCTAAGTTTTCTTCCTCTCTCTTGGCTTCAGAGTCAGAAAAAGATTTTTCACATTCCTGTTTGGGTTGCTTTAAGGATCTGGATTTGTATGTGGAGCCAAAGCTTGGCTTCATATGGCAGTCTTGTTCATCAATTGATGGCTGTGCTGAAAGGCAAATGCAAGGGTTTCCTGAAATAAGAGTTTCAAAAGGAGTTAGGACATCCATGAAAATAACTAGGGAAGAAAGACTTGTCTATGAGAAAGACATATCAGTATTCCTTTTTGTTTTTTGTTTTGTGCTTTGGAAAGGAGAATGTGGACCAATTTAGTGGCTGCTCCATTCTGGACTTGTATGCCTGTTAGTGTTGAGGGTTGAAGGCTTTCTTCAGTGACTGATGTGGACTGTAGAACAGGTGGCCCCAACGCTTACCACTGAGAGCCTAAACCAGGTGGCCCTGTGTCCACAAATGGGTGGTGGTATCATCCAACTTCGTTGCTGCAGTGCTATAATAACTGAAAATGTTTGTGTTTCCTGATTGTTTGAGACCATCTATCTCAAAGGCCACCTTTTTAACTTTTGCTTGTGTTAGGTAGTTTGTGCGATTTTCTTTATAGATAATGAAGAATTACTGAATTACACAAGTCAATAGATTCTAATGTATTATCGCATTGTAAGACATTTAGCAGGAGAAGCAATTGTCATGGTTATGTAGTAACATGATTATCTGATGATTTATGTATTGATGATGTATGCCTTCAGGGGGGTTATTTTTTAAGGGGAGAAAAAAGGTTGATGAGGACAGTTTGAATACCAATTATAAGATCCTTGAAAGGCTCGATGCTATTATTCCTGAATTTATGGTGCAGCCAGTCCAGTAACTGCAGCAGTGGAAGGCAAAGATTGAGTTAAAGGATTGAAAACATTAGTTTTTTATTTCAAATTTGGTATAGTTTGGACTCACCTTCATTTTGATAGCTCTTTCGAGGGTTTGATCTCCAGGCTGTTCTAGTAGACAGAAATATAGGTAGACTTAGATTGCAAGGAAAATGGGACTTTAAAGGAAGGACTAAGAATTGGTAAAGAGCAAAAGAATGAGGATTAGCTCATTAAGACTGTTAAGAAGTTGGAATTCTGCTAGAAGGGCCTGAGATAGATGTGGGTAGAGAGAAACATTTAGAAAGATACAAGATTGTGGTTGGCTGTTCATTTCAAGATCAAATCATGTGGATAAATTGGAGAGTGGTTTTTGGAGACCCACAAGTTGGTGTTGCTATGTATATTGTGCATATACGTTCATACTTGGAGTAGTTGCATGGGCATTTTAATAAGATAATCAATCACATAGATATCAAATTAGAAATACGGGTGAATCTTTCATGTTTGCCACATCTGATAAATGTCTGCAATAAGATGCAAATAAGCACATTTAATTACCAATGGCCATATTAGTGGAGATGGATATATAGACATTTGAATCTGTACACACGTTTAACTTATATAATAATAATAATAATAGATCATCTTATCTTGTTAGTACAATTATTTTACAAGGATTTTGGTTAGGAAGCCAACTGTGACTGAATGTTGTTTGCTGTAAAGATGATTAGATTTTGAAAATATTTTACTCATTATAGACCCTGAATTGACTGGATGGATGAGTTCTCAAATTTTTTGGTAGATGCTTTGGGAAAGATAGTCCCTACTGAAAAAATTATGGCGCACAGTCGTCCTACTGTGATTGCCTTGGAGGACCCTAGCTGTTTTAGCAGACATCTCATATTCTTTCCTAAGCTTGATATTCTTGTTAGTATTTTTTATGCATCAACACCTTATAACTTTAAACTATCATATCAAGCTAGAAATTATTTGCAAGTAATTTTAATTGAGAGTTGTAACAAGATCCTGTTGCTACTTTGTTGTACTAAAATCTGTTAAAACATACCCGTAGTGTTTTTTTTGTTAACTGTTTTTTGCCCTTGTTGCATTTGATCTCAGTGATGGTGGATATACTTGAAAGGTTTATTGCTGATGTTATATAGTGGATAATAGTAATTTTTCAAACCATTACAAAGCTGTTCATTGTATGTAAAGTGGTAATCAATGGCTGAGATTCTTTTGAGTCCCTAGACTTTGGAAAACTTGAATAGAGCTGGAATTTAATTTGTGCACTTTGCGTATAAGATCCATGACAGCCATGGTTTCAGAAATTATTCGTATAATTTTTTACATTTGGGGCCCAGGACAGACAAGGTTTTTCCTCCAATCATCACTTGGACACAACTCTACTTGCACCTTTCATGAATCAAAATTTTGCTTGTTCCATGTAATGATGTCAGCAATAGCCATTTAGCCTTAATATCTGCTGTTATTTATATTTTGAAATATACTCTTGATGCAGGCATGATCGTGACATTTAATAGCTATATAAGCTTGTCTTCTCAACTGCCTTCATTGTCATGTAGAGTATTTGACTCCAGAAGCATCACCCAGACAGGATTGCCAGCCATGAAATCTTAGCATACCCCACAAGCATCTTTGGATGTTAGAGTAAGCTAAGGAGGAGAAAGCAGTAATAGGCTTGGAGGCAAAAGCAACGCACCCATCTTTAATCCTAGAGACCCTTATCTACAATTATGTTACTATGAAATACAACTACTGTAGAACAGCAGAGGAAGTAAGGATTCTTAGTCAAAATGTGCGGTTGTGTGTAATTTCATCTGCTTTATAACCCAGTTTAATAAGTTCTAATCTAACCATGGAAGCCCTGTGAGTCTGTGGCTGGAAATTATTTCTTGGATTCTGTTTTGGGTGTAAGTGTACGTTCCTAACATAGGAAGACAGATGATGAACACAATTGGTCAATTTTTTTGTTTTGTTGATAAGCACACAATTGGTCTACTTATGGAGTTTTTAAGACTATTCATAATTACTATAAAAAAGAAGGGGGAAAAAAGAAGACTATTTAGAATTTACGTTCTAAGTCCAAGCGTGTTGAAAATTATATCAAGTGCAGAAAAAAAAAAAAAAAAAAATGTACATTCAAACAGTCTGTATGAAGCACTAGTTCTTATTTATGGCCCACTAGGCATTTGGCCTAGTGGTGCAAGGGAATCCTTTCCCCCCATTTGGCAGAGGTTCGAATCCCCTCTGCCCTCCCCAAATAGTGTGTGCGTGTGTATAGTGTAGATTTCTATCTCAAGATCAAAAAAAAAAAAAAACTAGTTCTTATTTATGCCACCCAATTTACTTCAAGTATTAACAGGATCATTCTGGCTGCTTTCTTCTTCTTTGATTTATTATTATAGGGAAATTACAATTTACCACTTGTGTGGTCATATCACAATTTAGTCCACTGACTTTTATTGGTTACATTTGAACCCCTAAGATTTGAATTAAAATAAAATCGTTTGCATCATGTGGACAAATTTATCCCTCAATTTCCTAATATAGTACATTAATATTTAGCCCCTTGTGGCTTGGTCATATCACAATTTAGTTCCACAAATTTCTCAATTGTTACATCGTAACCCTTAAAGTTTAGAATAAAATGAAATCTTTAGGAGGTTACATGCCTTGTCCATGTTAAAAACGCTTATCTTGGATGGAATTCTAATGATTTCATTTTAATCCAATATTAGGAAGTCAAATATGGCAATTAAAGATTTGTGGGATAAAAGTGATTATTCAATAGTTTAGGATTACAAATAAATACGTAATCTCTCTCTCACATTAATGGTAAATCCTACTAATTAAATTCATGGTATAACTCACCACTTTATAAGAGGAGAGACTACGTATTTATTTGTAATCCAAAAATACTGAATAATTTTTCGTGAGACATAAAATGATCGGAGAAAATCACATGGCAGGATCAAATGCATTTATTTTTACCAATGCAAAGATAAGACTATGGAAACCTTGGTAGAGAAATAAAATAATCCTTAGAGGGTAGAGCCGTATAGCATCTTTCTTTCATAAATAGTGAAACAATAGGTAGTGTCCTAACTCCTAGGGCCTATAATTGCCGACCATAATTAAGGTGAGACAAGCTTACGCAAATCTATCAATATTCTACCAATAGGCCTGAGGCCCTGAAGTAGGTACTGAGGCATCCTCATTTTCAGCTAGCCAACAAGCAGATATAAAACGCAAGATTTGCCACTTTTAGAGGACTGGAGACGAGAGTCACGCATACCATTCTAAAATTCAAACCAAAACAAACACTTAAGTTTGCACAAATATGGCTCATTTTGTGGGGTCAGTACGATCCATTTCCAACGACTGATTGTGACCATGTGGATTCCACGTGATCATTTAGAAAATTGATTGCTTTGCCAATTCTAATTGGTACAAGGGTCAAGAATTCTGTAGTCTGTACTAGTGAAAATCTTTATAATAATATTAGTGGGCTTGATTTTAATTTATCACTAACCTAAATTTGAAAGATAGCTGAATTTAATCCATGAAAATCTTATATTTTGTCAAATACTTCATTTAATACAATGCAAAAACACCATTAGCTTAGCTAGAATATTCTTGTTTTTATGCCAGCTGAGTCGGCATGGACTTCCTTACACTTTTCTCCATTTTGCTTTCTGTTTTATTGTCCTTGGATTTGTATCAAAGTTATAAATTTCCTTAGTTATCAATAGATATGGTCGGAAAATATCGTACTGGTCACCGAACTGATATATTCAACCGCTAGAAATGTGTCAATTTAAATATTGGGCATTTTGACTCGTTAAGATGCATTTTCGATGGTTTTGGATAGTATAAGAGCAACTCCAGCAGTCTAAGTAAACCACCTTTTTCTTTGCTTGTAGAGAGCCAAATCCAAAAACCCTTGCTCCAGCAGATGAGCTTCATGCTCTCTAAAACTCCTAAATGCTAGAGTGATTCTCTACACCAAGAGAGCCACTGTAGCTCTCTACCTGATTATTTTATCAATTTACATTATTATTTTATCATTTCTTAATCACTCTGACTACCTTTTCTCTTTCTAATCTCTCTCTCACCTTCATCACCAAGCCCGAGCCCACCATCGAATCGCACTGCAAAATCTTGAATCACACGGCAAAAGCTAGAATCGCATTTAGCCTTTGCCTTCACCTCCTCGGCTCCTTCGCATCCCACCTCCAAGGAGAACTGGTTTGTGCTTTCATCCCACCTCCATCCACGCTACCTCAAATTTGCAGGCCCCTGTAGGTAGCGCCGCCGCATGAAGCCCAACGTCCTCATCCTTCTCTTAGCTACAGGGCCAGTCCTGAGAATTATGAGACCTGGGGCGGTGCAAAAAAGTGAGGTCTTCAATCTTTTAAAAAAAAAAAAAAAAATCATTGAAAAATTACTTTAAAAAAATTATTAATAAAAAAAATAACAAATTGTTCATAAAAATTACTGACTCATACAATTTCTACCACAAAATGCTACAAAATTACTAATTAAACTTTTATATTCAATATTTTCTAACAAATCTTGTTCAATAGATAATATGGCTAATATATTTAATCTTTCTTGTGACATAATTAAACGCAAGTAAGATTTTTATAGTTTTAACTTTGAAAAACTTCTTTCAACGGATGCAACTGTGATAAGTATAGTCAATAATATTCTATATGCAATAGATGTATTTAGAAAAATTCAATTCCTTCATAAAATTAAGTATATTTGTCGCTATCTTTTTTTCTTTTGGTAAAATTTCTTGTAAAACTTTTAAGTCTGAAAATAAATCAATACCATTAAGATAAAAAAAATTATCAGGTTTTAAAAAAAACCTTCAAGATTAACATAATATTTTTTCAAATTATCATACTTTAGTGAAGTTAGCTTCTTCACATCAAATAAATACCAAAAATTGTTCTCATACATACTTGGGTTAGAGAAATAAATTATTATTAGGCTTGATTTAAAGGCTTGTTTTAAATATATGAGCTTTTTTAATTTTTGTATATATAAATATATTGAGGCCTTTCAATAAGGGCCTTAAAAAATTTTGGAATGAGGCCTAATTTTGAGGTGAGGCCTAGGGTAGTCGCCCACCTCGCCCTTGCCCAGGGCCACCCCTTCTCAGCTACCTAAATTCTCGATAGCCTCTATTTGCAAAGAGGAAGAAGCACTGACGCTGATCCCGAACTCATCATTACTGTCGGAGCCAAAGGGACCACTTGGTCTTCTCTTTTGCATCTTCTTGCTGCTGGGTTTTTCTTGGTCACAGGGGTTGCTGTGGTAATTTTGGTGACTGTTGTGTGATTTTTGTTATGAAAATTGTGGATTTGGATTGATTTTGTTGTGTGTTGACTTGGGTTGTTGTGCTTTGATTTTGTGTGTACTGTTGTTGGGTGGATTGATGATTTTGGATTTGACTATTGTTGTTGGGAATAATAATTGATTATTGTGGATTTATAATAATTGATTTGGGATGAAAAAAGAAATAATAAAAAATGATAAATAATGAATTGAAAAATAAATATTTAAATGGGAGAGAATTATAAAGAAAATATATTATTTGAAGTAGAGAAAGAATAAAAAGTCTATCAGGGAGTGTATTTGAAAAAGTAAATAGAGTGTGAGTTTTTTCTCTACATGTGAATGAGGAAGTAGCTCTAATCATATATGGCCGATCTTAGGGAAAAAAAAAAACTTTAGGGTATGTTTGGGACGGAGTGAGATGGGGGAGAGTTGAGAAAAATGTTTATGAACTGTATTAATTTTTAGTATATTTCAATAATTTTCTCCTCTTATTTACTCTCTCTCCATTTAAATATAGGGTTATTTTTTTTTATACTTGCATACTGTTTTGTGGCCTTGTTAGGCCACTGGACCACCAATGCTAGAACATGGGCTTCTCGGTTCACTTGACTATTAGGGGGCTCTCTCTCTCTCTCTCTTAATATATTAAGTTTATGAATACAAACTGGTACTGACCAGATTGAAATATTTCATTTCCGTACATATATAAATATTTCATTTCCGTACATGGATATATGTATTGATGGAAATGGTTAAGCTTTTTATCCCCTTCTTTTTGCTTTTTTTAATTTGGGGCCACTGGTGACCTCAAACCTAACTATTAACCCTACCTCTTGTGGGCTCATCTGATCTGGTTCCTGGATGGTCTTCAAGTCCACCTAAAAGGATGGTACTGGTCCTATTGGAGGCCCAGAATTAGGTCAAGTTATTGTCCCTTGTAAAAACTTCCTGGTATCTCCACTTTGGTGGGCATAAAGTTTTGGGCCGATTGATATCATAATTGTGCACTTCATTTTGGACCAAGACTAACCCAATAGTTTTTGTCTCCATCCATTTTGGTTTTCTTAGCTTTGATGTAATATGTGCACTTCAATGCCACATTTCTGCTTCACGTTCAACTGGTTGCCTCGGGCCTCGGAATGTACAGGTCTGCCTTTCCAAGTCCCAATTTGTAGGATTTTAGTTTCTATAAATCTTCAGCCGCAACAACAAAATTCACTATTATCTAGTGTTATATGGTGAATGATTGATAATAAAATAACCTAGTGGTTGATTCAAATTAAAATAAATTAAAAACTATACATTTAATTGTTGTAAAATTTGTTGTCTACAATATTACATTTTTAGGTTTTTCATCATTTTTTATGAAATGAAATGAAATTGTTAGGAAACATGAAATAATTATTCAAGGGTTTTCTTTTTTGCTAGTTAATTTTCATTATACATATATATATATATATATATATATATATAATAAATATAATATAAAATATATATATATAATATAAAAAGTAAATGGGGGGTCGGTTGTTATGGGGGGGGAGGGGGTGTATTTTATTTATTTATTTTTTAAGTGAGGGTGGGAATAAGCGGGGTTATTGTAAGGTGAATTGTTGTAAGAAAAAAAAAAAATTGTAAGGTAAATTGTGATTCGGTCATATTAGACAAATACATTTGTACTCTTACTATGGTTAGAGATTGGAAGGGGAATGTGATTGTTGCAAGTAGGCTTATGGAAGCAAATACCTCTGTACTCATAGCAGAAGTTAAAGGCTATGGTGGGATGTGTTAATGGTTCACTTGATATCAGAAGAGTGATTATTGAAGGAGATGAGAATATTTTCTTTGAGGCTATTAACAAATCCACAAATGAGAATTTGCACCAGCTAGCCTCATGGGTGGATCTCAACAGTACTTGCATTGGAGTTGGATCAAGTGAGTTCCAAATCAAAAGAGAGAGAAGTTAATGTGGTTGTTGATACACTGGTCAAATGAGGACTAGCAAACAGTCAGAATGTTTTTTTATGGGAGTCACTATTTCCACACCACTTTTTTATATTTCTACACCATTTGGTGCGGAAATATAAAAAACTGAGTGATTTTGTGCACCACTTTTTGATATTTCTGCACCAATGATGCGAAAATATCAAAATGTGATGTGCAAATATCATTTGCCTTTTTTATTATTAATTTCTTTATACTTACCTAATCAGGCTTGTATTTTTGGAGTCTTTTTTTTATTGCTGGGACATCAGTCGTATTTTAATATGTCGGAGTTTTTTATGGGAGAGTCAATTCTGGAACTCATGCCATTGGGTCACCAATTGGTCGTTACCATTGTGTTTTCCCCGAGACAATAAAATAATAATGTAATAAGTTTGGGAAATAGAAAATAATGAGAACATGGATATTCTTTCATGAAAATAAGTAGACTTCAAAGCAAGTAAGGAGAGGTGAAGAAACATGTGAGCCTATTGATAGCCACGACAAACAAATATATTTAGTATGATTAAATAAATATATTCAACAATACCCAAACAAGTGTATTCAACAGTAAATCTGAACCAATAAATATGAAGTTGTGGGTGTGAAATTTTGGGGACATGATGAAACTACAACAAAGACTTTCTACTCAACCAAACTGTGATGGACTCTCCTAACAGAACTAGTCACCTACTAAAGAAGAAGACCTTGGGCCAACCAACACCACCTAGAAGGGACGTGTCTATGGAGACTCCGATGGTTAAGTCAGAAAACCAATGAAGAAGAATAGAAATGAAGGGTTATTTATAGAGCATGAAAGATAGGTATTGGGTGGGAAATTGCCTTAAAATTCAATAGAGTTGCTAGTTGGTTCTCCTATGGGGTCAAATTGGCAGGCCTAAGTTTGTAAAAGAATGAGACGTTCCTCAATAGCATTCAATGCAATAGTCGTTTGTTAAGGCACAATAAATGCTGATTGTACTGATCGATTAACCTATGTGGCTGACTTGAGTAGGTGTTGGTTGACCTACGTGGCTTGGGCTGGTACATCTTCTACTGGCCCATCAAGCCTAACCCCCCACAAAAGCTTTGACTTAAATAAATGTGAAGGCCAATGTGCAAAATTATAGCTCAAAATTCATGTCAGCAAGCTTGATTGAGAGTGGTTACAAATGACTTTTTAATTCTTGTCAAGTTAAAGATGCACATGAGGAAAAATACACGGAAGATGAGAAATTGTTTATTGAGAGACATTAAATGAGATAAAGAATATGACAGGAGCTCGGTGAGAGAGAGGGAGAATTGGCTTTTGAAAAGTGTTATTGAATGAAGAAAACCTACTACTTTGAACATAATGAATTAGAGAAATGGGTTTTGGGAATTCTGGAATTAACTAAGCTTAGGATGTCTTGGTTATGGGTAATTAATGCTACCCAAAGACCTTTTGTGATGTTTAGCATTAAAGTAATCAAAAGATAACTTATAAGAGTGGGTTTCATCACAAGCCATATTTCAGGCAAGATGATTTTAGACAAAGCAAGAGCAGACACACCCCTTACATAAGCTGGCAAAAACAACCCACGGAGGGCGGATAGAGGACCCACATGGGATGGAGAAAAAACCACGGGGGGGTTAGGATGGGCATCACCAGGAGCAAAGCTCACAAGGGTGACTGGAGAAGAAGAAATAGAAAAGCATGGGCACACGATAGCAAGCGGCAAATATCGTGCGCCCCAAAGCAAAACCAATTCTCTTTCTCACTCTAGGGTTTTTCCTTTGAGACTAACTATTTTTGGAAGACTCTATATATATTAATTGGGCTATAACATAAAAAGGTGTTTTCAACCATTATCAACAAAATGTCAATATATATATATATATATATATATAAGAACATATATGAATTTCTTTCAAATAAAAAATAAGGTACAAGTATAAAGTGATATATGAATTGAGATAAAATTCTGTTGGGGTGATGCATTTGCTATTTACATAGAAATTAACAAATGAAGAGATTTAAACTCTCAATATTTATAATCCCAGTATTTAACAATTTCTTTGTTTAGATAAAATGATGACATTCTAAATTTTCGTTTCATTTAAAAATATGTCTATATTTTCATTTTATTTCTTTTAACCTTTTTAATTTTCTTGTTTTTAGAAATATCCTTGCACTCTCATTGCCATACCATTTACTATGTGGGCATGTGGAAAAACTTTGGCCAAGCTTTGTTGTTGGTACCCACATGAGAGAGGGAAATCCGTTTTTAGAGACTTTCTCGTGGCACTATTTCAATCTTTCTCATAGACATTTTTCAGACTTTTGTGTTTAGATCAGAGAGAGAGAGAGAGATCACAAGATGAGATGATCTTTGAGTTTGCGAGAAAGTTTGTGTTTTGACGACTTTGTCAGAAAGTTTGGGTTCGCTGACGATTTGGCACAGATAAAGAAATTTTCCTACTCCTCCTTCTTAATCTTCACTTTATTCTTCTTTTACTCTTTTGCTTGCTGGGTGAGAGTGGGAAGGATTGAAAATGGAAACAAAAAAATTGAGAAAGATCATAGAGATATTACCTAGAATATGAGAATCAAGGGTGAGTAGACCGAATAGTGAAGGAGTTTGATAAGTATATTCATTGGGTCTCTAATTTGTTGGAGGGTTTTTGAAATACCGCATTGCTGTCAATTGACAAATTCTATCTATTTAGGTAGGTTTTGAGTCAGAATTCTCCCCCCCAAGCCCCCACCCTAAATTCTGGCTAAAAATTTCACGGAAATTTGAAATTTCCTCCAATATTCTATCCAAACAAGGCATTTGATAAATGCATTTCCCAAATTTCGGCTCTACACCAAATTTCCTCCAATATTCTATTCAAACGAAGCATTTGATAAATGCTTTTCCCAAATGTCGACTCCAAATACACAATCCTAACACACACCTAACCGTAAGGATTCAATGTAAAATCCTATGTTTATCATGTGTAATAATAGAATACTACCATATATGATTTTTTTTTTCTTTTTATACATAGAATAATAGATGATACCCACACAATTACAATCCTAATAAAAACCTATTCACTCTTTTAATTATAAAAGTCCTTATGGTTAAGTAAAATAAAATAATTGGTGAAGAAAATCAAGAAACACACTCTACCATTAATTTAGGACAACTTTCGGGACGATCAGGCCAATGTGCAAGCTCGGTTGGATCGCGCGTTGGCCAACCTGCCATGGCTTGAATGCTTTCCATCTTGTACTGTCATCCATGGCATAAGTTCATACTCAGACCACATTCCTCTAGTGGTGAAGGTGGTCGAGCCTGGGGTGGGGAGACGGCGTCGTTGTCGGCCCCGACGGTTTGAGGAGAAATGGTCGTCTCACCCGGAGTGTGAGAAGGTGATTCGGACAGCCTGGGATCATGGACCATCGATTGGAAGTCCGATGTTTATTCTATGTGAAAAAATAAAAGCTTGCAGGACAGCTCTCTTTCAATGGAGTAAGAGGACGTTTGGAGGGGAACAAGATATGATTCAAGCTCGGATGGCACAGTTGGAAATTGTCTCAATCCAGAATACCGGGGGTCAAAATTCTCGGCTCATTTCCTCTCTGAGGGCCGAGATTAATGAACTCTCTCTTCTAGATGAACAATATTGGCGCTAGCGCTATTGGATGGTCTGGTTCGCGGTTGGGGACAAGAATACCAGGTTCTTCCATCAATTTGCCACCCAGCGTCGTTGGACCAACACTATCTTCGGCATGTTTGATGAGAATGGGCGGTGGTGCTCTGACGAAGAGGAAATGGCGGATGTCGCCTCCCATTATTTTGAAAATATTTTTTGTTCGGCTCACCCCCACCGAATGTTGGCCACGTTGGAAGCAGTAGAGCCAGTGGTGTGTGATATTTGGAACCAACAACTTGTGGACAGCTTTACCGCTAAGGAAGTGAAGAGGGCTTTGTTCGATATGCATCCTTCTAAGGCCCCGGGACCCGATGGTATGTCAAGTTTTTTCTTTAAAAAATTTTGGCGTATTGTTGGCCCTTCTCTTACGAGTGCAGTGCTTTCCGTTTTGAATTCTAATCATCTCCTGCAGAAGGTAAACCATACCCACATTGTTCTCATTCCGAAAAAGAAAAACCTCGACAAGATGGGAAATTATAGGCCTATAAGCTTATGTAACGTTATTTACAAACTAATCTCCAAAGTGCTTGCAAACAGACTAAAGACCGTCTTAGCTGGCATTATTTCTGACTCCCAGAATGCTTTCGTCCTTAGGCGGCTTATTACTGATAATGTGGAAGTAGCATTTGAAATCCTTAACAGCTTGAAGAATAGGAGAACAAGCTCTAAGGGGCTCATGGCACTAAAACTTAATATGAGCAAGGCGTATGATAGGGTGAAATGGAGTTTTTTGGAACTTATCATGCGTAAACTGGGGTTCGCGGAGCGTTGGGTCGCCTTGGTGATGGAGTGCATCACTACTGTCAGCTACTCTGTGCTGATTGATGGGAAGACGAAGGGCTACATTCGCCCTTCACGTGGGATTCGTTAGGGGGATCCCCTATCCCCATATCTGTTCCTTTTCTGTGCAGAGGGATTGACTGCACTTATCCAACAAGCTGAACGTACGAGGGATATTACAGGAGTTTCCATATGCCGTGGAGGTCCCCGTGTGTCCCACCTTCTGTTTGCAGACAATAGTCTACTTTTTTGTTAGGCTTCCATTACGGCTAGTGAAAAGTTATTGGAGATCCTCTCCATCTACAAAGACAGTTCGGGCCAGAAATTAAACAAGGAGAAGATGGCTATTTTCTTTAGCCATATTACAAGGTAGAATGTTCGAGAGGAGATTCACCAGTTCTGGGGCTCTACATCATCCACCAACTTTGGCAAGTATTTGGGTCTTCCTCCTGTTGTGGGGAGGGCGAAGAAGTTATTCTTCAATGAAATCAAAGAAAGAGTAGCCAAGAGAATTCATGGATGGAAGGAGAGATTTTTGTCGAAAGCTGGTCGCGAAATCCTTATCAAAGCTATAGCTCAAGCGATTCCGACCTACTCCATGAGTTGTTTTTTGCTTCCAAAGACATGGTGCTCGGACCTTAATGGAATGATGGCAAAATATTGGTGGGGCCAGAATGATACAGTGAGAAAGATACATTGGGTCAAATGGGAATCCTTGTGCATGGAAAAATCTGTTGGGGGTTTGGGGTTTAAACAGCTGTATCTTTTCAACAGAGCGCTCCTCGCAAAGTAAGGTTGGAGACTTCTTCAAGCTCCCCACTCTCTCTTTGGTCGGTTATTCAAAGCCAAGTACTTCCCTTCTTGCTCTTTCTTTGAAGCCTCAATGGGCTCTAACCCTTCGTTCTTATGGAGAAGCATTCTTGCGGGTCAGGAAGTGCTTCAAAAAGGAGTTGAATGGCAGCACCAGCTCAGAGGTCCTCCCCGACCTGTCTGGCGTGGGTCGGCATCAGGGTCGTACATAGTCCGGCTGGGCTACAACGTTCTCGAATCGAAAGCTCGTGAGATGTATTGTGGGGAGAGCTCCCATGCCAACTCTCGACGGCGGATGTGGAGGAAGCTCTGGAAGCTCCGCATTCCGGGCAAAGTGAAGCACTTTCTATGGCGGGCATACAACGATTGTCTTCCCACAAATTTTAGTCTTTACAAGAGAAAGATTCGGGACTCTCCATTATGCTCCTTATGTCATAATGAAGCCGAAACCGTCCCTCACATTTTGTGGTAGTGCCTTATGGCGCAGAACACTTGGGCTGTTTCAAGGCGTGTCTTCTCCAAAATGCCGAATAGTATTGAGCACTTTTCACAGCATTTCCAATGGATATTATTGGCGCTAGACAAGGAAGCCATTATGGAATGGATAGTCATCACGTGGTGCATATGGAGGGATCGAAATCACTTTATTTTTCACAAGATCCAGTTAAGGCCGGAATTCATTAGAGATCAAGGGTTGGATTTGCTCATAGCCTTCCAATCTGCCTCTGGGGGCCCACCGGGGTCATGAGCTCTGCTTTTCTTTCATGGGGTTGTAGTCTCTTTTATTGTGATTGGTCTTGTCTTCTTTGACACATTGTTTTCAGCTAGTGTTTTGACGGGTTTGTCCGTACTTGGTCTGACTTGCTACAGCGTACAACTATCTCTATGTACGCAATGTTTACTTGTTTTCTATTACTGCTTCTGTAATACCCGGTCCCAAAGGAAAAAAAAAAAAAAAAAAGAGTTTTTGTTTAAGTGGGTAACCTAGTAATTTTAATTGTGGGGTAAAAATATAAATAATCATTTATTTAAGAAGTTCCTAGAAAAAAAAAAAAAGGTTGTAACCCTAGCAATATTAGAGTATAAATAGAGTTATAACTTTATTGAATACCTAAAAAACTTTGACGGCAAAACTCCCAAGATTGGTTAATATTGCCTCACCCCACGCCTCCCTCATAGTCATAGAGCCATAGAAATTCTTGGATCACTCTCCTAAAGAAAACAGACGTTTTTGATTCACTATTCAGAGTTCCTTTTTCTCTCACCGTCACCACTACTGCTTCGAGGACTAGAACTTGGATAGTTTTCTTGTTCTCAACTTTTCTGTATTGATTAAGTTGTTTCATTTATCGCATAGCTAAAAATATTTTCTCCAACAAACACGTATAGCGCATATATGCAACGATCCTCATGTGTTGACCACTTTCTCCCATTGGATTTCATGGTTCATCGAATATCTCAGTAGCGAAGGAATGATTGGGTCACAAACTCCAACGGGTCATGCACGCCTACACGTCCTCAGTGATGGGATACAACACATAGTTCTCAGAGAGTAGTTGCAATGACTATAATGAGTACAGCACAATCTTTGAGGTACAAAAGATTCCAGCCGTATGTGCTTATAATGAGATCTGATTGTTATCTTTTCCATGAGATATGATTATTATGAGATAGTCTTGTCCTGCATGCTTTGAGTGAAGACAGGAAAAAGGGGATATTAAGTCCATGGGCATTGTAGATTTTCTCGTCGGACAAATAATATTTGTGAGCCAAGGAAAAGGGGATCGATTCAAGACTTTGGCTAAAGAATTTTCATGGTGTAATTAGCATCATGGACTGGAGCACCTTAATGACTATGGGAATTATGATACCAAGGAATCTAAAGCTTATGTGATTGGAGTTGTTGGATGGGGTAACTGGACTTTTTCCGGGGTTAGCAAATCTCATGGTGTTCAATTTGGTGCACTTTGGAGGATAGGCATAGTGATCTTCTCCCTTGGTACCCTTTAGGTTCTAGTACAGGATTCTTGTTCAGGAGGTTGCATCCCACTACATACTCGTTTAGGAGGTTGCATCCCGCCACATGCGGGATTTGATTTGTGAATTTTGAAAAGAGGAGATAGAGAGGATTACTGTATCTCTTACTCGTAAGATGTAAGTAACCTTTATCCTTAACTAGTATTTTCTCAATTTTATATATTAAATATTCATATTTGTGAACTCATTATTATAGTTTATTATTCTATTATGCCAAAATCAACTTTGTTTCAAAATATCAGAAAAATCATTGTATTTGTAAAGCATTGTTTTACTTCAAAAATTCGGATCAAGCATGTGATTATATGTTACAGGAATCTTTGTAAAAGCTTATTTGTTAAACTTGATTTGTTTTTGTACATAATTTGAATAAGGTTTGAAAATCACTATGTTTTGGACTTCGAATATATTTTGAATGTGTTTTGATATTTGAAAACTCTCAGTCTGACTATGTTCTGGGCCCCGCCAATGGGGATTATACGTTGGTACCGAAACTAGTTTCATTCTGGGGTTTGCCACCGACCTATGTGTGGTTTTTGGGCCTTGTCACAAGGATAATGTGGCCGTAGTCACTAAAGACTGTTTAGTATATGTATTATATCTATATCTGTATCCGAATCTGAATCTGAATCTGAATCTGAATTTGAATCTGTATTTGAATCTAAATCTGAATTTGAATTTGTATTTGAATCTATATCTGTATTTGAAACTATATCTGTATCTGTATTTATTTCTGAATATGTTGAATTTACTGTTTGCAAATAAAATAATATATTTTATTTTGTGAACTAAACCAAATGCTTTATCAAAACAATTATTTGAGAATTTTGTATTACCTATTTATATCTGTTTTTAACTAATGTGTGTTTGATCCGACTGGATAAGTATATTGGTTATTTATTGGGCCTCCCAGCTCACCCCCCGTCTATTTCCCCATTTCAGATTCTGAAGATTAGTTAGCGCAAACGTCGTAAGGGAGTAGTGTGGGAAGAAAGTTAGGCAAGATTATCAAGCGTATCATGATTGCTATTTTCTGATTTTGTGAGAGACCTTTGTTTAAGAAAATTTTGGATTAGTGATGTTATGAAATTTAATTATTTGATGCATCCTTGATTAGTGGATTATTTTGGAGATTTTAATTTCATTTGGTGCTAGTATTGTAATTTGTTAGTGAGGCCTAGCACACTTGTAAGGCAAAGCTTTATGGGTGTGCGGCCATTGTCACATGACGAGCTCATGCTTTGGGTTCGGGGCGTTACAGCTTCTATTCAATAAAACTTTCTATCATCATTATTCGAAAAAAAAAAAAAAAAAAAAAAAACTCACCCAAAATGACATTATTTTGTTTAGAAAAATGAGATTATTGTAAATTGTAAGAGCATTTGAAAATTGAGGATATAAGAGCATTTGGTTAGTGGATTTCTGGATTTGAATCCACAAATCCGTGGGCCCCATATATGGTGTTTTGCTTGGTAAGTAGATTTTGTTTGTTTTTGAACTTAAATTAAAGTTTTAAAAATTCAGATACCGATTTATGAGTAGGCCAAATTTATTGAAAAATACATATAAACCTGATTTTTATACGTGTAAATATCATTTCTTCTATTTCTGTCTTTAATATCTTTATATAAAAAAAAAAAATCAATTGTTTTATCCAAACACGACTCCCTAGCATTACTAGTTAAAGCCTAACTCCTCCCACGTTGCGTGTGACCAACAACTTTAAAAAAAGAAGGGTTGGTTGCTCAAACAATAATCATTGGACCGAACTCCAATAGTTACTACAAATCCAAACGAACTTTCAACTTCTACGCTTTTGCTACCATTATCTGCCTCCAAGGGCGGATCTAGTATAGGGCCAGTGCCCCCCCCCTCAATTTATTTTTATTTTTTTTAATTATTAGGTATAATATATAAAAAAATAATTGGATTTTATAAAGTGTCGATCTTTAATTTTTTGGATAATTTCTATAATACCCATTTTTTTATTTTTTTTTGTGCATATAGTACTTTTAATAAATAAAATGTCTAATTGATGGTATTAGTGTTACACATGATGATAATTACCTCACATATGTTGGTACCTATGATCACATTGCTTGATACCCTAAATTTTTATTTATTCATTTAAATTTAATATATATAAAATTAGAGAGTACTAACATCACATTGGATAGCACTACCATCACATATGATGGCAACTACATCATATTTGATGATAATAATTGAGTGGGTTACTCACAAAAAGAGTGAGTATTGTAGAATGACCCTAATTTTTTTTTTTTTAAAAATTTTTTTTCTAGGTATATATATATATATAACTTATTTCAAACTTACCAGTTGTGACTGCCATTGTGAATAATCGATTGATTCAAAGGAATGATTAATGGATGGATGACAACTTGATTATATATATAGGGAAATATATTTCTCATAGTATTAATAATAAAGTTATAATATAACGGTTTCAAAATATGAAACACAGATCGAAATCAATTGTAAAAGGCTATAATGAATTTCTTGTTTATTACTTTTTAGCTATATAAATAATGTATATCGACTTTTGACATTTTTGAATTATGTCTATTAAACTTTTGGATTAAAACATGTCCATCCTAGATTGAATTCCTGAATCCCCCCTTATCTGCCTCTACCTCCCACCCCACCCAATCCCAATCCCAATCCCAGACACAACCCATTCCTCTATAATAAATTCTGTCTCTATTAATATTCCTAACAGGGAAAGAAACCCATATTCATGGGGACCGAGGGTGCATCCGTGGAGATATCAGAGCCGTTGTTGGTGTCGGAGACTCAGAAAATCAAACCCGTCGAAGAAGAACCCGAGCAGCAAATCCCCGGATGGAAGGACCAGATCACGATCAGAGGCTTAGCCGTGAGTGCCCTTTTGGGGACTCTGTTCTGCATCATCACTCACAAGCTCAATCTGACGGTCGGGATCATTCCGTCCCTTAACGTTGGTGCTGGGTTGCTTGGTTTTTTCTGCGTTAAGTCTTGGACTGGCTTCTTGTCCAAGTTGGGTTTTCAAGTTAAGCCCTTCACCAGGCAAGAGAACACCGTTATTCAGACCTGCGTTGTCGCTTGCTATGGCCTCGCTTTTAGCGGTAACTATTCAATATTCATTCTAACATTTTTATTTTTCACCAAATCTCACATATCTGATCAATTTTATTTTAATGTTTATTTAAGAGCAATGCTATCGGCACAACAGTAGGTTTTTATTAGCTCTCATGGGACTTTTAATATGGGATTTTGTTTTGGTTTGTAAAATTTGTATGTTTGTTTGAGTCTTAGGTTTGTGGTTTTTTGTGCATACGAGGTTGGGCTTGATTTGATTGCTATGTGCTACTGTTTCAGTTTTGAGTTTTTGTTTGTTAGGTAAGGTTAAATCGTTAATGATGAAGTAGTTAAATGTCTGTACCTCCCAAAAAGGAAAAAAAAAATGGAATTTTGTTATTTATGGTGAAGTTAAGTAATAATTAGATTTAAAAAAAAGTTAAGAATTATGACATTGTGTTGGATGTTTTAAGTAAACGGGTAGATTTTGCAAAAACCCGGAAAGGTAGCATGATTGTTTTTTTTGATAAGTAATAAAATTTATTGAAGAAACCTAGTATACTAGAAGTATACTAGATGAAAGAATACAATGAGCTCAAAGAGAGCAAATATCTATAAGATCAAACACATTTGAAAAAGAAAATAGGCCTGTGTCTGTCAACCAGTCAAACAAACACCGATAGAATTGAAGCTTCAAATCGACAACACTTGTTTCACAGCCCTCAAATGTCCTCGCATTACGCTCCCTCCATAAACACCACATCACGCAATGAGGAACAGCCCTCCAAATCACAATATTCTGATGGCCCCCCAAATTCCCTTGCCAACAATCAAACAGAGCCAGAACACTCCTAGACATCACCCATTGAATCCCAAACAAAGCAAAGACCATATCCCAAATCTCCTTAGCATATGGGCAGTGGTGAAGAAGATGATCAACAGACTCTCTTGAATCCTTATACATGTAGCACCAACTCACTAGAACAATACCACGACGACACAGATTATCGGCAGTCAGTATTTTACCCAAAGCAGCTGTCCAAGAAAAAAATGCAATCCTTGGTGGAACCTTAGTCTTCCAAATACTCTGCCAAGGGAAAGAACCAGTACCAGGAAAACAAATTTCTTTGTAATAAGATTTTACCTGAAAACCTTTGTCCGGGGAAGGCTTCCAACGCAGCTTATCCTCCTCAAATCTGTGAATGGTGACTGAATATAATAACTCCAGAAACAAAGAAACGGATTCAATCTCCCAATCCTGGACCAACCTAATTCACCTCCCAATGCACAGAGTCACCCCGAAAATGAATATAATCAGCCACAACAGCATCTTTAACCGGCGCAATACAATGTAGCTCCGGAAAAACATCCTTCAAAGGCTCCCCACCACACCACACATCTTCCCAAAAACAAATAGTAGTGCCAGTTCCTACTTCAAACTTTTAAAGCCTAGAAAACTTATCCCATCTATGACGAATAAATTTCCACAAACCAACCCAATGCGACCCAATGGGGACTTTAGTCATCCACCCACCCTCCATAGAGCCATATTTCTCCAAAACAACCCGCCTCCATAGAGCTTCCCTTTCCACCCCAAACCGCCATAACCATTTCCCTAGAAGAGCTTCATTGAACTGGCTTTGAGCAAATCTATTCTAATGGAAACTAAAATGTTGGAATCTGCACGTTCCACAGATCTAGCCCTAAAGAACATGCAGTTGGAAATGTTATATTCAGACTAACCATATTTTTAATACTCTCTTTTCAAAGCTTATCATTCCAAAAGAAAAAGGTTGGAAGAAAAAAAAAACATGTTTGTTCTTTCAGTGACCACATTTGAGTTATCAACTTTTCTATTGCATTGGATGAGATTTGTTATTAAGTTTATTGATAATTAATTCCAAACATTAGAAATGTCAAAATGAACAACTGAAGGTGCAGTTATTTTGTAGAAGTTTTGATTAGTTGAGGCATTATAGATAAATATTATTGCTATATGAGAGAATTTCCCGCTTAATATGCAGATCTTTATTATCATTTCCTTTTGTACTAGTTTGTGACTTGAACTGTCTCGGCATTAATATCATTTTTATACTTTCAATGGTATCAATAATTTCGCTATTTTGTGTTGTGCACATTAGGTTTCTTATGTTTGATTATATTGCTAAATGTCTAATTGATGACAGGGGGATTTGGTTCATATTTGATTGCTTTGGATGAGAGAACTTACGAACTCATTGGTGCTGATTATCCGGGTAACCGGATTGAAGATGTTAAGAAACCAGGCCTGGGGTGGATGATTGGTTTTTTGTTTGTCGTCAGCTTCCTTGGCCTTTTTAGTCTTGTTCCACTTCGTAAGGTAGCTGCTATTGTTGTAGATTGCAACATTATTGTTCTTTTATTGATTTTTTATTTTAGTGAAAGCACTCCTATTTTTGTATATTTATGCAAAAGATTAATTACAAGTCCAATTTGGTTGTGGATTTGTTGTCCAGATAGAGTTATAGAGGCTAGGTTCACCTCTAGATGGTAAAATTGTTTGGTTTTTCATTTTCTTTTATTTGCTCTCAAGCAAGTTTGTTAGATTTTTTAAAATATTAATTTGAAACCTCATAGGTTTTAGCAATAATTAATCATTTTGTGGGTGTTGTTATAACATATGTTTTAATTAATACAACCGAGAGTTTTCGTTCTTCCAAAATCTTTTGCTTATATTGCCTCTGTTTAAACATGTACTTGACGACAAAGACTGTCTTTGCCCTCTCTCTCTCTCTGAGCTTGTTTCATTATGTCTCTTCTGTGTGCGCTTTTAGGTTATGGTCATGGATTATAAGCTTACATATCCTAGTGGCACAGCAACTGCAATGTTGATAAATAGCTTTCATACGAAGACAGGAGCTGAGCTTGCAGGGTAAGTTCTAGATATATGTAACTCTTCATTGATTTCTAGATCTTGACATAGTTTTTTTTTTTTTTTTTTGGGTAATTACACATACCCTGTGGGTCTTGAATCTATGATGCCACCCTCCACCTTGCTCTTACAAGGGCAATTTGAGCTAGAGCTTATTGGTTGGATCTTGAAATAGTACCCACAGATGAAATATGATCGGAGAAAAATTAAGAAAAAAATTATGTTGATAAAAAACTTAGAACAAAATCAAAGATATTGGAATGAAGGATGAGAGGTCTTTATATCTGACAATATCACTGAGCTTTTAGGACACTGTTAAAAGAAGAAACTTCTAATAAATCATTAACTTTACTAGTGTACTCCTATAAATGGTAGTAATGCACCTTATCCCTAATAGAATTGGTTAGCTTTTCATAGTTCTTATTGGATCATTCTAGAAACACCTTGGGCATGTGTATATGTTGCAGAGTTCATTGGCAGTGTATATTCATTTGAAAATTCAGCATTTTGGTTGCCTTCTTCCTAATTAAAGATTAACTTTTTACAGGAATCAAGTTCGTTGTCTTGGAAAATATTTGAGCATAAGTTTAGTCTGGAGCTGCTTTAAGTGGTTCTTCAGTGGTATTGGTAATTCTTGTGGATTTGACAATTTTCCCACCCTTGGCTTGACGCTATTTAAGAACACGTAAGGTTCTTTTGCTTTCCTAGTTCTTTTTTTACTCACTCACAAAAGCGGTGCCATAATGTATATGTCTTATTTTCACATTGCCATTTGTTTCATCTAGTGTGATAATCGAGTGATGTCATGTGCCACTGGGCACTTACCAAAATCTTAACTAGTGATAGGGATTCATTCTTCGTATCTGATAATTTTATTACCCTTTGGGCCAACAGAAGAGGGAGAACATAAAAAAGAAAAGATACTCAATATGTGTGTGCTTGAGGTTTAGCTAATTGTGTGTGTGTTTTGTATTTATGTGCATATGTATATATGCAAGCATGTACATGCATTTGCATTTATCTATGTGCATTGACTTCATATGGTGGAGCTGTTTCATGAGGAATATTGTGCACATATGGTGGTGTTTTACGTGATTCACTTCATGCAGGTTTTATTTTGACTTCAGTCCAACTTATATTGGATGTGGTCTTATTTGCCCACATATAGTCAACTGCTCAGTTCTACTTGGGGCTATCATATCTTGGGGTTTCCTTTGGCCCTTCATTTCCCAACATGCTGGAGATTGGTACCCAGCTGACCTTGGCAGCAATGATTTTAAAGGTCTCTATGGATACAAGGTATGGTGAAACAATCTCTTCTTTTCTTTCTTTTTCAAGTTACCAAGAAAGGAAAAAGGAAATGATTTTCATCTATAGTTTTTAACCTCAAGCCTCCACACAAATTACATAATCCTAGAATAGATTTTGACTTTTTGTGGCTCTCTCGCTGTTTGATGTGGTGCCTTTGGCGGGAGAGAAATGCTCGACTTTTTGAGGGCTGTGAACAGGACCATATTAGACATGAAAATGCAGTTCCTGAGAACCTTGTTTGAATGGATGACATTGACATGATTGTTTTCACTTTGTAATTTCTTTGAGTTTATTGTTTTTTGTTCTGTTGGAGCCTAATTTGTTGGTCATCAAGTATACGTCTAGTGTACTTGGTGCAGATTTGTTCTATCAATAATAGTTTTTATTTATTAAAAATAGAAGAAGAAAAAGACCTGTAGGTGCAGGAAGGAGGCAAGTGCCACCTGAGTGGGATGTAAACCACATTGTATAGCTATTTTCTTCTCTCTCTCTCTTCCCGATGCCTAAATTTTATCTTCTTATGACTGTTCTAAGTTGGTTTTTCCTTCCTGTCATTTTGCTTGCAGGTCTTCATAGCTATTGCACTTATCCTTGGGGATGGTATTTACAATTTGATCAAGATAATAGCCATAACTGTTAAGGAAGTGTGCAACAAAAGCACCAAACAGAGCAACCTTCCTGTCACTACAGAGGTTCTAGGTAAGGATATTAAGGGACTTTAATTTTCTTTGAAGATGTGGCTCCGTTAATTTGTTTGCAATAAAGTCATTTGTCTTAGGCCTGTATATCTCTTGCTGTCAAACTTTCTTACACTATTGTATTTAGAATTATATTAGTCTTGAGTTGTGTTATAAGATTAAATTGAATAATGGTACTTGAACACCCATCATGTGTCTTTGTAAGACAAATATGACCTTGGATTAAGTCATTTACTAGCACAGGTAAATTATAATAAACAATGCTGTGATTCTTTTAAATACTTGAACTACTATTATTGTAATTTCATTTCTTAGGTCTTGAATTTCATTGTCAAATCCTCATCTTAACTTAATCCGATTTCAGCCAATTTAGTATAGTAAAAGAAACATCTGTTATTGGTTGAAATTGGTCAGTATACTATTGAAACACAGCTGTTATTGATATTTCTCCAATGTGTGCATTAACAGATGGTGAGAGTTCTAAACTGTTAATGGAGCAAAAACGAAGGGATGAGATATTTCTTAAAGACAGGATACCCTTCTGGTTTGCAGCTGCCGGATATGTGGGTCTGGCTGCAATATCAACAGCGACCATACCAGTCATCTTTCCGCCTCTCAAGTGGTATCTGGTTCTAAGCTCATACATCGTTGCCCCTGCCCTTGCCTTCTGCAACTCTTATGGTACTGGGCTCACAGATTGGAACCTGACTTCAACTTACGGAAAGATTGGTCTTTTCGTCATGGCTTCATTGGTTGGAACCAATGGTGGGGTTGTAGCCGGCATAGCAGCTTGTGGGGTTATGATGAGCATTGTCTCCACTGCTGCAGATCTCATGCAAGATTTCAAGACTGGTTACCTCACTCTATCTTCAGCTAAGTCAATGTTTGTGAGCCAGATAGTTGGAACAGCCATGGGTTGTATCATTGCCCCCCTCACATTCTGGTTGTTTTGGACTGCTTTTGATATTGGGTCACCTGATGGTCCATACAAAGCACCATATGCTGTAATATTCAGGGAAATGGCCATTTTAGGTGTTCAGGGCTTCTCTGAGCTCCCAAAGCATTGTATGGCCCTATGTTGTGGGTTTTTCGTAGCAGCTCTGGTTATAAACCTCCTGAGGGATATGACTCCTGAAAAGATCTCCCAATATATTCCAATTCCAATGGCTATGGCAGTCCCCTTTTATATTGGAGCTTACTTTGCTATAGACATGTTTGTTGGGACAGTGATATTGTTTGTATGGGAGCGAATTAATCGGAAGGATGCTGAGAACTATGCAGGGGCAGTTGCTTCAGGTCTAATGTGTGGTGATGGCATCTGGACGATTCCATCAGCAATCCTCTCTATTATGAGAATCAATCCACCCATCTGTATGTACTTTGGGCCTTCTCTCTGAGCAGCTGAGCAGAATGACCCCATATTGTCATTGTATATCATGTTCCTTGAACTGGAATATTTGTTGGATTGTGTAAATATCTGTCATGTAATTATCATTGGGAATCTTTTCTATGCATCTCAAGCATGGATTTGAACTTTGAAGATATCTGTCTCTCTCTATATCTTTCTCTCTGTCTTTCTACAAGAAGTGCAGTCATTCTTAGCCAGAAATATTGTGGGCTTCCATGTCTTTTTCAGTTAACCTTGATATTCATCTCTTTGTGTCGCATCATTTATTATTCGAATAATTTATTCTGGAGGCCCATCTAGACCATAACTCTTTGTCCATAAAATTTTGGACCATGAAAAAACTAGAGAATATTTGAAATGGATGACAAGCTGTCTCAAGTCTGTCATCATAGCAAGCCAAAGACCAAGATGTAGCCGATGGAGTAGAATGCCCATGTTTTCTTTCTTTGTTCTTTTGAAGATATCATGTGGACCTTTAGTAGTGTTCTTTGTGAATGAGACTCTACATTTGGTGGATTCCAGTTAATTCAAGATAAATTACTTTTTTGTCAAATTAGGAATTATTGTTCAAATTTCGTCTATATTAAAAACAAACAAACTTATTGGTGTGATACTAAAGTGTAAGCAATTATTATATAGTGGAAATTTTTTTTCTTTTTCTTTTTAAGGTAAGAGATTTCTAGTATATTTTTAATCTAATTTATACGAGGGAGATCCAACACAACTGAGCTATCGCATATAATTTGCTCCATAAATAATAATAAAAGAAAAATATGATATTCTTGCTGCTAAGTTACATGTATACCTTGCATAATGTGGATGACGTAGGTTTATCCTTTGTGGGAAGGTGATTTACAAGTGTGCCCCATAAAATATCAGAGAAAGAGTTATTGACATTACGAAACAGCATAAGAAATGATTGAACGACAGTTGTTGATAGTGGAAGCGGGAGATTATCTAATCTTATAGTTAACGTGTTTTCTTCTTCCCAAATGGATGTTAGCCTCTTACTTACGTAAGCAGTGTTGTCTTTAATATGAAAAGGCTACTAACCAAACAAAATGTCTACAGGTGGAACAAAAATAAAGCATTCAAGCTTGTATAGAATTGCATATATGCTATTGCTGCTTTTGTAAAGCTTGTGTGTTGAGGAATTTTGGGGTACTTTGTTTTAATTCTTTGTCATAAAACATCATTAAGCACGATGGTTTGTTCTAACTACTCTCTTTAATCAATTGAGCATTTTAAATTGATTCATCATTGGTTTTGACTTACTTATTCGGTTAACTTTGTTGCCAAGGGTTCTACGTGGACCCACATAGCTATACGCGTATTGCTGGGTCCCACTTTGATAATATCTTTTCGTAATCTATACTATAGGAGTTTAGATTCATCAATAATCCTTGTCTTCATATTCTTTATATAATTCGGTTCCAATTCCTCAAAATATGTATAAAATAATCCTATTATCAAAAAAATAATTATGTATAAAATAATCCTTATCTTCATATTCTTTATATAATTCGGTTACAAATGGTTTTAGGACAATTATTATATACATAATGGTTGTGGGAAGTATTTTACGAGGCCTAAGCTATCATGATGCATGATTCATGACCCTCCCCTCCTCCACATCATTTTTTTTTATAAAGTTTTTTTTTTTTTTTTTTTAGAGGGAAAGTCAACAAAAAAAATCTTAGAATTTGTCCGATATGACAAATTAAACCATGACTTTATAATTTTCATTTTCATTTTCATTTTAAACCACAAACTTTAGAAGTCCTAACAATCTAACCACTCTATTCAAATTTGTTAAAAACCACTTACAGAGCAACATATATGATGAGAGGAAAATTTTCATTACTAATTACATTCAAACAATACTTGTTTGCCCACTCAACTATATTCTCTCTCTCTCTCTCTTGTCCATATTGTCCTCTCTTTACTTTGCTCTATTCTCTATTAGGGTGTGTTTGTTTGAAGAGAAAAGAGGGAGGAAAAGAAGAGCAAAGAGAAAAGTCGAGAGAAAATAGGTGTTTTCCATCGTTTGGTTGGGCAAAAAAGGGGAAGGGAAATTCGCACCGGGGGAAGCGATGAGGCTTAGGAGTTTTCTCTTGGGGCCCACAAAAAATCTTCTACCCAATTTGTGTTGAAAATGGGAGAGAAAGTTAGGGGCGAGGGCATTGAAGTCAAAAGATTTCTTTAATCTTCCAGTTTTCATATTTTGTCTTTTTTTTTTTTTTAATTTATTATTTTTTAAACTTGACTTTGCTCTCAGTTTTCCATTTTTTTTAACCTTGACTTTGTTAAGCTTTATTTAAGAGAGAGAGAGAGAGAGAGAGAGAGAGAGAGAGAGAGAGAGAGAGAGAGAGAGAGAGAGAGGACTTTACATTATACTATGTAATAGAAGCATAATAGTAAATTAAATTTGAACTACCTTTTTCATTCAATCCAAACAGACCCTTATAGTTTCCATCTCACAATTCAGAATGATAAAATTAAAATGTTATGACACATTTGGTACACTCTAATGGTTATTACACCGTAATAGGAATTAGTATTACAATGAATAAAAGAAACCGTAATGTAATAACTATATATTACTATTCATCTATTTGGTGATAACACATGAATAGAACCCTAGATCTGTATTTTATATTTTACTGCAACATGATTAATATATGAGTATTTCTTATTATACAAGTATTAATAATTTTAAAACATTTTGGAAACTTGGATTTTGAATGTTATATATATATATATATATATATATATATATAGAGAGAGAGAGAGAGAGAGAGAGAGAGAGAGAGAGAGAGAGAGAGAGAGAGAGAGAGAGAGAGATTTTTAAAAAGGTGGTAGTCAACTATGGTTTTGGAATTTTTTTAAAATTTTTTTTTTTTTAGCTATTAAGTGATCTAAGAAATAGTTATTACAGTCATTTTGATAAGGAATACATATTTCTCATTTTAAAGAACAATTATTCCCTATAATGAAAGAGTAACCAAATAACCGAATAGTTATTCTTTAGGTGCAAGGGCGGAACTACCCTTGGGGATGGGGGGGCTATTGTTTTACAAATTCTTATAATATATACATTTTTGCAACTTTTTTGAAATATTAGACCTTAAAATTAAGAATTGATCCCTAAAAAATTAGAGTTGTCCCCCCCCAAAAAAAGTAATTGATCAAGTAGTCCAATGGTTTTCTAAAAGATAGTTGCCAAAATGGTGAGTTCTAGTAGGAATTTTTAATAAAAGAAAACTTCTCTTGGAGAAATATATATATATATATATTAAAACTAAGCCTTTTGTTATTGTTGTTAAGTTATGTTAAATGAAAAAACTAAACAAAGGAGATTTAATATTAAGAGTGATAGTATTCGAAATAAATTAATAATAAGAGATATTTAAAAAAAAAAATTAATGGTGATTTTTTTTGTATATATTTATAATAAACTAGGCAACTTGTGTATACTCATTGAAGTTTATAAAGATGATATCTCTTATATATATGTGTGTGTATACATGTGTGTACGTATGTGTTTTGAATTTTTCTTTACTAAAGTATAACATTATAATTTTGCCCCCCCAAACCAAAATTTCTAATTCTACCATTGCTTAGGAATAGTTATTACATTACATGACCTATTACATTGTATCAAATCTGCCCTAGGGTTTACTTTGTCACAAAAGAAAACTATGTTTTATTGCTTTTTTTTATAATTTCATTTCAGCAAGAAGCTCACTTTTATGAGATTTTATGAAATTATTTGGTCTACTATGAGATTTTATGAACCTTTGTATATTTTTTTTAATAGTATATCTTTTATGAATTTATGTTTTTAATTGGATGACTGATTTTTTTATGAATATAATATATAGTTATTGTATATATAATGGTAATCTAAAATGATATACTGATATTTATCGATACTAAAATAAAATATCGATACTAAAATATTCCATTTTAGTAGTCAATTAAAAACTATCTCCGAATTGGAATTCAAAATTTTGGCTAAAACGCATACTATTATTATTAAGTTCTACTCATAGTGGAGGTATTTTTGGTTCAAAAGAAGGAAAGGGAATATCTAATATGTTCTCAAGATTACATTAAGATGAATACTAAATATAGATTTAGTGTGTACAACCCACGTGGAAGCTCATCTATACCAAAATAATGTCTTCTTATTAATCAGCATATATGCACGTAAAGAAGTGGTGATCATAAAAGATGCCCTCACGATAGCCTCACACTTATAAGAACCATTTTGCATATGAATTTCTTCATATTGAAGAATTCTATGCAAACATTTGGATTTTTTTTTTCCAGTTAAAGAAAAATATAGAAGTGTTTCATTGGGGCGGAAAGTGACTGAGTACTATGGATTAGGGTGTACATATTGTAACTTTTTTTTTGCTAAACGTGTACATATTGAAACAGGAAGACATATTTCAAAAAAAGAAACAGGAAGACATGTTAGGGGAGGAGGTAAATAAATAATACTAATAGTACAACATTTATTTGTTTTTTCACATTCCTTTCTTTCTAAGTTTCTATTTCAAACTGTCACAAATTTAGATTCTCTATATGCAAAAGGAAAAATCTAATTCTCTCAAACACTACTAAAAATAAAAAATTGTGCCAATCAGGCACATGGCAAGGACTGTGACCTCTTGGATTATAAGCCCACTAACCTCATAGAATCTTTTCGTCTAAATTTTGACGATTGCAGGTGTCTAAATCACCTATTTAGTGGGTTACCGAAATTATCGCAATGAATTCGACTATAAGCCTATAATGAACAATAACGTGTGGTGAAGGAGATTGATAATAATTATTTACTTGAGTCTTACAGTGTAAATCTTATAATTAGTAGGAAATTTGGTTATGAAGATTGAGAACCAAGTCGTTGACAAGAAATATTAAGAATCTAGAAACTGAAATAAAACAAAATAATTTTTTAAAGCAAAAGAAAAAGATGGCTCATAGATAGGGGGGATGTGACGTAAGGATAATGGTGAGGTCCATCCTATCAAAAGAAGCCATTCGGTTAGAGATTCTGGCTTTATTGGAGCTCATCAAATTGGTTGTCATGGCTATTATTTAATGTGGTGGACCTAGAGCTACCAATTTTTCCAATTTTTTTTTTTTTTTTTGTGATATTGACTCCCTCTCTCTCCTTCGGTGTACGTGGCTTGGTTGAAGGATGTTAATAATTGTGTTTAATAAGAATGTCTTCTTGTTTAGCAAAAAAAAAAAAAATTTATCCAATTTTTTTGTTATGTTAATCTCATTAGTAAAGTCCATCCATCGAAAATGTCGTATCAATATAGAGAGGTTTTTTTAATATTATATCGCATAAACTTTTGAGGTTTTACAGTTTTACAACTCATTATTTTAATATATATTTTTAATTGAATTTAAATTTTATTCTATAATTAAACATTCATTAGAATCTTGAACATATTATATTTCTTTATTAATAAAAATATATTGTTCCATATATACAAAACAATCATAATATTCTATATATAAACACAAAAATAATAAATGTCTTTTTAATAATTTTCATAATTATCAATTTTCATATTTAGACAAAATATAAAAGAAAGAAAAAATCATATTATATTAAACTTTCTCGTGCATTGTACGGGTTGCCGACTAGTTTCCCATTATGTCTGAGCTCACACGAGATTATTGAGTTGGCTCTAATATCATTTGTAATAAAACAAGAAAAGTGTTTACCACGTCTGTATTTATACCCCAAAAGGACTAGTCAATTGAGTATCTTTGCAGTTGTGAATAAAACCAAGTTTGATCCGGTATATCTTCGATGTGGGACTTAGCAAACGCACACACACTTATCGGGGGCATCACAAGAGTAGTTGGTATAAAGAAAGCAGTCATCCAAAATAAGAATCGTAGTTTTTGTTGGTCATTGCCAAGTTTTTTGTTTTTGGAGAAAGTTTACAAAGTCACTATAATAATATATCCATCTGAAAAAACTGGCCTTGAAAATATTTTCATTCTGGTGTAATTGACGTTTGGTGCGTTGCCTTGCTGCCTGTAATTTTTGTGCTCAACTAAATTTTGTATTCAGGGGTACGTACATGTCACAATGCTCACTCATGAGTCACGACGTGAACGCTTTGGGTGGGCACATTTAAACCTAATCAAAGGAATAATGCTATTTGTAAAAACTGTGTGTATAGACTTTCATCTTGTTCTTAGTTACGATTGTCACATTTGTAGGTTAGAATAAGAAAATATTAGGAAGAAATAAAGAGAACATCAAATGGACAAAAGAACATAATTAATCATGGTGGTTCTACAACGAAAAGTTTCATAATAGAATTACAAAACTTGAAGCATATATGGTTAGGATTACGATTATGATCATAACAATGGACTTAGGCCTTGACTAGGACAACTCGAACCTTAAGATTATATCTCTAATATCTCTAATATCCTCACTTAAACTAACGGGTGTACGGTTTGAGTTTGAAAGGAAAGTGTGATTGGACAAAGCAAAATTTGTATGAAGCATAGGTGATAGGTTGGAACGAATGTAGGATGTAATGCTAGTACTTGGTGAAAATGGTGATCAAAACTTAAGGCACGTTTAGTACGCTGTAATGGTTATTAAATTGTAATAGGAATCAATATTATAAGGAATAAAAGAAGTTGTAATGTAATAACTATTACCATCTATTTGTTTGATGACAACACATGAATAGAACCCTGAATATGTATTTTATATTTTACTACAACATGATTAATATATGAGTATTGCTTATTATGTGAGTATTAATAATTTTAAAATATTTTGGAAACTTGGATTTTGAACGTTATATAAATATATATGTGTGTGTGCATGTGTGTAGAGAGAGAGAGACAATTTTTTTTTTAAAGAAATGGAGACTTGTGTGTAGAGAGAGAAAGAGGGAGGCAATTTTTAAAAAAAAAAAGAAATGGAGACTTGAGTATATATATATATATATATATATATATATATATAGAGAGAGAGAGAGAGAGAGAGAGAGAGAGAGAGAGAGAGAGAGAGAGAGAGAGAGAGAGAGAGAGAGAGAGAGAGAATTTTTTAAAAAAAGTTGTAATTAATTATGGTTTTTCGAATTTTTAAATTTTTTTTAGAGCTATTACGTAATCTCAGGAATAGCTATTACACTTATTTTTGTAAGGAATAACTATTTCTTATTTTGAAGAATAGCCATTCCTAAGGAATAATTATTTCCTGTAATGAAAGCGTAACCAAACAACCGAATAGTTATTCCTTAGGAATAGCTATTACATTACAAGACCTATTACAGTGTATCAAACATGCCCTTAATGTTGCTAAGAACGATGCAAAAACCAAGATCTTAGTGAAATAGGCTACTAAACATAGGCATAGTCTGAGAAACATGACAAAAGGCGATAGAGATGCGTGGCCAAGAAGAAAAAAAAAAAAAAGGTCAATAGAGACTATTGATCATAGAGAATAGTTTGAAAAATCCGGTTAAAGGTGTTAGGGATATATGACTAGAAAGAAAGTCGATTGAGGCTTATTAGTTATTACACGTGTAGTTTGTGATTACATGTGTAGTTTGAGAAACTTGGCCAAGGTGGTAGAAATGCGTGATAAGAAGGAAAATCAGATGATAAGGACAATGCACATACCCATTGAGTGTAGTTGGAACCAAGATTGTCCGAATTGTTTGAGAGTTGTCTTCTTGAGCTATTCAGAGAGTTTTAATGGAGATTTGGACGGAAAAATTAGAATCTACCAAAAAATTGAGTGAGAGTGGTTCGTTTGGTCGGTTTTGACCAACGAATGACAATGATACTTGTTAAATAGAAACTGTTAAAGTCCAATGGGCCTAACTCAATCTCAAAAAACGCCTTGAGAGATGAGAATTGCCCATGGCTTATTAATTGCACAACCCAAGAATACTTGGTCAATGTGGGACTAGACTCTCACTTTAATATGCCCCTTCACGTGTGGCGGATCAACCAAACACGTGGACCATAATAGGGGAGGAGATCTGCCCAACACCCAAGGGGTGGCTCTGATACCATATTAGAGTCCAATGGGCCTAACTCAATCTCAAAAGACGCCTTGAGAGATGAGGATTGCCCATGGCTTATTAATTGCACAACTCAAGAATACTTGGTCAATGTGGGACTAGACTCTCACTTTAATAGAAACCAGGTAGTTATCGTATGATAATTAGACAAAAACCAACCCACAACAAAGGAGGGCGACGTGGATGACTAGGTAATTGAGCGTATAAGGCACATGAGACTAGTAGACAGGTTGGTGTGTGAAACATGAGGGGCAAACAACTTCTTCACGCATGTAGGCACGTATGGCAATGGAAAGAGCCTAGGTTTGCATCGGAAACATGTGAGGACATGTGCGACAAAAACATAATGTTATGGTGTTTTAGTAACGAAAACTATAGGGGCTGTATTGGCGAGATCCAACGGTGAATAGCTGCCCAAAAGAAAAACCGTAATAAAATAAATAAATAAAATAAAAGCATATTTCTGCCTATATGGAGGACATGTTTTTGAATTGAGGAACGACGCTTGGTGCATATGACTTTTGCTAGGACATTGTCCACAATAGAGAGTAGATCAAGATAGTTAGGCTTGGGATGGGATGAAATTTTGTGATTTCAAATTCATGAAACCCTGGAATGGTTATTAGTGTTAATAATGGACACCTAACTTTAATACCACGTTAAAATAAGAAAATATTAGCCAAAAGTAAAGAAAAAATGATAGAGATAAAGAACATAAGCAATTATCATGATTAAGCTTTAGCGCTCATGTACCCATGGAATCTTTTATATAATAGACTAAGAACATGGTAATCCTATTCTAACTATAGGGTTATAATACTTATAATATAGTTAGAATTATTATGAGTAAAATTTAGATACAGTTCTTTAGATATTGTATCTTAAGATTTTTAATTGAGTTCAAACATAGGGTTGTATTGACAAATGCACCACATGGTTGATTTGATTAACATTATCATTCTTGTATTGGTTAGTACAATCGTGTGGTTGAATTCAAATGAGAAACATAAAGTACAGTATCTAAGAAATTATACATAAGTTTTTCCCTAAGATTATTTGTACAATTAAGAATAAGATTACTACAATGGACTTGGCTATAACCTAGGCTTTGACCATATCCCTAACAATATTGTACTAAAAATTAAAATCTAGGGTAGAGAAGAAATTTTATGACTGAAGTTATGTGTCAAAATAGCTTTAGTTTGGTCAAAAAGTCTAAACGCTCAAATCAATTTAAATGCTTATGTGCATGTGATCAAGAAAAGTACCAAAAATTTACACAAAGAAAGAAGGGCAAATTGCACTTTTCCCCTTTTAACTATTGGGTCATCTCAATTCCCCCTTTTATCTATAAAATCGAGCAATGTCCCCCCTTATATATTGAAAATATGCAAATCGCCCCCCACCATTTAATTTTATGTTAAATCCAAGCCAAAATAATGGAATATTTTTATAGTATATTAATATATAATGATAGGTTTTGAAAATTATGACTAGAAATTGACAAAATACATAAAAACATTTAATTAATTTTGTTGGAATTTAACATAAAATTAGACAATGGGGGCTATTTGCATATTTTCAATACATAAAGGGGACATTGCTCAGTTTTATAGATAAAGGGAGAATTGAGATGGATGTAATAGTTAAAGGGGGGAAAGTGCAATTTCCTCGAGAAAGAATAAAAGAAGGAAATATATTTCACCAGCTAATAATGCAGTCATGGCTGATTACTATTACAAAACTTGGCAGTGTTAGGCCAATTGACAATCATCAAGTCTAATCCATTTTATCAATCGAGGAAAGAATTGAGATCTCCTCCGAAAAGGTGTTGAATATTGGGGGTTAGGTTTTTACTTTATGCTAGACTTGATAAGTAAACTTTGATGTTTGATTCCTCTTAATTTATTATCGCTAAAGGGAAATTGCTAGGCCCACGCGAATTGGCTAAGGAGATAAGGATTGTTGTGGGTTTAAGTTTGTTCAACTTGTAAAATTAGATTGTCGTGGGTTTTACTTAGTTCAACTATTAAAATCTTTTGTAGTCGTAAAAAAGATGTGAGTTCAAATCCTCTTACACAAAAAACAAACCAGTGTCTTGACTATTTATCAAAAAGTCATTCGATTTAGGAATGACAATGGGTCGGGTTTAGGGTGGAAGGAATTTTTTTAAAGTTAAACCCTCAAAATATTTTATATACCAAATCCTATTAAATTTTAGAAATTTTATACCAAAACTCTTCCCATTTATACTTGGAAAATCAAAATCCGCTTGCTTATCTTACCATACGTCAGGTCAAACGAGTCAGTTCAAATTAAATTAACTAAACTTTGAATAACTAACATATTATTGGTCTAATTTTAACAATTAGTAAGGAATTTTACACTAAATTAATTAGTAAGTATTATAACTACTCAATTTTCAATAATTTATTATGTTGAAATCACTAAAGAAATACTAAAAATCCAATATAACATCTTAAATTTTTACATAACATTCCTTTACTAACATTCATTTATTTTTTGTAAAAATAAAGTTAATAACTGTATTTTAATAATTTAAATGCATAATCTGGTCGGTTTTGAGAACCTTGATGTAAAACGCAAACCCTAATAGATTTAGAAATTTGAAACCAAATCCTCCCCAAACCCAATTAATAAAATTTCAAACCTTTACAGCAATTAGGATTTGATCAGGTTAAAAACCCTCAAAACCCAACCCATTGCCATCCCTAACTGAATTGTTGATTTCTCCATGAACATTGGACATTCCACAAGTATTAATGTAGAACCGTGGGTACTGGGTAGTTAGGGAAGGATTATCTTTAGCTTGAAATTATATTTTTAGAAACCTTGTCCTTGAAGTTGACTCCCTGAAGGTATATAAAGTTTTAGGTAGCACTTATGATATTCCTCCTCGTTTCAGTACATTGGTTGGTACCTTGATCACTAGACATGATAGAGAGAGCAACTACAACCGTTTCTCTATACTCTTTCATCCACATGTGAAGAAAAAAAAATCATTTTCTACTTACTTTTTCAAATGCATTCTTCAACAGGTCCTCTATTTTTTCTCTACTTTATTTAAATATACTTACTTTATTCTTTGATCTCATTTAAATATTATATTTTTTTATTCATTCTTTATCATTTCTTTATTTTTTGTTGTGGAGAGAGGAAAGTAAATTATTTTTTAATGTAGATAGAGAGCTACTGTAGCATTTAGAACATGTAGAAAACCTGAAGAGAAGCTGCTGGAGTAACATAATCTTGTTTTGACTCTCTACATGTGAAGAAGAGAGGGGAGTAGAGAGCTTGTTGAGGATACTTCTTGTCTATTTGGAAACCTAGTGGCAAAAAGCATGGAATGTCCCAACACGTTTTTATGGAGGTCCATTGCTCAAACCTAATTTTCTAGGCAAAAATCAAGTTATATTTGACTCTTTTTTATTTTACCAAATACATTTTTTTTTTTAATTTTTTGAGTAGCAAAATACATTTTTTTGGATTGAAATTGGGTTGCCAAACGGGCACCAAATGTGATGATCGTTTAGGGTGCAAATCCAACCAACTTCTACATTTTTTTTTGCTAATTATTGACAATGGCTCCAATATATATATATACTAGTCGCAAACCTGTGCGATGCACAGGACAATTATTGAAAATAAAATCTAAATTAATTTTCATTCCTTTTACCTTTTACTTTTTTTGTTGAATATGTTTTTTTTTTTTTTTTTTGTAGTTCAAAATGTTGTAGGCAAGATCGATAAAGAGACTTTATGAATTAGATTTAGGATAGATCCTACGTTTTGGTTTAAAAAAATAACTAAGAAAGTATTTACTATAGGATAATTAAAATTTAATATAATGTAATTTTTCTTTTGGCATAAGTTGAATATAGTCCAATTTTTATAAAACATGATTCATATTTATATTTACCATATGGATCATATTTCCATCCAAAAATAAAATAAAAGATACTTAAAATAAGAAGAAGGACAAATAAATACATGGACACATGATTATATGATCAAACCTAAATAATTTTCATAACTCATTTCAAGCTCATATGGTTTCATTATAACAAATCCATTCATCTTTCTCCATTGCCAGCAACAAAATTAAATGAAATACATAAGAAAAAAAAGGAACTCTAAAAATCTTGATGAAAATTGATAATTATGATTATTATTAAAAGATATTTATATTGTGTTTATATATGGAATATATTTTAGTATTAAACATTAATTATGATTGTGTTTTATATATGGAATAATATATTCTTATATTAAAGAAAATATGATGTGTCAAAATTCTAATGGAAGGTTTAATAATAGAATAAAATTTAAATTCAATTAGAAAATATATATTAAAATAATGAGGTAAAAATTGTGAGATTTCAAAAGCTTATGTGGCGCAACATGATGAGGTCAACCAAAAGTCAAAAAGCTTCGGATTTTACATTATAGTATAGATATATATATATATTGATTACCAATGCAACACTCAAGTTGTAGGTTGATATAGCCACTTATTTATTTATATAGGGTAAATCATATTAAAGTTCCGATTGGTAATAAATTTGGCAATGGTTTTTTTTTATTTTTTTTTATTTCACTTTTTTGTCT
This sequence comes from Fagus sylvatica, assembly GCA_907173295.1. Classification (NCBI taxonomy): domain Eukaryota; kingdom Viridiplantae; phylum Streptophyta; class Magnoliopsida; order Fagales; family Fagaceae; genus Fagus; species Fagus sylvatica. Next base: position 30,068,774 of record OU015768.1, on the reverse strand, counting down.
TAATTTTTATTCAAGTTGCAAATAAAGTTTATTTATTTATTTTTAAATGAGCTATTTTTAAATTTTTTGTCTCAGCTTTTGGTAAATAAATTGCTGACAATAAGTTGACAATAAAACTCTATGGACTTTTATGTTGTTATACAAATATCCTATAAACTTTTTTATTTTCACCATTTTCCTTCCAATTGTTAATAGACATCACATGGATTTAAAAACAAAAACAAAGAAAACAAATTCCTTTTTTTTCTCATCAGTCATCACGTGGTATTCCCTTAATTTTCTTATTAATTTGCACTTAGGAAAAATAAGAAAGGTGAAAGAGAGACGAGGTAGATATATATAAATCGACGTGATGTCTGTTAGCAATTGGATGGAATTATGAAGTGAATAGTCTATTTGGATTTACTGAGAGAATAGTTTACGTTGCACTAAGACCACCTGTTGATTAGGAAATAGTTCTACCATATTCTTATAGAATTTGATGGGTATATGCCAGAACTTGTTTGGTTGTTGAGGCTTAATCAATTCCATCTTATATAATCTCTATTGCCACTCAAATGGGTAAACAAATCAACTTTTAAAAAAGATCTGAGTTGGGGACTTGAATGATTAAGACAAACGTAAATCAAAGCTTATCTCTTATGGAAATAAGTCATACAAACCCCATATAAAAGCAAAGATCTTTTTCCCATTCAAGTTTTGAATTCATGTGATATTGGGTAAGATATTTCAACAGCTAACTTTCAAAGAGGGGCCTCCCTTGTCTCCATGGTGGGAAACACATGTGACTGGCAAAACAATCACCAACACACACATAGCCATTCCCACCATTATTATGATCACACAACCGAAGGAATTGGTCTTCTCTACATCAAAGCACAAAGCTAACACTTAAGAAAAGAGAAAGGAAAGTGAAAAAGACATTCTCTTATAATTTCTTCCGTGATCTATAGAAACCACTAAAGTTACCAAGTAATCAAGTTGAGAGTATGATAAAAGAAAAGGTAAAAACAATTAAAGGAAATATAGAAGGATCCCCACAATGGTGACCAACAATTACTTGGAGAATTCATGCAATGGAAGTCAATTGACTAGATTGCTAGGTAATGGGTGTCATTCGATCTTGAAAACATGCAATATAGGAGTCTTTGTCACGCGCTGATTTTCCCCTAAATATTTCAATTAAATTTACCCTTTTATTTTTTTTACAAAATTTGTTGTTCTTCAATAGTGAAAAGGGAAAACGATAATCATATCAACCTTTAAACTTTCGAATTTTAAAAAAATAAATAAAGTAACTTTGGACTAATTGGGAATAATCCAACTGATCCATTATATTAAATTAGTATCTAGACTTTAAGAGTTTTATAGTTTAGTAATATTGACTAGTCTCATTTACATGGAAAATCATGGTTTAAATCCTTCATCTCTCGTTGTTGTAATTGACCAATTATAAAAAATAAAAAAAAATGGTATCCAGCAAAGGGTACAACATAAATATATTTAGCAAAGTGTTTGTTTTACTAATTTTATTCACCTCCAGCCCTAAACAAATGGTTGAACAATCCCTAACTTTAAAACCTTACAACCACAACAGGATAAACTTTAAGTTTAATAAAATCTCTGTCGTTTTCAATTCACAAAAAATAATGACCTTGTGCTCAATTTTTTTAAAACGATGAATAAATTGGATTGTTCGGTTACATCAAGAACTAAATTAGATTCACAACATAAAGCTATAATGTGATGTAAATTTTAAAAGAATGTAATAAAATAAGAAGCATCAAGGTTTAGCAATAAAAAATAAATAAAAAATAAAATCCAAAGAAGCATTAATAAATAAATATGCATTTGTGTGTATATATAACTTAGGTGGGTTTTACTTAGCAAAAAAAAAAGGTAAATTTTTTATTTCGAAGATAATAATAAGCACCAAAGGTTTAAAAAATAAGAAAGAAGAACATATTTAGAGTATAAAGTAATTGTAAATTAGAGTATAAAATCTAGGTTAAACTATTGTTTTTGTCCTTAAACTTTGCATAAAGTTCGTTTTTCGTCTTTGAACTTAAAAAAAAAAAAGTTTTTACACATGAATTTCGTTCTTTTAAAAAAAAGTTCACGAACGAAATTCATGTGTAAAAATGAATTTTTTTAAAGTTTAAGGATGAAAAACGAACTTTTCAAAATTCAGGAACGAAAAATGAATTTCATGCAAAGTTTCGGGATGAAAACAATACTTTTGTCTAAAATCTAAAACTAATATTCAAGTAATAATAAATAAGAAAAAAGAACATATTTAGAGTATAAAGAAATTATAATCCATGTTTTATTTTCATAGATATTCTCAATATAAACTATTCATAAATATAGCATTTAGAATCCCTTCCGATCTAGCTGTAGGATACACAAGTTTTTTTATTTTATTTTTATTAATAGGATAAAATTTGAACTTATGATGTCTACTCTATAAACTTTACCATTCGGTTATGACACTAGTTGGTTTTGGGATAGAGATTCAAACCCAAGTCCTTTATATGACAACAAAACACTTTATCAATTAAGTTAACTAAAACCCACTGGGTTATGAGATGTTGAAAACATCAAATAGTAAGGAATATCATAATAAAATGGAGAAGCAACTATTCATGGCCAAAAAAAAAAATGGCCACCAAAATAAAGGGTTGGGAGGATAAAAATGATGAGAAAAATTTCAAAAGAGGACAAGTCGACTTAATATATTTTGAGGTCTAAGGTAATAAATTTAAGTGTGTTTTAATTATAATATATAAATATTAATTTTTTAGTGAAATTCTTTAGGATTTCAATTGAATTAGATTTATATTATCCAAACATTTTGAAGATTTACTTACAACCTATAATTTTTTCTTTTAAACAAAATCAATTATCATCCTAATATAGTTTTTGAAACAATTGTATACAATGTTAATGGCTTTTTGTTTATGTAATAGAGGTGTTGTGATCCTTTTTAAATTTGTGGATAGGAGCGGACCTTAGGTAGTTAGACCTAAAATAAAATGAATTTTTTTTTTTTTTGTATTGTTAGATCTTTTGATTTGAAATTAAATTTTCCATAACATGCAGGGAGCAAAGGAAGAAACGAACAAAATATTATGCAGTGGCCTATATTCGCTCATAAAAAAAGACTTACCAACAGTGGCTAAAAAACAAAGGGGCTTCTTGAATTTGAAGGCAGTATGAACCGAATGAAGAAGAATTATCATGTCGTTTTTTGCTTTTATTCCCACACGACTTTTAATAATTAAATTGAATAGTGACCTATATTCGGCCGCTATATCATCTATGATCTATGTGTGTTCTTATAATGGAATTATGCTGGCCAAGCGTTTACTAATTTAACCCTTTCAATTACGAATGATGGCATAAATCACACATATAAATGCACCTACCTCAGCACTAATTATTCACCTCCTGTTAGGGTTAGGCTTATATTTATTAATACATTATTATGATATAATCTATGGGACATTAAGACATTGAAAATCGTTTTCAAACCATAGTTGAAAATGGGTTACCCTCTTGAAGAATTTGGGCATCTTTGTCATAGGAGAAATTTAAGGGACTTCTTGTCACTTTCTTGAGCTGTTATTGGCAGCATTAAATAAGGATTTAATTATTTTGACAAGTGTATTATAAGTTTCTGTTTGTACACACTCTCATTTCTTTGAAAATACGTTTGTTCGATTTAATATTTAAATTTTACAACTATTAAAACTTAAAAAAAAAAAGTTTTTTTTTTTTAATTTTTTTTTTTTTTATCTAAGGAAAAAAAAAAAATCAAATTTTAAAGTAAACACACCCATTATATATAGGGGGAGGGAGATTGAACCCATACTCAATTGGATGGAAAATAAAGAATGCACCATTTATCTATTTTGGACACAATTTAGTTATGGGGTTTTAGGTGTTGTATCTTAGGTTGGAATCGAATTTTATATTGACTAATGCAACACAAATAAAATTATTTTCTCTTTTTTGATAATTCGATAGTTAAGGGAGGAGATTTGAATCATTTCATTTGGAAAATACCACGAGATGTTAATGAGTTGAGTTACAAGGTTTTTTTTTTTTTTTTTTCTTAATGACAATTAAATTCAACTATGTGACTTATTGGTCAGTACACTGGTTAAACATAATTGAGGAACCTAAGTTTACCTAAAAACCAAAATTTTACCTATATATAATTTTCAACATTCTCTAGAATAATTTTTTATTTTTCCACATACATCTTGGATCAAGTCTTCGATTTCCTTCTTTTAAGTGTGTCTTTAGATAAACTTAAGATCTAGTTTATTTTCACAATCAATCCAAGCTATAATTTAATTCAGCTTATTTATTTAAGCAAATCAAACCAATCAAAATAAACCATTCCTAATGGAAGCTGTATAGAGGAATTTCAATTTAACTTGAATACATAATTTATTGGTAAGATGACATCAATGGCAAGTTGCAAGAATGGATCCAAAGTTATATTCCCCTTTTTTTTGGTCGAAGAAAAAAGCTTTTATTTGTGAATTTGTGATTGGGGGTCACAGAAAAGCATGGTCCAATCATACGATCCTACACAATACATTGCATACCCAACACTAGTATTGGAAGTGGGATTTTGTAGATGGCCCATAAACTGTCAGAAACTATGGTATTCAGGAACTAGGGCCCCACTAAGATAGTATCTCTGACCTGAAAACAAATCAAAACTTCACCTCCTTTATATGCAACTTTTTTTTTAAAGGGTTTTGGGTAAGTACCATTGTTTATATGGCTATATGCAACTGCAACAACATCCTCTCTAGTCTAATAGTGAGGTCCATAACTTTTGGTTGCTGATCCCATTATAAATTTTCTGTGTTTTTTGTTTTTATTAAATATATCTGAGGGATGGGCCTAGAGTGGGTTAGAAGCAACTCCACTAGCCACTCAAAGGTTGCCACGTGTCAATATGGCAATTGTCCAAGTGGAACTTAAGTCCCTTACAAGAGATGGCATGGAATGGGTGGCATCATACATTGTAATAATAGCATGCAAGGGAGAGAGAAATAATGAAGTGGGAATGGGAATGGGTTTTCATTTCATGTTGTGTCTCTTGAGTCTTAGGTGGTGAAATTGGCAGTTAAAGTTGCTTTCATATATATAAAAAAAATTAAAATAAAACTAGTCAAAACCCACAACAGTGAAAAAGGAAAGGACATATGAGAGAGAGAGAGTAAAAGAACTAAACCCAGAGTTAAAATTTGACAATGGGGGCACATTGGGATTTTAATATTTTATGGTTTTTGTCTTCTCATTCCTTGCCAAAAACAGTGAAAACTCATGAAAGTCTAGGACTTTTCAGGTCACCTTCTTCAATCAAAGAGGACCACTTTTCCTTTTTATTATTATTCATTTTATTTTTTTTCTTTTCTATTTTGCCCTGTTCATGGATCCCAAGGGCTCAACAGCAAAGCAGCCACCACAAGGGGTACCCAACTTCTTGAGTCTCCCACAGCCACAACAACAAAATCAACAACAACAAGAAGAACAAGAACAAGAACAAGCAAACATGGGTGAGAACAAGCCTGCTGAAATCAAAGACTTTCAGATTGTGATTGCTGACAAAGAAGAAGGCAAGAAGCAGTTAGCCCCTAAGAGAAGCTCAAACAAAGACAGACATACAAAAGTTGAAGGCAGAGGAAGGAGGATAAGGATGCCAGCTCTATGTGCAGCAAGGATTTTCCAATTGACCAGAGAATTGGGTCACAAATCTGATGGGGAAACCATACAGTGGCTGTTACAACAAGCTGAGCCATCTATAATAGCAGCCACTGGAACTGGAACCATACCGGCTTCGGCTTTAGCAGCGGCAGGGGCCTCTGTTTCACAGCAGGGGACCTCTCTATCAGCTGGATTGCACCAAAAGATTGATGAATTAGGGGGGTCCAGTATTGGGTCAGGTAGTAGGACCAGTTGGCCAATGGTTGGTGGCAACTTAGGGAGACCCCATGTGCCCACAGGGCTATGGCCCCCAGTCAGTGGTTTTGGGTTTCAGTCATCATCTGGTCCGTCTACAACTAATTTGGCCACTGAGAGTTCAAATTACCTGCAAAAAATTGGGTTTTCTGGCTTTGACTTACCACCCACCAATATGGGTCCTATGAGTTTCACCTCTATATTGGGTGGGACTAACCAGCAGCTTCCTGGATTGGAGCTTGGATTGTCTCAGGATGGTCATATTGGGGTTTTGAGTCCACAAGCCTTGAGCCAGATTTATCAGCAGATGGGACAGGCTAGAGTGCACCAGCAACAGCAACAGCAACAGCAGCACCAACACCAGCACCAGCACCAACACCAGCACCAACCTCCTGCTAAGGATGATTCTCAAGGGTCTGGACAGTAAGGTTTTTGGGCTTTGGGGACATTAAAGTTTACAACTTTGGGGGAAGGACATCAAAGAAGTAGCATTGTTCAGAGGCTGAGTTCTATTGTAATGGTTTTTGTATTGTATAATTTGGGAAAAAAGAAAAAAAAAGAAAAAAAAAAAGTGAGGAAAGAGATACTGAGAGAATTCAATAGGGACTGGATTTGGTTTGCCTCTTCTTTTTGTCCTCTGCATCACCCAAGTCTCCAAAAACAGGTGCTTTTAGGTCTTCATGGTTTGTTTGGTGATTATTTTAGGTATATACTATAGTGGTGTAATTGTTTTTAGTGTTGCTTCTGGTGTAAAATGTGCAGGTGGAATTGTGCACAGCCAAATTGCTTGGGTTTGGGATTAACTTCTTGTTTAATTCAGAGGTGTGTTGATTATAGTGTAAGGCATCTTTAATTATTTTTCTTCTTTAGGTTTGGATGGAGTGGTGATCGGTTTGCTTGTGACATTAGAGTTTCAGTCATACTTGCCCAATTTCTTGGTAGATCTAGTAAGGGTTTTGAATATCTAATATATTCTTATGTTTTACACAGAAAGGGCAATTGCTTATAATATCTGGCTGTTTGATACATGCATTTCACTTTCTACCTTATGTCCATAAACAACCTGCCTTTGGACCAATCTCACTGTCCCTTTAAAAGTATTTTGGTTGTTTCTTTCTGGGAATTCTTCTTTCAAAATCCATTATTTATTTATTTATTTATATTTATTATTCAAATTTTCGACTATTGGAACATGGCAGTTAGTGATATCCACAATCTGCTTCCTGCTCAGGGTATATATGTTTTTTTTTTTTTTTTTTCTTCCTCTTTGTTATTCCCTACCCTCTAAAGTAAGTTTTGAAATAGGTGCACTTTGAGGCAACATAGTTCTCAATATAATTTTAAGAACTATTCAATGTTCTTGTAATTGCATCAATTAAATCTAAGAGCCTTGAAGGATGATCAGTCCTTTTACAACAATACAATGGAGAGAATCTCCATTAATTTCATACTCTAATCAACCTTCAAAATCTTGATCAAGGGCCTTGCTCTTGACTCTTGTCTTGCTAGTGTCAGCAATAGCCAATGCTGCTGCACTTTTGCATCATTAAGTAGTGTTGAAGCATCTTTTCGTCCATGGAGATGAACTGCTATATAACCTAATACTTTTGGAGCAAGAAACTTCATTGTAGGTGGTGCTCATAATGTGGTCCTATTTAGCCTATGCAAACCATACCAAGTTGTGTAAGGTAAATTTTACGGTTGCAAACATTATGCCGTTGAGGCAGACTAACCTCTTTTACCTAAAAAGTAGACTAACCTCATGAGGTATTACTAAAAGCTGCCAAAGAACTTTGTGCTAAAGCTTCAGGGAACTTTCTGTCATTGCCTTGGAGACCTGATGTTGCAAGCCCTTCTTATCAACTACATATGTCTGTTAATATTGTGATCCTAGTTTAAGTTCACAAGATCCAGTGCTCAGGTTTATGTTGGTGTTTAGCATGTTGGATTCTGAAAGTCCATGGTTGATGAATAAGCTTGTGTTAGATTAGATTTAAAACAGTAGAATTAGCACGTAGTGGAATGATAACTTATCTTAGATATGACACCCACACTTGGAGGATCAAGCGGAAGCAATTGTTCCTTCTTAGTAGCTTGGACTATCTTTATCACATAATATGCGGTGTCATAGCAAGTGTCTTTAAACTCTAGAACTTTGAATCTGTTCGATTTTCTTAAATTTCATCACTTTATACATGCGTCTTCATTATGCCTTTTTTTTCCCTCATAAGTAAAGCTCTACTTCATCATACTAGTCCACCTTTCTGGTATCACAATGTTCCCTTGTCAATCATGTATACTTTTATATAAGCATTTCTCATGGATAAATATATTCTTCATCTCAGTGTGCTTCTACCTTTACCACCTTTAGGTCTTGTTAGTCTTTCTTACTAGTCTGAAGATTCATTGAAATGTATGAAACTACTAATGCATAAATAATCTGATTATAAAAATCACTAATACTATTTCTGCAAGTATTGCTTCAAAGAGATTGGACAAGGGGGGAAAATTGTACAACAATTGAGAACTTAGAGAAAATAATTTTAGGGAACCAGCACAATAAACACATTGCCAGATTGTTATTAAGGAAAAAAAATGTGAGAGAGAGAGAAAGGGAATTAGGAGATGTTTTTCAATAAAAAATTTCACTTACAAGTTACAATGAAGGGTACATATCAAGTAGTTAATAGATACTTTTGTGTTATAAAGTTGACATGCAAGCTTCAATGCTACTCCTTGTTGATTTTGTCCTTTCAACCACAGCTATAGTCAGCAATGATGTCTCTGTTATCATATCTTCTTAGTCGAGTCACTTTCTCCTTCTGTTTTTCTTACTGCATTTACCGTCCCTCCCTATAATTGTGGTAGCCCCTTTGTTTGAATATTATAATGTGGACATCTGCTTTCCGAGGAGACATGACTCTTTGTGTCACTCTCATTTTGATTTAATGTCCTCTATTATTTAGGCCTGTCGTCTAGTCTTTCTATCAAATGGTCCAGAAATCTCTGCTTAATGAATGTAGCAAAGGTTACTGACAAAATTGAAATCATATAAATGGGCACTCGTGTGATACGACGGTTGAGATTGAAAGTTGTTTAGTTAAATGTTTCATCTCTGTCCTTCGATTAAAAAGTACTGCTAGATATTTTTAATATAATTGATTGGACAGTTGAAATTAAAAGTTTTAAAAAGTAACTTTTAATCTTAACCGTTCAAAAGGTATTGTATATTAAGGGACATTGCATCTTATCTCAATCTTATATAAATGACATGAGAAAAGTCAGATATCTTTCCATTGAAGCATGGAACCTGTTTGATTGAGCTTAGGTTCCGTTTGTTTCACTGTAAAATATTTTCCATTGCAAAATGATTTCAAGGAAAAATGATTTTTTTTTTTCCGTGTTTGGTTGCATTCCAGAAAATACTTCAGAAAATATTTTACAGTGTTGTGAGAAAGATAAAGCAGAAGAGGCAGGGGTGAGGCGTGCGTTTTTTGAAAATGGTTACGAAAAAATTGAGCGTAAACCATTTTCCAAATTTTAACAAAGGATTTTCCGGTCAACGAAAATTATTTTCCGTTTGATCATCATTTTACAGTGAAACAAACACCCGTAAATCTGAAAATATTTTACAGCAAAACAAATATAGCCTTAATTTCATCCCAAGAAAAGAATGTACTACTTTTTAAAATATCACCTTTTTAAATATTTGTACTTTTACACAATAAATAAAATAAAGAGGACAAAAATAAGCTCATCCATAGGCACATCAAACATTTAAATGTTCTAACAATTTCATGCTTTGCAGCTTTTTTTTTTTCTTTTTCCTTTCATGTTACAGATATCTGCATTACCGACCCAACACCTAAACAACTGATTTAGGACACAGTTTCAGCTTATGATCAGCTGGTATTAAAATTTGATAACATGTTTACACTCTGGTTTACTACTTTGAACCAGGTTTAAGCTCTATTTAGTTAAACTTTTACAATCTATTTGCATGCAAAACAAAGATACATGTAGGGTGTGCCCAAATGGCCCAAACTGTTCAATCAAAACCGTCACATAGCTCCATTACAGTAGATACCATTTCATCATGGTTGAGCCAAATTTACTGTTATCCTATAAAGACATGGTTTCCTCTCCTTTCACATACAACCTTGAGGAAGCCATCACTTTCAGTTTAGTTTTATTCTCAATCAAACATGATGACCTGATTTCAACCCCACTTAGTGTTAGTTTTCAAAGCACTATCACCTTTTATGACTCCTGCAACTCATTCAACATTATTTCTGCTCCATTACTGAATAATGCAAGTGCTAGCTAGTCGCATCAACATTAGCGATGGATGTGTCTCATTTTCACCTGTGACTTTTGCACTTTCAGTGTAAGGTTTGCTTGATTTAATTAATCTTTTTTTATTTTGTTGTCTTTCCCCATTGGGTTATGTGGGACCCAACTCATGCTTGGTTTGAATGTGCATTTGCTTGTTTCTGTAATGATGTCTTCAAGCAGTCATGGTTCTGTCTTTTTAGCTGAATACCATAAATGAACAAGGGGTCGACTGCTCAAGTACAGTAAACATTGGAGATTATGGCCCCTCACCAGTCACCATATATTTTAACAGAGTGATTTGTTTTCTCATATTATAAATACAAAAAAAGTTCATAATATTTTTCACAATGTTGAGCAAGGACAGAACTAGCAGTGGGCTGGGTTGGCCCAACCCATATATATATATATATATATATATATGTTTTTCTTTTCTTTTTTTAATTATCTTTATTATTTTATTTTATTTTTTAATTTAGTTTAACCCAAATTAAGTCATTAGTGTATATTTTAAGTCCTCTTAATCCAAATTGAACACTCTCAAATAAATATTGAATTCCCTTTACTTGGGATCCCAATAGGAATAAGATCTTCTCCATTTGAAAATCTCTTTATTTATCTATTTCATGGTTCAAATTTTATTTCATCCTAATAGACCTAACCCAGTAAACCCCTTAAATGCCTTGTATTATTTAAGTTTTCTAATGACTATCCTAGAAAAAAAAATCCTAGAATTGCCACTGATCTAAGTATGCCTCTTTTTATTATTATTTTTTTTTGGTACTATCGAGATTTAATTAATATTTCTAGTTCACACCAAAATAATTTCTTGGCTCCATCCTTACTGTTGAGAGAGGTAATATAGTGTGATTGGTGATAGGTTTCTAATATCATCTTGTCATTTCTTTTTTCTTTTTCTTTTTCTTTTTTTTTTTTTTATTTTTATTTTTTATTTTTATAATAATCATCTTGTCATTGTCACGTCAACAATAAGATTACTCTTATATATTATATGCATTTTGTCAAAAATGAAAAGTCACATAGAAACTTAATAATAAAATTGTTTACAATGTAATTATTCCTACAAATATGGATATATCTTTTTTAGATTATGTTCTGGAGGGAAAAAAAAAAAAAAAAAATCGGCTGACACATGGCAGCATATGTGTGAACGATGGGTCACAAAATCAATAGATTATTTTATATGTTCCTTGGTTCTTGATCTTTTTGATACTTCCAAATGAAACAGAACATATCATGGAATCTCACAATGTACACTTTTTTTCATTAATTACCGAGTGGCATCCAATATACATTATAACTTCTTCTAAATGCACATTCGTGCATGTGGAAAAATACAAGTCAATGTGAAACTGAAGATCACAGTCGTACTCGTGTCATTACCCCTGGTCCTTCTGAGACACATTAATATCAACGAGGCACATAGTGTGAAGGCTTTTTAATCAATGCCAAAGGCCAACACACTTGGAATATGTGTGTGAGAGAGAGAGAGAGAGAGTCTTTGGCTGAGATCGAATCTTTTTGCATGAAAAGAGGGAATCTATTGAGCAACTAGAAAGGGAAACACTTTATGAATGTTTTTATCTAGAAATTTCTAATTTATTCATAATCTAATTTTATATGAGGACACTAATAGATCAAATGTTATCGGATACCTTACAAACTATTATACTAATGAAATTCTTGCATTAACTTATATTGATAAAAGATATGAATTTAATTAGTGTGATTTACCATTCATGTGGTGAGACCAACCATTTATGTGAGAAGGGGATTACGCATTTCTTTGTAGTCCTGAACTACCAAATAATCACTCAGAAAGAAAAGTGAAAAAGATATGTCATCAATAAATGTAGTGTCTTCAATAAATGCCTATGCAACTACTCGTCATCAAATAATTCAGGCCCAAGTGTGATGTGTGAGAACTGAGAAGAAAGCCGAAATCTTTGATCTTCTTCCTTTTTCCCCCTTAAATATGTGTTCTTATGGAGATGGATTTTATACATCTCTATTACAAACCATGAGTCCTAGTTAATAAGACTAAACAAAAACCTAAAGCAAAACTAAGACTCTCATCTCAGGTTTTCAAACCTACCCTCATAATTCTTCTTAAACCAACACTTGCAAATTTGCAATCCCTCGTAAACTCAAATCTGTCTAGATGATAGATTCAATTCATCTATCTCACAAGCCTAAGTCCTATTAGGCTATTACCCCCACTCACTTTTGTTGGGTGCACCGCACCTTTTGGTGCCAGCCCACACAATAGCAAAGCCCATGATGGGCTTGTCTTGTAGTGCACGAAAAGCAAGTCTCCTATTTCTATAAGAAAGAGAAGCAGTGAGGCGGCAGGTTTATATATAAAAGGACGTGTGTGTGCGTGCTTTTGTATCAGTTTTGAGAGGAAGAGCAGTGCACTGTGCGGCACTAGTAAGAAAGAAAAAAAAAAAAAAAAAAAAAAAAAAAAAAAAAAAAAAAAAAAGTGAGGTTTTTTTCTTTGGTTCAAGACACACACAAGGAGATAAATAGGGGGTTTCTCTAGGAGGAGTTTTGGGTGCTACAACCATAGAGAGTTGAAGTATTCAAGGGACATCTTACTACGTTATTGGTTTCACTGGGTTCTAGTTTTTTTGTGGTGAGATTGTATTTATTCCTAGGGAATGATTTCTCAATTTATTGTGAACTCAAGTTTGGGCATAAACTTGAGTATTGTAATCTCTATTTTATTACAGTGGATTGATCGGATTTGCCCCATGGTTTTTCCCTCTACACTGGAGGGTTTTCCACGTAAATTTGGCGTGTTCTTGTGTGGTTGATTTTCTTGATTATTTCGTGATTATTTATCTCTCTATTGCTTGGAAAGTTATTTAATTTAATTCACACATAGACTGTAATTTGGCCTAATTAATTAGCGTCAAGAGCTTCCGTTGTCCCAACAAGTGGTATCAGAGCCCAAGGTTATTTGGGCGTGGTTGTCTAGTGTTGAATTAAATGGAATATACGTCAGGTACTATGATTAAACTCTTGGCATCAAATTATTCAATATGGAAGCCAATGATGGAGGACGTCCTTTATTGTAAGGACTTACATGACCCTATCGAGGGTGATAGTGCCAAGCCAAGCAGTATGCCTTGACAAAGAGTGGGCCAAGATGCATAGAAAAACCATTGGTTGTATCAGACAATGCATCAAAGTTAGTGTGTTTCATCATGTATCTCAGGAGACAAAAGCCGACACTCTTTGGAAAAAATTGGAAAGTCTTTATGAGAGGAAGACTGCTCAAAATAAAGCTTTTGCAATTAGAAAGCTTGCGCATTTAAAGCTTAAAAAGGGAAGATCCGTTGCCGAGCATCTAAGCGAGTTCCAAGACTTGGTTAATCAATTGACTAGAATGAATCTAGTGGTAGATGACGAATTGCAAGCATTATTGCTTCTGAGTTCTTTGCCTGACAGTTGGGAGACTTTGGTAGTGTCACTTAGTAACTTTGCTCCGAATGGTGTGTTACAACTTGCAATGGTCAAGGATAGCTTGTTCAATGAAGAAACTAGAAGAAAGGACATGGGCAAAGATGATGCACAGGCTCTTGTCACAGAGAACAGGGGGAGGAGTAGGGGTAGAAATTCTAAAGGGCGCGGTAAATCCAGAAGTCAGTCACAGACAAAGGGAAAAGTCAAGTGTTTCTACTGTGACAAAGAGGGTCATATAAAAAGAAATTGCAAGGCTTGGAAAAATAAGCAAGAGACAAATCAGAAAAAGGCGGATGATCATAATTGTCATGTTGCAGATCCTTATGATGAGTGGGTGATTGACTCAGTAGCTTCCTACCATGTCACTTCAAGAAGGGAGTTCTTTACTTCGTACAAAGCTGGAAACTTAGGCAGAGTAAAGATGGGTAATAAAAGTTATGCTGACATAGTGGGAATTAGTGATATTTGTGTTGAGACCAATTCTGGATACACCTTAAAATTGAAGGATGTGAGACACATTTCAGATATGCGCTTGAATTTGATCTCAATTAGTGTTTTGGATAAAGAAAGTTATGAGAGCCATTTAGGCAACGGTAAATGGAAACTCTTTAAAAGATCGTTGGTGTTTGCCAGAGGAAAGATTTGTTGTACACTTTACAAGACTTAAGTAAAGTTATGTAGGGACGTGGTAAATGCAGCTCAAGATGATTCCATGCCTGATTTGTTGGCATAGGCGGCTGGCTTACATGAGTGAAAAAGGGTTGCAGATTTTGGCAAAGAAATCTCTCATTCCATTTGCCAAAGGTATGCCAATAAATCCTTGTGACTATTGTTTATTTGGCAAACAACATAGAGTATCATTTCGTAGATCATCTACCAGAAAATCCAATGTGTTAGATTTGGTTTATTCTGATGTATGTGGTCCCATTGAGGTGGAGTCCTTAGGTGGCAATAAATATTTTGTTACATTTATTGATGATGCTTCACGAAAGGTGTGAGTGTATGTTTTGAAAACAAAAGACCAGGTATTTCAGCTCTTCAAGAAATTCCATGCCATGGTGGAAAGAGAGAAAGGGAAGTCTTTGAAGTGCCTTCGTACTGACAACGAAGGTGAATACACGTCTAATGAATTTAAAAACTACTGCTCAGAGTATGGCATTAGACATGAGAAGACAATTCTTGGTACCCCAATACACAACGGTGTGGCAAAGAGGATAAACCGCACTATTGTTGAGAAGGTCAGATGCATGTTAAGAATGGCTAAACTACCTAAGTCATTCTGGGTTGAAGCTGTACAAACTGCGTGCTACCTAATTAATCGGTCTCCATCAATTTCATTGGATTTTGATATTCCAGAGAGAGTGTGGACAGAAGAGGATGTTTCCTACGCACACTTGAAGGTATTTGGGTGTAAGACATTTGCACATGTGCCTAAGGAACAGAAGTTAAAGCTTGATGATAAAGCCACTCCTTGCATATTCGTTGGATATGGAGATGAAAAATTTGGTTACAAGCTATGGGATCCTAAGAAAAAGAAGATGATCAGAAGTCGAGATGTGGTTTTTCATGAGAATGAAAATATTAAAGATTTTGAGAAATCTGAGAAGTCAAAGTCTACTGTTGAAGGTGTTTCTAACCTTACACCTACCTCTTCGTCCTCAGATATTGCCACAGATATAGAAGAGGTGCAAGTAGAGAATTATGGTGATGAGCCAGCAGGAGTTGATGGTGATGATGCAATAGATACAAAAGGTGTTGAGCAAGGGGAGCAGCCCATTCCACCAGAGATGGAAGAACCTCAGGTTAGGAGGTCTACCAAGGAGCGTCATCCATCAACTAGATACTCCACTTCTGAGTATGTTTTGATTACTGATGAGGGGGAGCTAGAGAGCTTTCAGGAAGTACAGTCTCATAAGGACAAGCAGAGCTGGATGAAGGCTATGCATGAAGAGATGAATTCTTTGCACAAGAATAACACTTATGAGTTAGTTGAACTTCCTAAAGGCAAGAAAGCATTGAGAAACAAATGGGTGTTCAAGCTAAAGAAAGATGGTGAGAAGCTAGTGAATTACAAAGCTCGATTGGTGGTTAAGGGTTTCAATCAGAAACAAGGGATTGATTTTGATGAGATTTTCTCTTCAGTGGTCAAAATGAGTTCCATTCGAGTTATTTTGGGATTAACAGCTAGTTTGGATCTTGAGCTTGAAAAAATGGATCTAAAGATTGCTTTTCTAAATGGTGACTTGGAGGAAGAAATCTACATGATTCAGCCAAAGGGATTTGAAGCAAAAGGGAAAGAACACAAAGTTTGCAGATTGAAGAAGAGTCTTTATGGCTTAAAGCAGGCTCCAAGACAGTGGTACAAGAAGTTCGACTAATTCATGGTGGGCCAAGGGTACACAAGGACAGATGCAGATCATTGTGTGTATGTCAGATAATTTCCTAATGGTAAGTTTATCATCCTTCTGTTATATGTAGATGATATGTTGATAGTAGGACAAGATGCTAATATGGTTGGTAGTTTGAAGAATGAGTTGTTTAAGTCATTTGATATGAAAAACTTGGGTCCAGCTATACAAATTCTGGGTATGCAGATTCTGCGTGACAGGAAAGCCAAGAAATTATGGTTATCACAAGAGAAGTACGTTGAACGGGTTCTTGAAAGGTTCAACATGAAGTATGCTAAGCCAATCAGTACACCTCTTGGTGGTCACTTCAAACTAAGTAAGAAATCATGTCCTTCATCAAATAAAGAGAAAGAAAACATGACATCAATTCCTTATTCCTCTGCAGTCGGGAGTTTGATGTATGCCATGGTTTGCATACGGCCAGACATTGCTCATGTAGTTGGTGTAGTCAGCAGGTTCATAGTTAATCTAGACAAAGAGCACTGGAAAGCAGTGAAGTGGATCTTCAGGTATTTGAGAGGTAGCTCAAAGTCGTGCTTGAGTTTTGGTAGCTCTAAATCAGTTTTGGAGGGTTATACAGATGCAGATATGGCAGGTGATCTTGATGGTAGGAAATCTACTTCAGGGTTCTTATTTACTTTTGCAAGGGGAGCTGTATCATGGCAGTCTAAACTACAAAAGTGTGTTGCTTTATCTACAACTGAGGCTGAGTATATTGCAGCGACCGAAGCAGGGAAAGAGATGCTTTGGATGAAACGGTTTCTCCAAGACTTGGGTTTGAAGCAAGACGAGTATGTAGTCCATTGTGATAGTCAAGGTGCACTAGACTTGATGCAAGAATTTTACGTATCATTCACAAACGAAGCACATTGATGTGAGATACCATTAGCTCAGATTAATTGTTGATCAACAATTGATGCAATTAAGAAAGATTCATACATAGACAAGAATCCAGCTGACATGTTGACCAAGGTTGTGCCGAAAGAGAAGCTTGTGCTTTGTGCCGGGTCAGCCGGCATAAATTCTAACTAAAGAGTTGGAATGAATATCTCCTTCCTCAGTGGGCTGGAGGGGGAGATTCGTTGGGTGCACCGCACCTTTTGGTGCCAACCCACACAATAGCAAAGCCCATGATGGGCTTGTCTTGTAGTGCACGAAAAGCAAGTCTCCTATTTCTATAAGAAAGAGAAGTAGTGAGGCGACAGGTTTATATATAAAAGGACGTGTGTGTGCGTGCTTTTGTATTAGTTTTGAGAGGAAGAGCAGTGCACTGTGCGGCACTAGTGAGAAAGAAAAAAAAAAAGTGAGGTTTTTTTCTTTGGTTCAAGACACACACAAGGAGATAAATAGGGGGTTTCTCTAGGAGGAGTTTTGGGTGCTACAACCACAGAGAGTTGAAGTATTTAAGGGATATCTTACTACGTTATTGGTTTCACTAGGTTCTAGTTTTTTTGTGGTGAGATTGTATTTATTCCTAGAGAGTGATTTCTCAATTTATTGTGAACTCAAGTTTGAGCATAAACTTGAGTATTGTAATCTCTATTTTATTATAGTGGATTGATCGGATTTGCCCCGTGGTTTTTCCCTCTACACTGGAGGGTTTTCCACGTAAATTTGGCGTGTTCTTGTGTGGTTGATTTTCTTGATTATTTCGTGATTATTTATCTCTCTATTGCTTAGAAAGTTATTTAATTTAATTCACACATAGACTATAATTTGGCCTAATTAATTAGTGTCAAGAGCTTCCGTTGTCCCAACATTCCCCTCACACACGCAACTTACTCCTAACTCACACATGTGGGCTTATTTCAACTCCAAAAACTATCAATCTAGCTTTTTGAAAAACACGATTCATGTTCTTCTACGAACCTTGTTTACATATCAATCAAAATAATAATAATAATAATAATAGAACCTTCTTTACGTGGCTCCCCTCACATGGGAAACCCACCTTGGGTTGAACCGTTGAAGCCCCCGTTACCATTGAAGCCATCAAATTCTTAAAAACCATGCATGTTTATGGGCTTCAATTCATATTCTTTTGTGAACTAGGAATGCCAATTTAATTTTTTTATATAAAAAAAACAAGAGTTTCCTTTCACATTAAGAAAACAAAATAGTCCTAATTAGTAACGAAAAACATTGAAATAATTTAATTTTCAACATCTTTTGACTTTTGATCAAATAATTTATTTGTTTTGGAAAAAAAAAGGAAAGATAAAATGATAATAAAGGATCTAACTGTTGATTTTTTTTACTCTATACAATAAATAATAAGTTGGCTCACTGTTAACCATGTTGTGCATAGTGGCAATGACTGGATGGTTATAAGAGTTAGATACTTCTGCAATTTCGATTGTTCTGAATTGGGCTGGCCTGAAGTTCATCTTATACAATATGTTAAGCCCAATTATCTTTTCAAGCCAACTCTGTCCCCTTTTTCCACCTCGTGCAAAAATTTAAATATGCTGCTCTTTCTATCTCTGAGTTATATACTACCAAATTTTATTGGTCTTCTGTTTCCTCCCTTCAACTGGGCCACAACTACAAGGCTTTTCCTTATCGATAGGGTCATCCTTACAACCCTTCTCCCTTATTGTGATTTGTGAGGGATAGAACCCTGGATGTCTCTTAGGTCTCACACGATCCCAAGGTTGTTGCCTGCCAAATTGTCATTTTGATTTGATGGAAAAATGGAAATGCATGTCTAACTCGTTTTGCTTTTTAATTTTTTTTTTTTCCTAGTACTTACTTCCATTAAAATCTACAATTGTTGCGATTAATTAGTCACAAGTTTGGAGTTTGAAGTTTGAGGGTCTCAGCTAAACTCAGCTAAACTTCTTACTATGTCATGCACTCGACAAAACCATTTAAACCCTCTCAACTTAATGTTTTGGTATGTATTAGATTTTGATGTCGTTGAGAGGAGATGATGATGCCAACCAGGACAACCATGCTCCATTTGAATTGCAAATAGTGCTCAAGTGAGTTAAATCGTACCGTCCAAACAATTGCTATTTTCTTTTTGTCACCAACAATGGTGTACAAAATAACTGATAAACACGAGATGATATCTTATACAACCTAGTTGCATTCACATAATATCTTATGTTTTCAATAAACACAAGCCTTAATTATTATGAGAGATTTTCTTTATTATCCTTTTGAGGAGAATATTTTTCTTCATGAATCAACTGATATGTCTAGATAATAAATAAACTAAAGATGATAGGGAATTTCTAACATCTTAATCCCATGTTTAATTCTGTATCTACCAATAATGATAAGGAACCCACCATTTGGGGAACTGTACAGAACAATTGCTCAATTTTGGTGGAAGTTTCTCTACCACAAATCTTACATTATCCAATAACAATATTAAATTACTCCCAACGGCTTTGATGATCCAATCAAAACACAGATTTAACAATGGGACCCATTGATCGGTTGGTCACCAAAACTTCATTTGGCCAACCCAAACTTTTCCTATGGTGTCTATTAACTCGACTCAAATTCTTGGACCCTGGACTAGCTAGTGTACAAGGTGAAGGTGGTTTAGAATCTTTCGATAACCCTTTTGTACGTTTTAACAATTCTTTCCTTCTTCTTCTATTTTTTCTCTTCTCCAGTTAGATACAAAAATAAATAAATACAAAGAACAATATTGTACCCAAAAATTTTATTTATGTAACCGCAACAAGGATTCTAGTTGGAACTGTGCTCTGTCACGCTTGATCCACACCAGGCTAGGAAATTGCAAGGGAAATGATCCTTGTACTTTCTACTCTAAAGGCCAACCAATAGGATTGGTCAAAGGAGTTTTGGCAAGCAAGTTAGCAATGGCTTTTAGAGAAGAAAGAAGCAAAGTGATAATATATTAAGCAAATTGTTACATTATTAATGGGTGGCCAAGCATTGGTCCGTGGGTAGCTACCAATGTCCTTCCTTTTGGTCGGCCAAGCGTGAGAATTTAGTTGGGTTGATAGGCCTTGGCCCGGTCCAGCCTGGGCTTACAAAGTCCACCCTCTCCCCAAACTAATACATTTAAGCAAATTATTTGAAATACGCATAGGATAAAGTATTACCTTATACATCTCGTATAGGATTTCGGTCTATATAACGTTTATTGTTGTAAATTTTTTTTTATTTTTTATAGTGATATAGAAGTGAGGGTTGAAAGCTTGTGTATTTGTCCCACATTGAAAACATATTGTTGGTGAGTAATACAAAAAATTACAAGGAATAAAAAATAATTAAATACAAATTGGACTAAGGTGCAGATATCTCGCTTCTTTAAGGAGATTCAAGCCCTCTACGGTTAGAGAAATTATTCAGTCCACCTGGTGGACTTGCCTAATAGTCCACCCACCCAATAAAAGAATGCCAAGTATGATAATTAGTTGAATCAATCCTAGTCAGATTTTCCTTTGCTATAAAAGTTAACGGCGTTTAAAAAAGAAAAGAAGAAGAAAAAAAGTTAACGTGTATTGCAATATTCTGGTATACCTCTCTCTCTCTTCAACCCACGCCAATCTCTCTCTTTTATCTCTTAGTTCCCTGGTTTTTAGAATCACTTTGGGCTACACTCAACTCAACAATGAATTATAAAAGTATGGACAACTTTGTGAGTGATATTGATTACACAAAAAATCGTATATATATTTTTTTGTCTTCTTTTTTCTTCTTCTTGTCGACACTTTCCCCAGAAAATAAAATTTTCTTAGGGGGAAATCGTCAGGGGTGGAGGTTGCAGAGCCAGTGATCAATGAATTAAGTTCACAGAGAACCTTCTTCCGATGCTCTTGCTCGGAAGCAGACGATGTCATTTTAGCCTTCGCTTTGACTTTAGCCTTATCATCATCTCCTTTGTAATATCCATCGCCCCAACCTAAAACAGAGGAACCAGAATAGTCATACGATGACTGCCAGAATATGGCGTAGGTCCAAGTCTCACGCGCTCCTTCAATAAGTGCTTGGAGACGCTGTTGGAGAGTCTCTTGGTTGAAGAGAGCCACGACAGGTTGGGATTGAGCCAGAACAGCCTTGGTGGGGTCCGCAGCTGCAGGTGTGGATGTTGAAGCAGCGGATAACAACTATTGATGGCAATTCTGCAACTACGAAGGTGGTTGCCAAAAAGTAGAGAGATCGGAACACATAAACGACGCAATGTAGAGAGAGGGGCTGGGAACAAAGAGATAGAAGAGAGGCGTGAGGTTGAAAAGAAAAGAAAAAAGTGAGGTGAGAGATTAGCGGCCTTTCTCTATTTTTCGTTAACTCATGTCACACTTATTATTAAAATCTGATTAGGATGTGATTACCCTAATTATCATACTTGGCATTCTTTTATTGGATGGGTGGACCATTAGACAAATCCACCAGGTGGACTGAATAATTTCTCGTTGCGAAGCTTAAAGACCAGTGTAGTAGACCTTCTCTTGACTTGTCCCCTCCAGGATACAATAGCCCAACAGTAATTGTTTGGGTCAGACACAACTCTGCACAAGTGGATGAACCTAAAGCTCCATTAGAATAACACTTTTTCTTTGTCTAAAATTTTCTCAATATGTGCTCCAATATTTTTGTATATTGTGTTATGTGTTTTTTATTGATGGTTATGGAGTCTATTTATAGGCTCATTGGGCCTCCCAAATTTAATCACAAATAATCTGATATGGCCCGAAATTAATCCCCAATTAATCTGATGTTAGGTCAGTTACTAAGACCATTATTTGAAATTCAAATTATTATTAGTTGGCCTTTTAATTAGATGGGCTGGAGTTATATGTGTTAATGAGTCAGATGAGGAGTTATAGGGAGAGTTAATGAATACAACAGCTAGCCCATTTAGTGAGTCAATGTCTGAATATTATTTCCTTAAATACGTGTATAAATATGACAACTCACCAATGGTCAATGACAGATTTTTTTCTTAACAAAAAGGTGACCATTAACTCACTAGTTGCTAGGTGAATATTTTTCAGAATGTATTTGGACACATTAACACAATAGTTACATAGACTTATAAATATATAATTTTTCTCTCCCCTTATCAATGTGGGATTCAGTTTTTTTTTCTTCAAAACACTAACTCCTCACTTTAAACTTATTAACCACATGAAACTCCCATATCTTCACATTTAATTTTTTCAATTTAAATTAATATTATTTCAAATTAATATTAAAATGTTACAACACATACAGAGCCTTGAAAGTGTTTATAAGGTGGAACAAATACTAATACTTTAAATAAATGAAGTGGACCTATGGATATGTGGCTCTACTACTAGCACATGTGCGTGCGAGCATGGTGTAATGTGGCGTTTTAGTGACTATGGCTCTTCTAGAGATGTTGCATTTGCTATTGGCACTAGCTTCAATTTTCAATTAAGACTGCCTTTCTAAATGGTGATTTAAATGAAGAGGTGTACATGGAACAACCAAAAGGTTTTATTATGCATGGACATGAAAAGAAAGTTTGCAAATTAGTTAAGTCATTATATGGACTAAAACAAGCACCAAAACAATGGCATTATTATTTGTCTTTATGTGGATGACATGCTTATATTTGGAACAAATATGGAAGGACTATCTGAAATTAAGAAGTATCTAACTTTAAGATTTAAGATGAAAGATCTTAAGGAAGTCGATACTATCTTAGGCATCAAAGTAAAGAAACATGGTGGGGGTTATGCTTTGTGTCAATCTCATTATGTTGAGAAAATTGATTCTTAAATTTCAACACTTAGGAATTAAAGAAGTGAGTACCCCATATGATTCAGCAGTTAAATTAACTGAAAATTCTAGAAGAGTAGTTGCTCAATTGGAATATGCTAGTGCTATTGGAAGCTTGATGTATGCAATGCATGGAACTAGACCAGATTTTTCTTTTGTTGTTTGCAAACTTTCTAGATATACCAACAATCCTAGTATGGAACATTGGAAAGCAATGGTAGAGTCCTTGGATATCTTAAGAAAACCATTGGATTAGGACTGTATTATACCAATTTTCCATTAGTACTAGAAGGTTATATTGATGCTAGTTGGATCACTAGTGCTAGTGATAACAAGGCAACGTCTGATTGGGTATTTACCCTTGGTGGTGGAGCTGTTTCATGGGCTTCTAAGAAACAAACGTGTATTTCATATTCCACAATGGAATCTGAATTTATAGTCTTGGCAACAGCAAGCAAAAAGGCAGAATGGCTGAAGAATTATTGGATATAAAGTTGTGTCTACAACTGATGCCATCCATTTCTTTGTACTGTGACAGTGAAGCT
Source organism: Fagus sylvatica (assembly GCA_907173295.1). Classification (NCBI taxonomy): domain Eukaryota; kingdom Viridiplantae; phylum Streptophyta; class Magnoliopsida; order Fagales; family Fagaceae; genus Fagus; species Fagus sylvatica. The sequence continues at coordinate 30,045,283 of OU015768.1, read as the reverse complement.
ACTATGTCTAAGGCACAGAGTAAAGTTTACAATGGAAAGTCTAGGCACATTAGCTTATGACATGAATATGTCAGACAACTAATAGTAGACAGAATTATTGCCATTGTGTTTGTACGATCAAGTAAAAACTTAGCGGATCCTTTCACTAAGGGGCTCTTAAGAGATTTAGACTCCGTTTGTTTCGCTATAAAATATTTTCCGAAAAATATTTTTAGATTTGCGAGTGTTTGTTTCGTTGTAAAATGGTGGTCAAACGGAAAATAATTTCTGTTGACCAGAAAATCTTTTGTTAAAATTTGGAAAATGGTTTACGAAATTTTTTTTTTCGTAAACCATTTTCCAAAAACGCATGCCTCACCCCCCACCCCTTCTGCTCTATCTTTCACACAACACTGAAAAATATTTTCCGGAATGTAATCAAACACAGAAAAACAATCATTTTCCCTGAAATCATTTTCATCTGAAAACATTTTACAATGGAAAATATTTTACTGCGAAACAAACGCAGCCTTAGTGAAAAGTACATTTAATGGAATGGGTTTGAAACCTTGTGTGTAAAAGTCACTTGTGATGGGAACCCAACCTTATATTATTAAACAAATAATATTAAGGTTTAATGGGTAATAATAAGTTACAGTTATGTGGTTGGGATAGCACTGAAACATGTATGTTTTATTATGATAAACTCGTTCTAGGATATTCAGTGCGGACTGTTACGTTAAATTTGAAGATGAGTATTTACTCTTAATGAAGTTCATGTTATTCTTTAAAGACTAAAATACACTGTACATCCTCTATGTTTGGTCAATTTTGATTTTGTTCCCTAATGTTTGAAAGTTTTGATCCGCTCCCTCTTCATTTGGTTCTGTTTGTATTTTAGCCCTCCTGTGTAAAAAACTTTGGACCCTGAACGTTAAATGCGAACTTAGCTTAAAACAACGTACTTTTAATTCAGTAAAACAATGTCGTTTTGAGCCACGTCACTAAAAAAAAATATTTGAGATTTTATTTCATTTTCTAATACATATTTCGGTTTTTTTCCAATTTTTTTCTAATTTAGTAATTTACTTTAATTCTTTTTTTTTCTCTCTCTCTCTTTACATTTTCTCATCTAATTTGCCTTTTCTCTCTCTCTCTCTCTCTTTACATTTTCTCATCCGCTTTGCCTTCTCTCTCTCTCTCTCTCTCTCTCTCCTATCGATATCCCTCACCAGAATCACACAAATACTCCTTGAATCTCCCTAAAAAGACCATCAGATCTAGGAGTTGAAGAAGGCTAGCCTTTGATTGTGATTTCCGCCGCTGGGTCCGCAAAACCGGAATGAAAAGCAAAACCGGCAGTGCGATGGGGGAGGAATGGGGGAGAAGGCTAGAGGGTTCCGACTGATTGATGGCGACGGCGCGATATCGACAGTGCGGGGCAAGGCTAGTTTGAATCGGGCTCGATCTTCCGGCAGTGCGATGGGTTTTTGTTTTGATGGGCTCGATCTCCTTCCAAACCTCATCACGTCTTTTCCTATTACAAAATATCGACTTAAGCTGGGGGAGCACAGAGGCTAGCAGGGTTCCGTCACTGATTGATCTGGCGACGGCGCGAGGCTAGGTCGACAGCGCGGGGCAAGGCTAGTTTGAATCGGGCTCGATCTTCACAGGTGATAATTTTCATTCCTGGTTTAGTCTATGAAATGGCTTTGACTATTGAACAAGCTAGGTTTTGTTATGTTAAGGAACCTGAGTTTTTGTCTTCTTTTTGATGGGTAACACTGTAGTTATAACTTGATCTTAAATTGTGTCCTAAGAAAATCATGCTAGTGTTTTGTATAAACTACTCATATGTGATTTGGAAAGAGTTCAAGATTTTCCCAAAGTAATGGTCCTCAGATTTTTCCGAAAAGGAGATATTACAAAATTCTGTAGTGACTATTACACTCACCTCAAGCTATGGGAAAGAATTACTCACCAAACCCTGTTTGTAATTGCAATCCTAGTTGCATGTGGTGCTATGAGTAAAACTTTGGAGAGTAGAACAGAACTGATGGGGTTAAAGATCTTTTGCTACTGAATTGCTTATGGATCCAATGCCCCCTATAAATAAGGTGTTCTCTCTAATTAGACAAGAGGAAAGACAAAGATCCATTGGTTCTCTCAATGGTTCTTTGAATAATCCCTTTGTGGAGTCTACTTCCTTGTTATGTAAATCTGAAGGTGCAAAATATGGTGCTAACAAACATCCATTGGTCACAAGAAGGAAAGACCAATGTGTACCCATTGTGTTCTACTTGGCCACACAATGAACAAATTCCATAAGCTCCATGGATTCCCTCTAGGACATAAAACTCAAGGCAAAGCTCCTGCAGTAGCTAATTAGACTTCTTTGTCAGGATTTGGATCCAATGCTCATGTTCCCTCAGATGAGATTTTTCCTTTACAGCTTTCTCAGGTGTAGGCACAGTGTGAGCAGTTGCTTGCTTTGATCAATTGCAAGAATTTGACAAATACTATGCCAAATATCACCAATTCTCATCATCAACCCACTGCCAATACAGCATCCTCATCAACATTCCTGTTTAAGTAGTGGTTTTCTCATTACATACTACCTCACATTCCACCATTAAGCACAATTCATGGATTCTTGTGGAGCAACTATTTGTATTCTCTTTCTTGTTTTACCAGTATCACTTCCATCATTGCTACTTTGAATTGCCTATGGCATCTTGTTCCTTCACACACATAAGCACTTAAGTTATCATCCTCACTTATTTTGACAATGTTTTGTGTGTTCAATCTTTTCATTTTAATCTCATTTCTTGAAGTTAGTTCATTCTTCTGCTTGCTGTCTCATTTTCCTGCATTACTGTTTCATTCAAGCCTTCACCCCTTGGAGGATGATTGGACTGGGTGAGCTTCATAATGGACTCTACATTCTAGAGTCACCTACTTTGTAGTCAAGATTTACTCAGTCAATTCATTCTTCTTCTTTTCATTATGTTAACAACACTGTTGCATCTATTGGCAACCTCATTGGTACAAGGTTATGGCACTGTCGATTAGGACATCCATCCCCTGATAGAATGCAATTTCTGCATAAGGTTGTACCAGACACCATTTATTAAGATTTCAATTTTTGTGATGTTTGTCTTTTAGCTTCCCTTTCTCTGGTCTAAAACTTCATGTTTTTTATTTGATCCATTGTGATACTGGGGTCTTATTTCTTACCTACACATGAGTTTTAAATATTTCTTCATTGTTGATGACTGTTCTGGAATGGGTTTATTTAATCTTCCAAAGGTTACTAGATCCTTGCTGTATTTTTCTTACATATTGAAACTCATATACAAAGATAAAAGCCATTAGAATCATGGTCTTGAGTTCATCATCCTAATTTTTTTATTAAGCTCAAACCTCTTGTTCAAAACACCACAACAGACCCTGTGGTTGAAAGAAAGCATCATGCTCAATGTAGCAAGCATTAGGTTTCAGTCAATGGCGTCTCCAAGCTACTCTTATTTGAAAGTGTTAGGTTGCTTAGCTTATGCATCTAATCTTTCCTCCCATAAGACCAAATTTGATACAAAGGCTTTTCCATGTGTCTTTCTTGGGTATCCTTTTGGAACCAAAGGATACAAATTACTTGATTTGTCATCTAATACATGTTTTGTTTCCAGAGATGTTATTTTCCATGAAAGTATATTCCCTTTTCATAATTCCACATCTCTAATTCATCCTAATTCCTCCCTTGATTCTGTGTCTGATTCACCTATTGTACCTTTCATTTCTACTTCTCCACCAAGCATACCTTCACCTTACTCTTTACCCTTTTCATTCATTCCTACTTCTTCACTTCCTTTGACATCATCACCTTCCTCACCAGACACACATACTGTTTCCTCAATGTCTTCCCCAAATTTTGATCACTTTGTATCAGATTCCACTATACCTCTAGCTGCACCCCCATCCTACCTTCAAGACTATCATTGCAGCTTGTCTACATCTTTACCAACCTCACATCTGCCCTATGCCAAAACAGATTATCCTATTCAGCATACACTTTCCTACTCCAACCTATATGCCTCACATAAAGCCTTTATTTCAGCTATATCTACCCTTACTGAACCCCACTTCTATCATGAAGCTGTAAAGTGTTCTCATTGGGTTGATGCTATGTCTAAAGAACTTAAGGCTTTGGCAGCTAATAATACTTGGGTTTTGACCTCTCTCCCTCATGGTAAACAACCCATTGGTTGCAAATGGGTTTACAAACTCAAATTCAAATCAAATAGGACAACTGAAAAGTATAAGGCTCGTTTGGTGGCTAAAGGGTACAATCAAAGAGAAGGAATAGACTATTCAGAAACTTTGTCGCTCTGTGGCCAAGCTTGTCCTATTATAAGTTTCATTGCTATTGTTGCAGCCAAGGGCTAGTCCATTACACAGCTTGATGTTAATAATGCCTTCTTACATGGAGATTTGGATGAAGAAGTATTCATGACTTTACTCCCTAGTTTCAAAAGTCAAAACAATGTTCCTAATCAGGTTTGTAGACTCACTAAATCCCTTTATGGCCTTAAGCAAGCCTCAAGGTAGTGGTTCTCAAAGTTCTCTTCCACCCTTCTTGCATATGGTTTTGTTCAATCCAAGTGTGATTACTCCTTCTTCACCAAGACTGTGGGTACTGCATTTCTTGCTCTCCTGGTTTATGTTGATGATATTTTAATTGCCAGTAATGATGCTGCTTCAGTCACCAATCTTACTGTTTTCCAAGACCATCATTTCAAACTCAAGGATCTTGGCCCTACCAAATATTTTCTTGGGTTAGAACTTGCAAGGTCTCACAAAGGCATTTCCCTTTGCCAGAGAAAATATACCTTAGACATTCTTCAAGATTCAGGCTTCCTAGGCTCCAAACCTGTGAAGTTTCCCATGGAACAGCATCTCAAGCTCTCCAAGGGTGAAGGCACTTCTCTTCCTGATCCAACAGTTTATAGAAGACTTATTGGGAAGCTGTTATATTTGACTTTTACACGACCTGACATTTCTTACTCAGTTAGCAGATTAAGTCAATTCATGGACCATCCTTATGCTCCACATCTTCATGCAGCTCATAGAGTTTTACAATATCTAAATGGATCTCCAGGTTAGGGATTATTCTTTCCTTCCCACACCACATCCAACTTAAGAGCCTTTTGTGATTCTGATTGGGCTGGATGTTTTGATACCCGTCGATCTGTTACTGGGTTTTGTATATTTCTTGGTGATTCCCTCATTTCTTGGCGTTCTAAGAAACAATCAATAGTTTCTAGATCCTCTACTGAGGCCAAATATAGAGCCATGGCTGTTACCACATGTGAGATTACTTGGTTGTTGGCTTTACTCAGAGATTTTCATCTCCATCATCCCATGCCTGTTGTCCTATTTTGTGACAATCAAGCTGCTCTCCACATTGCCTCAAATCCAGTATTTCATGAACGCACTAAACACATTGAGGTTGACTGTCATTTCATTCGAGACAAGATTCAGGATGGAATTCTTAAAACTCTACATGTGGCTTCTGCACACCAGCTTGCAGATATCTTCACCAAACCACTTGGTTTTGCTTCATTCTCTTCTCTTCTCTCCAAGTTGGGGATTTTGAATATCCACTCTCCAACTTGCGGGGGCATATTACAAAATAGCTCAAGCAAGCTCAAGCACTGTGAAGAACAGAACCGAGAGCTGAAGCTTGAAGAAGAACAGCTTGAAGTTGAAATAGACCAAAACGCACAACTTCACTAATAATATAAAAGTGCACCATTTCACTTATGGTTTCTCTTTCTTTCTCATCACACGTGTATCTTTATTATTGGGTTATTTTTTTAAGTAGTGGAGTTAGTTACTGTATAGCTGTTTGTTACAGTTTGTTAAGCTTAAGCTCTTCTTGAAACAGAGCTTCTTTCTTCTGTATATATATAGCAGACAATGTAATCCCTTTTAGTTTAATAAAGTGAATAGAGATAAACTTAACCATTAAGCTTTGTCTTAGTTTCTCTCTTTCTCACTTCTTCTTCTAAAGTCTTCTTCTGGAAGATCTTGTTCACTATACATTTTTCATATTTCCCCAAGATCCTTGGGCAACGAGAAGCTTCCTTAGCGTGAGATCGACAAATTCCTTTTCAACATTTGGCAAGTCTGTTCAAACGATGAGTAAAGGTTTTTCAAAAGGTTGTCCATGCTCATCGATGTGATGAGGCTCTTGGAAGACGAAGAAGACTGTTGATACCACCTTGTTGTGTGTTTGGATTTGTAGATGGTGGCTTGTTGTGTGTTTGGATTTTTACAGAGATAGGGATTGGATATTTCTTTTAGTGTTCTTGTGTTGGTTTTTGGTGGTTTCAGTTTGTTAGCTTGAATTGGGGACTGAATATTTGGCCTTGGGTTTGCCTTTACCACCCTTAGTGGTGGTTGTTGCAGTATTGGAGCTCATTGTGGGTTTTGGTTTCAGTTTCTACTATTTTCCTTGATTTTCTCGGCAACCAAACACAGGGTAACCAAACACAAAAAAATCAGAAGAAGAAAAGTGAGATTTTTATCTTTTCTAAGAGAGAGAGAGGGAAGAGAGAGAGAGAGTTTTTTTTTTTGCTTGAATTAAATTAAATTAAATTAAATTAATTTTATATTTTTGTTTTTTGTTTTTTTTTTTACTTTTATGAATTAAATTAAATTAATTTTTAATTTTATGTAATTTTTATATATCAAAGAATTTATTTTATTATTTATTTTATTTTTATAATACGCTTGACAAGTGTCATGATTTTATTGGACCACTTAGGACATGTGTCAGGTCTATATGGCATTTAACGGTCAAGGGCTAATGTTTTTGGACGGGAGAGTCAAAATCCAAACAGAACCAAACTAAGAGAGAGCAGATCAAAACTTTTAAACATTAGGGAACAAATTCAAAACTAGCCAAACTTAGAGAGTGTACAGTATATTTCAGTCTTCTTTAAATGTCTAAAATAATAGGGACATGAAAATGAACTTCACCTATATGGACATAAGAAGTGGAATAACTTCTAATAAAAATTCAAGGTTTACTTTTAGAAATGTTTATGAATGCTAGGATAGAGCACTTGGTTAAGTGCAATTTTTATTGTGAGTTTATTTGTTTAAATTGGATGGAGAGTGTGTGGTATTTCCTGTTTCCGATACAAAGAGTCTTGGTTTAAGCTGAGGCCACCATTGACTTTGTTAGAAATTTGAGATGCTTACACTAATTAAAGGTTTAAATCGAAAGATATATTTTTGTATGCATGATGATATCAGTATTTGACTAAACACTTCATATCACTAAGTAGGAGATTGTTGTAAATTTTATTGTTTTATAGTGATATAGAAGTGGGGGTTGAAGGCTTGTGCACTTATCCCACATTAGAAAAATACAGCCTTGAAGATGTTTATAATGTCAAATAAACACCAACACTTTAAATGAATAAAGTGGACCTATGGACATGTGGCTCTACTACTCGCACACGCATGCGCGCGTGGCGTAATGTGGCACACTTAGGACTTGGGCACGTGCACATGTGATTAAGATCGGACGGTGATCTTTTAATTTATTTAAATTAAGTGAGATGCATTGGATCATAACTCATGGAAGTTGTTACTGTGTACAAAAATTACTATTTATGACAGTTATTAATTACTTTGAATAGTTATATTGTTCTGGAATAGTGCCAATTAATGACTAAATTATGGAGCCTAATCAACTGTCAAATAGACTCAAATACACAGTTTTCGTTTTGAATACTCTTTAAGGGAATTAGAAAAATTTGCTTTCTGTAATTGGTAACTTTGTTGTATTTTGGAGGTGAATTATTTTATCCTTGTAGCAAAACTCTTTTAGAGTTGGGGCAATTATCACCTTAAAGAAAGTGATATCATGCCTCAAAGTCGCATTATTCTTTCTGATCATATCAAATTCTTCAGCATTTATTTCTTTGTCATACTTTCTTTTATTTATTTCCCAATTAAAAATAAAATTATGGAGATCAATCTATTTTTTAAGACTTTTTAAAGTTATATATATAGTGGAAGAAATTATGATAGAACGGCTTCTAGTTAAATTGATAGGACCATACCATTTTTATGTATAAAGGTGAATTTTTATTGTAATTTAAACATTTCATAGACTAAGCATCTTTTTATATAATAGATAACTAAATAAAATGCATATTTTTAATATAAAAAAATAAATGTTATTTTCTCATATATATTTAGTCGAGGTGCGCGCAAGTTGGTCTGGACACCCAAGGTTATAAAAAATATATATATATATATATAATTCACTGTGCAAATATAAATAAAAGATATAAATTACTGTATTTCATTGATTCAAGTAAAATTTAAAATTGTCTGTTCTAGTATTCTTATACTTAATAGATTTATCTAAACGGTTTAAATCTTAGTATGATTTTTTTATTTATAATTATATAATATGGTTTATTATTCATAAAAATAATAATATGACCCTATCAACTTTTATAGGACACCGCTCTATTGGAGTTTCTCTCAAAGTCTCAAAGATAGTTTGACATGATGACATCCTACGAGGCTACGACAACACAAAGAAAACAACATTTTTTTTTCTTTATGACATCTAATGTTTTAATTTAGTCCAAAAAAAATATAACTTCAACTTTAAAGTGACAAGTTCGCAGATTCGTTGAAGGGTACATTCTATCTGACCCTCAAATCTGGTTGGAGAGGCAAAGAAATATTAGAATTGTGTCACTATCACCGTCTCTCATTAAGCAAGCTTCATCCAATTTTAACTGCTACGTGTGCCTTATCCCAAAGATTGCTTGTAATAAAACGTTTTAATAACTCACTGTGCCAAAAAAAAAAAACCCCAAATATTTTAACATTTCATCTTATTAGACTATTTTAAAGCAAGGTTACACACACAATTTATCATAGTGTCCAGTTTTAATATGTTAAAAAATTGTGTCAAATACCACTGGTTGGTCCATCTAACAGTAATGTTAGATGGATAGTAACTTACCATTTTAATAAGTTATAAAATGCAATATATATTTTTTTGATAATCTTTGATGTCCGGGGTTAGTGTTCCGTAGATACGCGTATCTGGACTAATATCAGGAGGACATGCAACATTCTATTAACACGTGTATCACGATAAGCGCAAGATTTTGCCTTGGATATGTGGTCCCGAGGAGACTCAAATTAGTGACCATTGAGGTACACATTCAATAATTGAATAAAAAAGGTTTATCTTTAAATTTAAAAACTATAATCGGAGGATCTAAAGTCTTATTCCACATCTCAAATCAGAAAGCCCCTCCATTTTTTTTTAAAGTCTCCATTTTATTTATTATATTTGGTCGGTAGAATCTACCCAAATTGACAGTAGGAGATAATGAATCGCACCAAAGCCAGGTGTGGTATCCCAGGCCCCCCCCCCCCCCCCAAGAAAAAAAAAAAATCTAAAGCTAAAGCTAATTGAGCATAAAATATCTACGAAAAGTGCAGTCCCTATCAAAATGCAACACAATTCACACAACCTTTTCAACTTGAACATACACTATATTCCAAAATTAAGCTTACAGGACCCACATTTTGTTCCATCTTTAGGCCACCAAAACAAGTGTGCACCCATCAACCTAAAGGGACTCCCCCAATGGGCGGCTCAGCTCTTATATCAAATCCTTCATCATCCAAGTATCCTAAAAGTCATCCCTTTATACAAATCCATCATCAAATTCTCAGCTCTTCTTTTTTTCTCTTATGGCATTACAACGTGACCAAATTAAACAGCTGGATGATGCTCCTTCTCAATGACATCCACGTGGCAAAAAAGTTAGCGTTCATGTTATATATGTGGATAACGTAGGAGAGGGTTAGGTGGATTGCGTCACTGACACTGTGCCAAGATTATGCCTAATCTGTGACAAAAACAACGAGATGAACAAGAGAGAGAGAGAAAATAGTAGTAATTCTTTGCTTTAATTCTGTAATAGTGTAATGTCTCCCTAAGGATCCACTACATTATCTGTGGAAAAGCATTTCATTGATCAATTTGATAATTTCTGGTCTGCATGGAATCCTCTTTACTCAACTCCTAAGCTATGTGTCAAACGTGACATGAAACTTCAGCTACCAAACAACTATATTCTTTTTTCTTTATTTTTATTTAAAATCTATACTTTAAAGGATTGAAATATTAAATATATAGAGCCTTTTATCTAATTATCTATATTCCTATCCATCTTCCCTTCTCACCCCTATATGGCTATATATAACAAAATAAAAGATTATGAATTAAATACATAAACTTGTAAATTGCCTGCTACTATATATGCTTACTAATTAAGACCAATTTGCGTAGTTGATGGTGAACTCTCATGTTGATAGGTGCTTTATCCTTAGTATATGAAGATGAGTTTTGAGTTTTCATGCGTATATGTAATATGATATATCTATGTTTTGTTGTTTGGAAAACTCCACGTGTAGGTTATCCAGCCGTATACCCTCGGAATAAAGATAAGGTATACATATTATATAGTATGTGTTGCTGTAATTTTAAGACAAGGTGATTGGGTCACATCATTTGAGCAGGTTAAGTTGAAAATTAGCATATTCATTGTCAGACTTCCAGACTAGTGCAAGGCTGGCATGCAGGACGCCTACTTTTTCTGCTTTTCTTAAATATGTATTTGAACCTCAATTTTTTTGGAGTAATTTTATTTTGGTCCTCAAAAACTTTAAATATTTCATTTTAATCCTTAATCTTTTAAAGCATGTTTTATTTTTGTCCTTACTGACTGTCAGCTCGCTCATAGAATCTGTTAATGTCATTTAAGGAATGCTTACGCGTCACATTATAGGGCTTAATTAAAATTAAAAAATGTTTAGCATGCTTAGTGGGCAAAAAAATAAAAGCTACATCACCTTAAAAGTAAAATTCACAAAATAAAATTAATATTCTATATAAAATTAAAGAAAAATTACAATAACCTTTTTTGCATTCTTTGAGATTTTGCAAAATGATACTCCGCTCCTCCTAATTTAAAAAATAACACTTCATTTGCTCACATTTAAAAAAAAATTAAGGACGGAGTGTTATTTTTTAATATAAACGAGGGGGCAACATGTCGATTCCTAACAAGTATGAGAGGACAGAATATTATTTCCTAAAATAAGAGGGACAATGTGTTATTTCGCACAACCTCAAGAAAGGTTCATGTAATTTTTCCTAAAATTAATCTCATTTATTTTCTTCATATTCCCCACTTTCTTGAAAACCAAAACCAAATGAAGCAATTCAAGATCATATCAAGCACGTCTCCTAACATCAGAAGTTGAATTGATGACCCAAATATCTGTCCTCATAAGTGTCATCCACCTCCTCCCATCCTTGGTCCCCTTAACCCAACGCCACCCACCCATTCCCAAATTCCATGTCGGCCTCGGCAACTCTTCTAGGTGCGTCTTCCTCTGAGTTAATGTCGAGTTCCCAAACCTCACTCTCCATAACTTTTCCATGCAAAAAAGTTCCTCCTCATCAATCTCTCTCTCAATGGTGTAGGACAAAATATGGGGTCAATTTTTATCATTTGTTAATTTTTTTTTTTTAATTTTCAAAAATTTAGAAGTTAGACTTTTATTTCCTTGATTTTAAATGTCTTTATGGATTTTCTAGAAAAAAAAAAAAAAAAAAAAGGTTTTATATGTATTTATCCTCGATCTTGACTGTCTGATTTGTTTGTGAATGAAATAGAATAAATAAATTATATTTAAAAAGTATTATGAAAAAATGGAGAGTCTAATGCAAGCGACAGTGAAAGGAGTGATTATTCAGAATTCTGAACTACAAATAAATGCGTAGTCCCCCTTTCATGTAAATGGTGGGTCTCACTATTTAAATCCATGATGGGACCCACCATTATGTGAGAGGAGGGATTACGTATTTATTTGTAATCCAGGACTACTGAATAATTTTCTCAGTGAAAATTGGACTAGTTCAAATAGGGGGAAAAAAAATCATTTTTAGGTTAAATTTGGCTAAAAGTTTTAGCTAGTCCATTATAAATGCTCTAAAACTTAAATTTTTACATTATTTTTAGCTAGTCAATGGATTCTTCAAAATTTTATATTAATTTTACATTTTTATTTTAAAAAATAAATAATATTTCTTATCAAAAGTTGTTAATCATGAATATGATATACACGACATTTTAGGAAGATTAATATGTTTTATGTTATGTTTATTAATTTTATTTCCTAGTAATAATTATGCCATTTGAAATCAAGCCATTTAAATTAGGATAGAGGTAATAATTATTTTTGGGAGGGGGGGCAACGCCAAAACCAAGCTGCTAATATACATTGATTATTTGAAAAAGACAAAATCAGGCCAAATAAAATAAAATGATATCAAAATAACCTATAACTGTTGATTCAATACACTTTTTGCCAATATCTAGAAAAACCTAACTCGCATATGTGCTAAATGTTTAGTGTTTCATTTTAAATACAAAATAACCAAAGGAATTCAACATTAAGAAAGCCTATTAGTTTATAATTTTTAGATTTCTTTGCCATGTTATCAATTCAAAAGAATCACTATATATATATATAATATATATATATATATATATATATATATATATATATATATATATATATATATATATATAAGCTTTTAAATGCTTTTCACAACAAGTTTGTCACTACATAACCAGCCTAGCATTAGAAGTTCAATCTTGACCGCAAAAATAAAATATAAAGAAAAAAAAATTCAATCTTATGTAACATGAAAAAGCTTACTCTCAAATCATTAACTAAAATTTCACTTTGACAATGGAAGAAGAGATAGAAGAAAAAGAAAAAGAAAACACTCTTTGTCGAAGATAAATATTGAGTAAATTATACTTTTTGTCCCTTAAATTTTGTATAAATTAGACTTCCATTTCTCAAATTTAAAAAATATGAATTTAATCTGTAAAATTTAAAAAGTTTGAACAATTAGGTTTCTCCATCTATATTTTTATTTAAATGACTAAGAAAATTAAAGTACCCCATATTTTAAGTGATTATAATTGAATCAACCTCATATATAAGGGACTAAAATAAAACTAATTTCAAATGTAAGGAATCAAATTAGAACCGACCTTATATTAACAAATAGAAGGAGGGACGAATTATTCTCTCTTTGAAATTTCGTCACCAAAATTGAATTGACAAAATCGAACTTATTCTAAACCAAAAATTCTCTAAAAGTGAAAAGTCTTACTTATTTTTTATATTATCTTAACTTTATTAATAATTGAATGATTGAGAGATAACAATTAATAAGTGAAGTTTCAGATTTGGGCATTGAGAAAAGCAGTTGAGCATATAATTGACGTGGGCAGAAAACCAGTTGCTCACGCTGGAATTGCCGCCAAAATTACCGGCAAACCCCCGACCAAATTACACATGACACGTACGTTTGCCACGTCACCACCAAACCATCACGTGCTCTCTTCTCTCATTCCTAAATTCCCCACGAACCCCCTGTACGGACATCCACAAAATTTGTTAATTTATTTCATTAAAAAACTTGAATCCAAACAAGTCAAAACACTTCACTGCCCGAGCAGCTTGTAACCGTTTCGACCATCCAATCAAAAACTGCCACCTCAATTCTAAATAATATCATATTTCTTACACTTATATAGACTTATAGTACACACAAAGAGGAAAGTGATGAATGGCATTGTATGTATTTCACTGTGTTTTTTTTTGGTTTTTTCTTAAACGGCTTAAGGCCCTACTTTAACTTATTATGGTACTTTTTGTTCCTCTCTCTCAATCTGGTTTTTCCTTGGTTGTTGGAGGAGGCATAATTGGATGTGTTTCTGAATATAAGTTTGTATAGTATTATTATTATTGTTATTGAAATCTTTATACTTTAAAGGTCTTTGTGTTGGTTTGTGGGAATTGAGAAATTTTGGAACAGAAATGGATGATGAATATGCTAAGCTTATCAGAAGGATGAACCCTCCCAGGTATGTTGTTTTTTTGCTATGAAACTAATTTTCTTTTGGGTGTCTGGGTTTTTGTGAGGATTTTGGTTTTTATGGTTGTGGGCTTTGATTGAAAATTTTGTGGATTATATGGTAAAAGGGTATGTAAATTTTTATTTTTTTATTTTTGGCTTCAAGTTTTAATTTTTTTAAATAATTATGGTGACAAAAAAGAAGAATTTTCCTTTGCATGCACAAGTTATCCTTTTTTTTTTTTTTTTTGGGACCTTCTTTGTGTGAGTTTTTGTTTGGTTGCTTAGAAAGTAGAGGAAACAAAAGAGAACGAAAACTGAGACCTTACATGTTTAATTATGTATTTTACAATCACTTGGTGATGGGTTTTTTAATTTTCTGAAGAAGTGTTCAGCATTACAGCTTTTATTACTTTTAATGTCTTTTTTTTTTTTTTTTTTTTTTTTTTTCTTTTTTTTCTTTTTTCCTTCATGTTTTCAGCAATCAGATAGTGCTTCCTGATCCTTGCTCTTCTTAATTAAGTGAGCTTATGGTTCTTTAAAAGTTTAATCTATTTTGATTATTTTTGCTTTTGACGTTTGTACTTGTTTTTCTCTTCTTTTTTTACTGACCTTTTTGCTGATTATATAGAGATTTGAAGTGTTTGGCTTCTATTAACTGAATTAGTATTCATAAATTTCTTGGTCTCTCTATTTTTTTCTTTTCTTTTCATACTGTGTTTATAAATGGTGCCAAGGTTCTGATTATGTGTCACTGCTGAATATACAAATTTTATTGAAATTCACCCTGTTTACAAAACTTCTGGTTACTCCCATATCCATATGAATGATTCTCCTGTTCATTTGATTTGCCTCTTGTTCTTGCAGAGTTGTGATTGACAACAATGCTTGTAAGGATGCCACTGTTATTCAAGTAAGGCTTGGCCTCTAACTCTATATTTATTGGGGAGATTAATGGGGTCTTCAATTTTTATTTTTAATTTTGTGAAGCAAATGATATGTTAAGGCATTATATTAGGGCTTTAAAGAGTGGGTGTTAACTAATGTAATTTCTCTGACTTTGCTAAGTAAATTGGACTAAGAATTATTTTTGTTAATTTTTTGTTTTCAGGTTGACAGTGTAAACAAACATGGGATTCTTCTGGAAGTTGTCCAAGTTCTTACAGATATGAACCTTATAATAACTAAAGCATACATCTCATCTGATGCTGGATGGTTCATGGACGGTACTGATTCTGATTAAACTTCCAGAATTTTAATTGAATTTAGAGCTTCTGACTGTTTTCTCATCTTTGTCTCTTTGAAATTTGATGTTTCAGTGTTTAACGTTATTGACTATGATGGGAACAAAATCAGAGATAAGGAAGTCATCGATTATATTCAAAGGGTAGGAACAATAACATGAGTGCTGTTCATCTTTAAATATTCTTTTCAGTTGTCCACTTGATTTGGTATAGAATAAAAAAAATTCTGTCTAATGTTTTATATAGAATAAGCATTGTTTTAGGTGCTTTATATAGAATAAGTGTTGTTTTAGGCCCTTATCTCTTTGTTTTCTATTATCTATGGGGAGGGAAAAGGCGTGGGGGTTGAAAAGTTTGTCTTGTGACGAAGTAAATTGTCAAAAAGCTTGTCATTTCTCATGTTATTTCTCAATTTTGCAGAGACTTGAATGTAATGCCAGCTTCTCACCCTCCTTGAGAGGGTCTGTTGGGGTAATGCCCTCTGAAGAGCATACCTCAATAGAACTCAGTGGAACTGATAGGCCTGGCTTATTGTCTGAAGTGTGTGCGGTTCTCACAAGCCTTCACTGTAATGTGGTGAATGCTGAGATATGGACACACAATGCAAGGGCTGCAGCTGTAGTTCATGTCACAGATGATTCCACCGGGCGTGCAATCAAAGATCCGAAACGTCTCTCAACAATTAAGGAATTGCTTTGCAATGTCCTCAAAGGAAACAATGACTTGAAGACAGCAAATACAATTCTTTCACCCCCCGGAGTTACAAATAGGGAGAGAAGGTTACATCAGATAATGTTCGCTGACAGGGACTATGAAAGAGTTGAAGGAGCTGGATTAGGGGGAATTGAGAACAAGAACACTAGACCTCATGTAACCGTGTTGGATTGCAGCCAGAAAGATTACACTGTGATTACTATGAGGTCAAAAGATCGGCCAAAACTGTTGTTTGACATCATTTGCACTTTGACTGACATGCAGTATGTTGTCTTTCATGGAATGGTCAACACAGGGAGGATGGAAGCTTTTCAGGTTAGATAAATTCCAGTAAAGATGATGTTAGGAATTATAATTGACCCTTGTGGATTTTGTTGACTGGACCATTATGAATTCAGTGAAGTATGTGTATTGGTCAACAAAGAATTTGACTAGTGAAGTCTTACTGATTTGCAAATTGCAAAGCCATAAAGCTAATTCAGATTTCATGAACTTATGACTATTTTAAACCTTATGATAACCTTGATTTCTCTCTCATATTGGGTGGAATGAGCGGACTGTATTGGACATTATTTAACATGCTACATTTTTGTGTTCTGGGGCTAGGGATATGTTATCTTGTTATTATCTTTATATTTCAATTTAACTAGAATATTCCTGTTTCTGTAGGAATTTTATATTCGACATGTTGATGGCCTCCCTATTAGTTCAGAAGCTGAGCGGGAACGCGTTGTACAATGTCTTGAAGCAGCCATTGAAAGACGGGCATTTGAGGTTAGTAGACTTCTACCAGATGAACTTCAATCAAATCTGGCATACTTGCTATGATATACTAAGATATGTTGCTTGGTCATGCAGGGACTGGAGCTTGAATTGTGCACGGAAGACCGGGTTGGTCTCCTCTCGGATATCACCAGAATATTTCGTGAGAACAGTTTATGCATTAAAAGAGCTGAAATTTCGACGAAAGGTGGACAGGCCAAAGACACTTTCTATGTCACAGATGTGACGGGTAACCCTGTCGACCCCAAGATTATTGATTCAATTCGCAGACAGATAGGCCACAGTGTACTTAAGGTAAAACATAATTCAAGTATTTCATCAAAGCCCCCTCAAGAAACTACAATGGGATTCTTATTTGGAAATTTCTTTAAAGCTCGGAGTTTCCAAAGTTTCAAATTGATCAGATCCTACTCTTAATATCTTCCTGTATATTCTCAGAAGTAGAAACTGTACAGAGATATCAGCAAAATCGAAACTACGACAAAATGTATAGGGATAAAGAAACATGTAAGTAGGAACCTCCCTAGAGGGTTGTGTTATATGTTGATTTTCTATAGAAGAAACCCAGAAACCACTCTATACTGTGAATAGTACTGGTGGGGTTTGTATATTCTTATGTCCTGTAAGTAGGCTATGTACAGTGTGATGTTACATGGATTGTACAAAGATATGGAAGCTGTATAGATAATTGAGCTCAATCAAAAAGTTATGCAAATGTTAGTATATAGTGTGGTTTTGCAGCATTGTGTTAGATTGAGTGAATATTATAGTGTGAGGTCTAGTCTTCTCTGATCACTACTGCAATACAAGCTATATCCTCCCTTACAGGATTGTCAAAGTTCACTTTGAAAAATGAAGAGTTGTCTATAAAATTTCAATTATTATTTGTGACTTTCCTAAAGTTTGGATTAAAATAGAATGATTACAATTCCATCCATATTAACATTTTTTACATTTAATAGACAAATCCACACTTCAATTTCCTAATAATTTACTTTTTACGGTTTGACCCAGTCATAATTCATTTCCACAAATCTTTTAATTACCATATTTTGATTCCCTAAAAATTGGATAGCAACGAACTAATTAGGGAATCACAAATTTACCAAAAACAAAAAATTATTAAATATAATCTTAATAATTTATGTTAATTAAATTGTTGGGCTAAATATAATAATAAATTATAAAAGAAAAATTGTACATCTTCTGTTATAATCATATTTTATAAACAACCGAAAATGATCATCTCCATTTGAAATGAAATAACGTAACAATGTGTATACTGTTAGATATAGGAAATAAAATCAGAATCATGAAATGGACAAATGAAAGAAATGAGAGATTTTTACATAACAGAGTTTAGTTACAAACCAGTTTATAATCAGTTTTCTACAAACTCACTACGTGGCAAATAATAATAGGTGTATTATTTAAACAAGTCACGTGACTTCTTAAAGAACATGTCATGTGACTAAAATATATATGAATGATCTTATTAATTGTCATATAGTGGTTTAGCTAGCTGGTTACAAAATATCTATACTTTTTTAAATAGACATTTATTCTAGAAGAGAGTTTGGACTTGTTCTCTCATAATCTAATTCACACACACCGACACACGCACGCATAGACATTGATGAAACGTTGTGCAACAGAGTTAGCAACTCGAATAAGCAGAGCTCTGATCTCCGCCTCAAACTACACGAAACCAACTCGTACATGGACTTCTTCGCTGGAGCAGACCCTCCACCAACTCGGTTGCCGCGACTCGCTCACCCAACCACTCGTCGCCCGAGTTATCGATCCCTTCCTCCTCACCCACCACTCACTCGCTCTCGGTTTCTTCAACTGGGCCTCTCAGCAACCCGGCTTCTCTCACAACTCCCTCACCTACCAATCCATCCTCAAGTCTCTCTCTCTTTCCCGACAGTTTAATGCCATTGACACTCTCTTTAAGGAAGTCAGAGCCCACAACATTAATCTAAGTTCTTCGGTTTATGCTTCCCTCATTGCTTCTCTGATCGTAGGGAAGAAGACCCAGAATGCGTTTTTGGTTTTTAGTGAAGTTAGCTCAGTGATTCAAGAACTTGGGCCTGAAATATGTAACTCTCTTTTGGCTGCTCTTGTTTCTGATGGGTATTTCGAATATGCAGGAAAGGTGTTTGAGGAAATGCTTCTGAGAGGTGTTTCTTTCAGCACTCTTGGGTTTGGTGTGTTTATGTGGAGGTTTAGTAGAAATGGTGAGGTGGGTAGAGTTTTAAGCATGTTGGATGAGGTTAGGAGAGGTAATTTGGAGATTAATGGGTCGGTTATAGCTGTTTTGATCGTTCACGGGCTTTGTCAGGCGTCAAGAGCGTCGGAGGCATATTGGGTGTTGGATGAGCTGCGAGGTAGGGGATGCAAACCTGATTTCATGGCGTATTGGATTGTCGCGGAAGAGTTTCGGGCAATGGGGAATGTGCCTGATACAGAGAAGGTTTTGAAGAAGAAGAGAAAACTTGGGGTAGCTCCAAGGGCTCATGATTATAGAGAGTTCATATTTGCTTTAGTTTCTGAGAGACGGATATGCGAAGCAAAAGAATTGGGAGAAGTGATTGTTGGTGGAAGATTCCCGATTGAGGATGATGTGCTTAATGTGTTAATAGGATCAGTTTCAGCCATTGATACTGCTTGTGCAATCAACTTTTTTAAGTTCATGGTTGGAAAAGAGAGATTTCCTACACTGCTGACTTTGAGCAATTTGAGTAGGAATCTATGTAAGCATGGGAAGACTGATGATTTGTTAGAAGTGTTCCTGGTTCTGTCTTCTCATGACTACTTCAAAGATTTGGAGAGTTACAATGTTATGGTTTCATTCTTGTGCAAGGCTGGGAGAGTGAAAGAAGCCTATGGGGTTCTACAGGAGATAAAGAAGAAAGGATGGGGCCCAGATGTCTCATCGTATAATTCTCTCATGGAAGCATGCTGTAGGGAAGATCTACTGCGTCCTGCTAAACGGCTTTGGGATGAGATGTTTGCAAGTGGGTGTGGTGGGAATTTGAAAACATACAACATTCTCATTCAGAAGTTCTCAGAAATAGGTCAAATTGAGGAGGCTCAGAGGCTCTTTTACCACATGTTGGAGAAAGGAGTGGTACCCGATGCTACAACTTACAGGTCCCTCCTAAGAGGGCTCTGTCAAGAAACAAAGTTAGAAGCTGCCTTTGAAGTCTTTGACAAGTCTGTTAAACAGGATATTGTTCTTGCACAAACCATATTGAATACATTTATACTATATTTATGCAAAGAAGGTAAGTTATTTATACTATATTTATTATCACATCGACAATTTTTTAGGACTTTGCCAAAATTGGTAGTATGAAAGTTTAGTTTTTTGGGGCCAAAAAAAAAAAAAAATGTTAGTTTGTTGCTTCTATAGGTAATGTCATTCTATTTGAAAATTCACTAGCTATGTGTTTATATGTTCATGCAGGTCATTTTCTAGCTGCTTCTAAGTTGCTCTGTAGTGTCACTTGTGATATAGGACATTCAGACTCCCATGTAATTTTACTAAAATGTTTAGCTGATTCTAGAGAGGTTCCAATTGCCATTGAGCACATTGAACAGGTTCGAAAAGACTCACCTTCAACATTGCAAGTTATATGTACTGAACTTTTGGCATCGCTTTCATCTTGCTCAAAATCAGAGGCAATTTTACAGTTGCTTCAAGCAATACATGAGATGTCTAATTTCCAGCAATAATGGTACTTGGAAGAGTATGTGCAATCGATAACTCTCTGAATGTTAGTCTGGCAGATTAGTGCCATACTATGGAATTCAAAGTGAAAATTTTGGCTCCTTGGTATGATAATAAAGTGTGAACAAAACTGTTGCTCTGTTCAATCTTATACAAAGTATTGTTAAAGTGTGCATGGAGAGAGTCCAGAAAAAATGCAAAGAGACCTATCATCTACATAAAATCCAATTTTCTAGATGAACACTACATGTTTATCCTATGAATTGGCATATCTTCAGCATCATCCTCGACTACATTTTGTTCTCCAAAAGTTTCCATATTATTGTTATTGCCATCATTTACTATGTTGGTTTGTTGTTGTACCACCAAGATTGTGGTGTTGCCCAAAAAATCTGCTGAAGTCAATACCTCACCAATTGCTCCCAACTCCACTTGTTCATTCCAATCCACTAGCCCTGATATGAGAGGTGATCGTCTATCATGGCGTCTTCCCACCAGTATAAGTTCATAATTGTTCTCCATGGATCGAATCACAGAAATGGTCCCGGTCCCATCTGTCACCACCTCCTCGATGTACATGACGTGATAGTTTCCTGCCATACTGAGTCTAAACTCACTCACCACCTCGCTATCGAGCTTCCTCTCCTCCTCATTGCCACTGGCAACACTTTCATTCTCAAGGAATCGAATCACTGTCAAGCTGATGTTGGGATGTCCAGCCATCCGTGCCCCTATAGCTAGTGCCTCCCAATCATCAGCTCCACCCAAGAAAAGAACAACAACTCGATATGAAGACCAGGTTGTTAATATAGGTCTCGTGGTTTTCTGGTTGCCGTGGTCAACGAGGATTGCAATTGAGCAAGGTGCCTTATCAAGGACATTATTGTTCAGGATCCTAATGGTCTTTTTGTGTGACCCCATTGCACCATTGGCATGGATGTCCTTATAGAAAGGAACTATAATGAGGGAAGTCCTTTTGTCAAGTGCTAGTGAACACACATCGTCATGCATGGTTTTACAATGAGAAATTGCTGTAAAGGGGAAAACTGTGACAAGTCCATGGCTACTGTGCTCATAGTATCTGAAGGCATTGACAATGGGTTCTGAGGGACTGGCTTTGGAAGAGGGTCTTTTGGTTAGCTTGTGGGTGATTAGAAGGGGGTTTGCCCGGCCAACAAGCTCAATGAGGTGGAGTAAGTAGATGGAGAGAGGGCTTTTTTTGCTTGGATTCAAGGCCTCAAGGAGGTTAATGATGGTTGGAACATTTTCTTGGTCATGTATGCAGACTAGTATCCGGAGTTCGGAGTCTGGTCTCAAGTGCATCACAGTTCTTCTCTTGTAGACCATGTACCTTCTTGAAGGATCATAAAGGTACTTAATCATTGGTGTGATGGCCCCCGTTACAATCACAATGGATATGCACAGTATCACAAAAGCTTCATTGTCTATTTTCTGCACAATCATAGAATACCAGATTTTCAAACAAGTTAGGTTCAATCAGGAGAACGTATTATTATAGATAGCAGTCAGCAAGTGAGCAATTAGAAATTGTAATAATAAGATAAATTTGATGCATACCTTATTTCTCTCCATCATTTTAAACATGTTGAGCTCGATTACACCTTGGACATTCATGACAAGTCCCATCGCCATTGCATCCCTTAATGGCATATTGCAGTAAAAAGAAATCATAAAGGCTGCCAGAAACTTGCCAAAGGCAGCCACGAGGGCGATGAATTGCACTGCCAAATAATTTTGAAACTTAACAGCAAAGATATCTATAAGCAAACCATTTTTGACAAAGTAGAGTGGCATAAAGATCCAGGTGGTGATGAATTCAAGCTTCTCTGTAATCACTGACCCTACCGGTGGTCCTGGTGGAATAGTAATCCCAAGAACAAAAGGGCCATAGTAAACGTTTAAACCAGTAGCCTGACAACAAAACCCACTCACCAAGACCGCTACAAACAAGACAATGACGTAGGTTTCTTTCAATGGCTCCCCCATTGGATTTCGTCGTATTATATAGAAAACCACAGGGCGAATAACGAAAGCAATGACAACTCCAACAACAATACTGGTAAATATTGTTGATGGAAATATATGTTTGTCACCAGGTGTTTCACGCCCCAGAACAGCGCGGGTTACCACACAAACACCAAGCACGCCACTAATCATAGAGGAAACCAATGCAATTCTTCCAAACTCAGAATTTATAATCTTGAGCTCAGTGAGGAAATAAGCCATGGTTGGGAAGCCAAGCAGAGAACTATTTGTGATACTACTGGAAGTGACAAGGCTATCTTTGGCTCCAAATTGATGGCGCTCATTATGACATAAGTACAGGTCAAGGTTAGGAGTATTGGTACCGCCACCGAAAAAAAACCCAGAGCAAAAGTCTTCTTGTTAATTGTCTTTAGTAAACAAAGATCCATTTGAACTCCGATGAGGAAAAGGTAGAACATGAATCCAAACGAAGATATTATATCAATCAATATGAAACTTCTGAGAGGAAATAATTGGCTTATAAACCATGAATTCCGGCCTAGAAACGATGGACCAAATATTATACCACCCTGGTAAATCATAAGCAAGAGCAATAAGTATCAAAATTATTGTTGCATGCACTCTTGATCTTGTATTATAGAATCAGGTAAATATTACTACATATTAAGGTGTGCACACATAACTTAATATGGACATACATCTACTTATTATGGATATCAACGTTCATGAATATGTCCACGATCTATGGATGCATGTTCACATTTTAATAGTGTGTACATAAGGTATTCATTTGGTGATGAGCACGTATCCTTGGTTGTTGAGTTGGATAAATAGAGTTATCTTATTCAAGTTTTCTAAAAAACATAAAGTTTGGAAGGTAGATTATTAGAAAGAAACAATAAAGAGGGTTTTAAGGAGAAAGCTTACTAGGATTTGTGAGACCACGATGGGTTGGTTGAGAGGCTTGAGGAGTAGTTTGGTGAAAAGGATGAGTCCGGTAGCAAGAGCGACTTGAAGCAGCAATAGAGGCATTGAGAAATGTAGAGGATTGGAGTGGTGGAAGAGACCATCTGCTGTATCTTGTCTACAGTGGTGCATAAGGATGTGAATTTATCGAATGGGGCTTTGCCGGCGTAAACGGTGATATCATCAGGCTTCATAGTGGAAGCCATGGTGGGTGGGTGGAATTGAGTGGATCCTACCTTCATAGTTGCCTTCGGAGTTTGGTAATGAATTTTTGGCTGTGACACTAGGCATGCCTCTCTGGCCTTTCAAACCATAATAATAGAAGAGGAAAATGATGAATGAAGAAAAAGAAAAAGTAAAAGAAGAGAGAGAGAGAGAGATTGATACTTATTGCTTGTTAGCAACATGAAGACCATTCATCTCAGGTTGTCATTGTCGATCTAAGTTTAGACTAAAGTCCATTTTTAACCCTCTAATGTAGGGAATGTTTTTATTTTGGTCCTCTAATTTCAAAAGTTTTCATTTGGACCATTTAAATCTGTTTAACTTTCAAATGAGCTATTTCATCCAAATATGTTAGCCTGTCCTCCCTCCATTAAGTGTCATGTGTCATCCAATTTAGCATATTTTATTATTATTTAATTCAATTTCAGCATTTTTAATAAAAAACAAAGAAAATAAATTTCTGAAAAATAAATAAATAATAATAAAATGAATTTTAAAGAAATTTTTTTTTTCTAAAAAGAAAAAAAAATTTCTTTAAATTTCATTTTATTATTAATAATTTATTTTTTAGAAATTTATTTATTTATTTTTAATTAAAAATGCTGAAATTGAATTAAATAATAATAAAAGATGCTGAGTTGGATGACATGTGGCACTTAACGGAGAGATTGCTAACAGATTTGGACGGAAATGACTCATTTGAAAGGGTTTAGGGTTCAAATGAAAATTTTTGAAATTAGGGGGTCATGAAAACACCCCTTAAATTAAGGGGGCAAAAATAGACTTTAGTCCTAAGTTTATATAGGAATGGTTAATATTAGCCATCTTAAAAAAAGAGATTTTAGATTTTAGAAATGATTCACGATTTGGCTAAACAATGTTTAAATATATATCTATATATATATATATATATTTTTTTTTTTTTGGTGCACTTTCAATGGGGATATTTATTTTCTCCTCATTTCTCTTAATAATTTTTTAGTTTAATTACATTTCTGGTTCTCAACGTTTGTCTTATATGTCAAAATGTTATCCAAAGCACGTCACATAACATGCAGCAGTGTTATGTGACGTGCTTTGGATGAATAGGAATTTAGCAAACCGAAATTCTCATTCTTTAGATCCGAGTCTTATTGCTGCACAGGTAAGTAGAGTTGCTTCTTCTCACTGCAATACTTGCGATTTCAAGGTTTTTGATAGAGGCAAACAAAGTGGTTGGTCCCTACCGATCCTTCCAAATGTGAAGATTAATTTTGATGTAGCTGTGGGTCCTGATGGGTTTTACCTGACAGTGGTGTGCTGTGATCATAACTCTAAGATTATCGGTGTGTGGTCAGATTTTTGTGCTAGCTCCGACCCTTTTATTGTAGAAGCAAAGGGTGCTCTCCTTGCAGTAAAAAAGACTAAAAAAGAAGGCTCTAAATGGGTTTGTTTTGAGGGAGACTCCCTTATTGTCTCCTAAGCAATACAGGGTCTCTCCCATGCTCAATTCTGGTCTATTGATTGTATTATTGCTGAGATTAGATCTATTTTGCCTTTCTTCTTTTTTCGGTTGGTGTCCCATGTTTGTAGGGACTTCAATGACATGGCCCACTTTATTGCTAAGTGGGCTGCTGCTTGTAAGTTTAGGGGAACCATTCCTATCTCCTCAATCTCGGTTCAGTTACTTGAGGAAAGGGTAGAAGGTGATGGTTCCTCTGTTTGTGGGGCTGCTGTCTCATTTTAGTTGTTATGCAAAAGGTTTCTCATTAAAAAAAAAAAAGGGTTCTTGATGCTTTAAACGTGTCATTTTAATTCGTAACCTTTTATTACTATGTCATTTTAGACCTTACCATTTAGTGGCCAATGAAAAAAATTGACGTGGCTTATGAAATTATTAAAATAAGGGTTAATTACACATGCATTATCAACTTGTGGCTTAGCCCGTTTTAATATTTCATATCCGTGATTTGAAAAGTATTACTTTAAAACCCATGTTCCTTTTTTTTTTTTTTTAATTAAAAAAAAAATGCACAGCCCGTGGACCCTGTCTCATCTTTAATTTGTGTCTTCTTTCATTTTTTATGCTATAAAATAACTAATACTGTGTGTTGTAAACTTGTAATAAATGAGGAGATCACCAATGTTCAGCAAGAAAATAAAAGAAAGAGATCTCCAAGGCCATGGAGGTCTTTTGGAGGAGGAGAGAGAGCTGGAGTATAGATGAGATAGAGGGAGATGCAGATAGGTGATGGTCATCATTGTACAGATATAGAATATAATATGACGTGTTATCCGCAACATCATTTTGTTTTAATAATTATGTTAGTACATCAATTTTTTTCATCCAGACCATGACTAAAATGACACTTCGATAAAAGATTAATGAACAAAATAGATGACCAACTTCTACAATGCAATAAAACATTGTTAATTTAACATTTTTTACAAAGTATTGTTAAAGTCCGCATGGAGAGAGTCCAAGAAGAAATGTGGAAAGACCTATCATGTACCTAAAATCCAATTTTCTAGATGAACACTACATGTTTATCCTATGAATTGGCATATCTTCAGCATCATCCTCTACTACATTTTGTTCTCCAAAAGTTTCCATATTATTGTTATTGCTATCATTTACTATGTTGGAATGTTGTTGTACCACCAAGATTGTGGTGTTGCCCAAAAAATCTGTTGAAGCCAATTCCTCACCAAACTCCACTTGTTCATTCCAATCCACAAGCCCTAATAAGAGAGGTGATCTTCTATCATGGCGTCTTCCTACCAGTATAAGTTCATAATTGTTCTCCATGGATTGAATCACAGAAATGGTCCCCGTCCCATCTATCACCACCTCCTCGATGTACATGACGTGATAGTTTCCTGCCATACTGAGTCTAAACTCACTCACCACCTCGCTATCGAGCTTCCTCTCCTCCTCATTGCCACTAGTAACACTTCCATTCTCAAGGAATCGAATCACTGTTAAGCTGATGTTGGGATGTCCAGCGATCCGTGCCCCTAAAGCTAGTGCCTCCCGATCATCAGCTCCACCCAAGAAGAGAACAACAACTCAATATGAAGACCAGGTTGCTAATACAGACCTCGTGGTTTTCAGGTTGCCACGTTCAATAAGGATTGCAATTGAGCAAGGTGCCATATCAAGGACATTATTGTTCACGATCCTAATGATCTTTTTGTGTGACCCCATTGCACCACTGGCATGGATGTTCTTATAGAAAGGAACTATAATGAGGGAAGTACTTTTGTCAAGTGCTAGTGAACACACATCGTCATGCATGGTTTTACAATGAGAAATTGTTGTAAAGGGGAAAACTGTGACGACTCCATGGTTAATGTGCTCATTGTATTTGAAGGCATTTACAATGAGTTTTGAGGGACTGGCTTTGGAAGTGGGTCTTTTGATCAGCTCGTGGGCGATTAGAAGGGGGTTTGCCCGGCCAACAAGCTCAATGAGGTGGAGTAAGTAAATGGAGAGAGGGCTTCTTTTGCTTGGATTCAAGGCCTCAAGAAGGTTAATGATGGTTGGAACATTTTCTTGGTCATTTATCCAGACTAGTATCTGGAGTTCGGAGTCTGGTCTCGAGTGCATCACAGTTCTTCTCTTGTAGGCCATGTACCTTCTTGAAGGATCATAAAGGTACTTGATCATTGGTGTGATGGCCCCCATTACAATCACAATGGATATGCACATTACCACAAAAGCTTCATTGTGTATTACCTGCAAATTCATAGAATACGAGATTCTCAAACAGGTTAGGTTCAATCAGGAGGATGTATTATTATTGATAGCAGTCAGCAAGTAGGCAATTAGAAATTGTAAATAATAAGATAAATTTTGATGCATACCTTAATTTTCTTCATCATTTTAAACATGTTGAGCTCGATTACACCTTGGGCATTCATGACAAGTCCCAGCGCCATAGCATCCCTTAATGGCATATTGCTGTAAAAGGAAATCATAAAGGCTCCCAGAAACTTGCCAAGGGCAGCGATGAGTGCGATGGATTGCACTGCCAAATAATTGTGGAACTTAACAGCAAAGATATCTATAAGCAAACCATTTTTGACAAAGTAGAGTGGCATAAACATCCAGGTGGTAATGAGATTAAGCTTCTCTGTCATCACTGACCCTACAGGCGGCCCTGATGGAATAGTAACCCCAAAAACAAAAGGGCCATAGTAAATGTGTAAACCTGTAGCCTGACAACAAAACCCACTCACCAAGACCCCTACAAACAGGGCAACCACGTAGGTTTCTTTCAATGGCTCCCCCTGTGAATTTCGTCATACCATCCAAAAAACCACAGGGCGAATAACGAAAGAAATTACAATTCCAAGAACAATACTGGTAAATATTGTCAATGGCATTCTGTAATTGTCACCAAATGTTTGATACGCCAGAATACTGATGGTTATCACACTAAAACTGAACAATCCACTAACCATAGAGGAAGCCAATGCAATTCTTCCAAACTCAGAACTTGTGATCTTGAGCTCAGTGAGGAAATGAGCAATGGCTAGGAAGGCAAGCACAGATTCAGTTTGTGATACTGCTAGAAGGGAGAAGGCTATCCTTGGTTCTAAATTCATGGCGTTCATTATGACTGTTAAGGATATTCCACAGTTGCAACCAACTCAAGCAGTTAAAGAAGATAAAGATCCAGAGTATATAGATATAGATCACGTACCTGTAAAATAGGAGTTTAGCTTTGTTAAGAGTTGTTGTGATAATCCACCACTGTGGTTATCTCTTCTTGTATCTCTCACAATCTGAAAACTTCATATAAATATACACTTCACCTTAACCAATTGGTAAGGCAAACACAAATAAACAATCTGCTCTCTTGAACCTTTACATGGTATCAGAGCCCATAGAAGACTAACGTCAATTTTCTTTTCTCTTTCCCTCACAAACAATTCCACAAACACCTTCCCTGCAATGACAACTCCTAATACCGAAACAACTCTTTCTATCCTTCCCACCTCCCCACATCTTCCAGTTGTTCATCATCTCGTTACCATCAAGTTTAAATCGCGAAAATTACCTGCTTTGGAAAGCCCAGATCGTCCCCTACCTCCGTGGCCAACATCTCTTTGGCTTCTTGGATGGTTCTCGGCTAGCTCCTCTTCAAACCCTCACTGTCACTGCTGCTGATATCCCCACATCTCAACCCAATCCCGATTATCACGCCTGGCTTGTTCAAGATCAGATGATCCTCAGTGCCTTGATCTCTTCCTTGACTAAAAATATATTAGCCTATGTTGTCCGATGCACAACATCCCGAGAGGTTTAGCTTACCCTCGAACGCATGTTCATTGCCCATTCTCAGGCTCGAACTATGACCATCCATTATCAGCTCTCCACTCTCAAGAAGGGGGATTCTTCTATAGTTGACTATTTCCACAAATTCACCGGCCTTATGGACACCCTTGCTGCCATTGATCAACCTCTTAAACAAGAGGAACAAATCTCTTTTCTTCTTGCAGGTCTCGGCTCCGAATATGAGTCCTTTGTCACCACAGTCCAAATGAGAACTGATCTCATCTCTATTGAATCTCTATATGACCATCTCCTGTCTCAAGAGCTTCGTCTGGCCCAGGCACAACCCAAAGTTGACTTAAACCTTGTTGGTGCTCATTTTGCCAACCATGGTGGTTCCTCTCGTGGGGGCCGTGGAGGCTGTTTCTCCAATAACTCTCAGTCTGGCCGCCACTCTTCTGGACAACGCACCTACCGTGGGCGTGGGCGTGGTTGTGGTCCCCCCACCAATAGCTCTCGTCCCACTTGCCAAATATGTGGCAAGATTGGTCATATGGCACTTACCTGTTATCAACGCTATGATAACTCATACTCCAGTGATTCCAACATGCAAGCTCTCCTTGCAACCCCTCAATCTCTCACAAATAATAACTGGACAGATAATAACTGGTATGCTGACTCTGGTGCTACACATCACCTAAATACTGACCTCGCCAATCTGAATGTTCGTGCTGAGGAGTACCAAGGCCAGGAACAAATCCGTGTGGGCAATAGTAAAAGTATTCCTATTAAACATGTTGGGACCACCTAACTTCTCTCACCCACTTCATCCTTTCAATTAAACTAGTCGTAAACCCGTGCGTTGCACGGAAAATTCTTTCATAAAGGCATAATTTAATTATGTTAGTCTCAAACTTAAACAAATAAACTTTGTTTATATAAGGTAATGATCTTCACCATTTGCATCAATAGAAAAATTGATAAGCACGAAATGCCATTAAATATTTGCTTCAACTGGATTCAATTTTTTAGGTGTGAGACAAACATTACCCTAAAAAATTTAGTAGTCATTCAATTGCAAGCCAAAGGATACAATATGGATCACAAAATCAAATAGAAGGTACACACATGCAGTTGCCAATATTGTATCAGATTTAATAAGGGCAACAAAATATTTTGATACTATTAAATAACTATAGAGCTCGTGTCTTTGAACCAATATAATGTCCCAATTCACCACTGTCGTTATCTTAATAATAGATTGGCCTAGTTTCCATTATCACTTATCACCATGTCCCAATTCACCACTGTCGTTATCTTAATAATAGATTGGCCTAGTTTCAATTATCATTATCACTTAATAAATTATGCAAAATTACATGAAAAAACAGACTTCATAAAATTAAAAAATCCTATGAAAAAATTACTACTTATTTGCCAAAAAAAAAATCAAACATTTATAAGAAAATGGTAAAGTGGTCAAATGAAGTTCTAGCCAATTTCCCACTCATTGTGAAATGAAACTATGTGGATCAGAATTCTAAGAGTCATCTGTATATGATGCTTGACATTTAAGACATTGATGATAAGATTTTAAAGAAAAAAAAAAAAAAAAAAACCCCCAAAACCACCCAACTTTAGCATAAATAACATATGTGCAAAACAAACTATTAATGTCAAAAAAAGAAAAAAAAGAAAAAAAAAAAGAACTATCTGACTTCGTATATGGTGCCAATGGGTGACAGCCCATTTGGAAAATATTCAAACTACTTTTTATTTAAGTTTTGGTAGCTTGTAAGTGGTGCACGTGTGAAGTTGGACAGCCCCATTTAGATGATCTTCTCAAATCTCAACATCAGCATTAGTGAGATCTTCTTGTAGCTTCTCTACAAATTAGCTCACTCCAGCTGGCTCTCACCAGATCTTCTTGTAGCTGCTTCAATAGCTATGGCTCACCAACTGGCTCCACAATATCTATGCTCAATAGCTGGCTCCACAATATCTATGCACATTGAGCTGGTCGAGTATTAGAGACCAAATCAATTGCGCCTCATACTTCTCCAGGTAATTATGTACGTAGATAATTTGCCGCTTCTTTACGTCAAAGGATTGGAGTCCTAATTTTTTGGGTCTTTTAGAGACTTTTGAGTAGTCTCTGTGTTTTCAAAGAGGCTTTCGCGTTTAATGATGAAAAGGTTGGGTTTGAAGGAGCAATTTATAGCCGAGAGGGGGAGAGGGCTACAATAACCATTATGCCGATTCATTTGTTTTTTAATTTTAGGACTCAACGTGGGAACTGGGAACAAACAATAACTGAAGAAGAGCTCTAACGTTGAGAAACGATGAGAATCTGAAACGAAGGGTCGAAAACTAAGTTTTTGAAGAAGAAAAAGAAAGAAAGAGCGTTATAGGAGGGCAAGTTGGATTTAATGGGAAGTCGAAAAAAAAAAGTTAACCATTACAGCATGATGAGAAGTGGGGGAGTCGAAAGGATGAGAGGATCCGGATAAGCATGAAGAGGAAGAAATAAAAAAGAAAAAAGGATTTAATGGGAAAGTTATGAAAGAAAGAAAGAAATGTTACCGCCAGGAGCTGAGGAGTTTTTGCGAGAAAAACCATCTGGTTTATCTGAATAATTATGAAGAGGAAGAAATGAAAATTTAATAGAGGAAGAATGACTTGGACTTCTGTGGTTGCAAGGATTTCTGATGTGATAGTGCTTGGAGGAGGCAAAAAACCTTCTCTCAGCTTGGCCTTTTAGTTTATATAATAGATGATGTTTTACATGTTCCCCAAATTTCTCAAAATTTGCTATCTATTCAGAAATTTACTGCTGATACTAATACCTTTGTTGAACTTCACCCTAAATTTTTTAATGTGAAGGATCAAGCTACGGGGAGAATAGTGCTGCACGGCCCGAGTAGATATGGACTTTATCCTTTTCCTTTCTCCATCAACAAACACCACCATTCAAATAAAAATTCTCCTACAGCATTTGTAGGTGAACGTGTTTCACATCCACAGTGGCCTCTTAGGGCACTACACTTCGCACTCTAGAATAATTTCTCGTTTTGGTCTCCTTGTACTTCAATTCTAATAAAAAATTTTGTTCAGCATGTCTTCAGTCCAATAGCAAGCAACTTTCATTCTCTCCATCTTTTTCTCAATATAACTCTCCACTGGATTTGATTTATACTGATGTCTGGGGACCATCCCCAATTTGCTCTCAACATGGTTTTAAATATTATGTATCCTTTTTAGATGTTTCTAGTCGTTATACTTGGTTATATGACCCATGACTAAAAAAGAGTGATGCTTTTATGATATTTTTCTTCAATTTTTTAATATGTTCAGCGCTTTTTTTACTCAATCCACCATTAACATTTTTTGGGGAGGCGAATACTTCAACAACAGGCTCCTTAGCGCATTTAATTAAAAACCGGTGTGGCTTTTCACTCGTGCTTATATGCCACTTCATTGGGAGATGCCTTTCAAAGTGTTGCTCCTCATTAACAGGCCCTTCACTTTTTTCTTCAAAATAAATCACCCTTGAGAAATTATTTAAATCTGTTTCCAGATTATTTATTGTCTCCATGTGCGTGTTGGATTATAATTATTTCTCAAAACATCATGTGCGTGTTGGCCTAACTAGTTGTCTTATAATTTTCACAAACTCTTTTTAGAGAACTCATTCCCTTTTCTCCAAAATAAATCATCACTGCCTCCACAAACACCAACTTCCACTAGTGAGTCCGCTTCTCTACTTGGGCCGTACCCACTGCTCTGCCCACAAGCCCGATCCTGTCTAGCAACTTCTCCTCACACATAATCAGCTTCACGGGCCTGACTAACTCCTCATATTGAGCCCACCATTGAGCCCAACCCCCATACATACACAGAACCTATCCCTGCCACTTATACCAACCCGCCTACCTTATCATTCTCCAACCACACATCTAATACAACTCCAGAAACTTCCCAAACTCCAGCAACCGTATCTGCCACAAATACCTCCCACTCCTCTTCTCACCCCATGATTACACGCTCAAAGAATAACATCACCATTATGCGGGAGCAGGTTTAAAAGGAGAGATGAATAACATGGTTCCAAAATAAACAAGGAATTCGGTCCCAATACGCTCAGACTCGGGAGGTAGATCAGATATATACAACTGAAGATTACATTATACCAAAAAAGAATCCCGAAGAAAAAAAGGAACAAGGCATCTTAAATGGCATTTAACAGGGTTGGGGAATTAGCATTAACAAAACGGTGCATATGAAAATCCGTAGGAGATGAGGAGATGAAGACCATGGAATGAGCAGATCCGCTGAACTGTCGAATTGCACCAGACAAAGAGGCAAGACCAAAGGAGCCGTTTTATTGCTTATGTCAGTCGAAAAGTCCCCATGAGCATAATGGGACGGGGGGTCAAATTCGCACGGCTCTTGGCCATTCGAGTACAATTCCCTGCCATCTCGAGGACCATCTTGCGGACTTCACTGTGTTCTTTCCGATCGTCCCAGTTCAGTTCAACAATTAATCTAGTCATTGGGTGCAATGGGTATTTCGGACACTCTACGAGTTCTTTACATCCCACTTAATTTCAAACAGCCAAAGACTCAGCAGGTTCTAGATGGTGATTAAGGCAGGTGGGAATCAGAAACGGTTTGAACAAGGAAGCGAATTTTAAGCTCTCGGAACTGGGTTAAGACGAGAAGCCGAGCATTGTTTGTATCGAGGACAGACTCAGGGAGTTATCTCGAGATGTTATTTTTGATTGAGACCGTACAGTCCTATTGGAATTACGAGCTCAACCTCTAACTTGGTCACCGTCGATCACTCTGATTGTCTTAGTAGAGAATTAACCTGCCTTTCTTATTTTTCTTTTCTTGTTTGTTTTGGTTCCTCTTACTTTGATTTTTGGTTTCATAATGATTCATGATCTTATAAATGTCGGACTTTTCCTCTCTAATCGCATCTGCTATTAAAGTCTTCTTTTGCGGAGAAGGGGAGGATATGCTATTATGGATGGCGTGAGAAGTGAGCAGAAGAGATATACATCATTTTCGTCTGTAGTGTATGGGAGGCTTCACGGGAGCCACGGTATGAGTCTGAAAAGGTGACCAAAAATACACTACACCGGAATCATTCGGTCAGAAGAAGTGGAAGAGGTATATAAATATTCAGAGAACGGAGTAGCTGAGATAAGAGAAGTATAGTTCGCATTATGCAGAGAGCTCCCCACCCGGGGCACTTAGTATTTCCATTCATCGTGCTGTAAATGCCACATAGACAACTCAATGTCTGCCGATTTGCACGAGATGTATGAATATGTGGTCCCTGCGCGCTCTTTCATGATAACTCTCAATATTCTCTTCCGTTTCCTTTTTGTCACTCTGGCTATCCGGCTGTAATTAGAACGCCAACAGAGGAGCCTGCTGGACTAAAAGTGTTTAATCACTCTCGTCTTGTATTTTTAATGGGGTCTTCTCTGACTCATTTGAGGTATTACTGAGTGCATATCGAGCATACACAAATGTGCTTCGGTTTGGATGGAATGCAGGCTTAAAAACCAACAAATACCACGACGAACAATATCCAGATAGTCTATTGAATGAAGTACTTGTTGCCCATTGTAAACTACTCTGCATTGAGAGACTAATCGATGGAATTTTTGCTATCAAAGACTTGGGCACACCTAAATTTTTGCTTTACTGTTAAAAAGAACTATGAGGTATGGCTCCTATATTACCACAATTCTCTTCAATTGGCAGTCACAACACTCTTACTATCCTTTGGTCAATTCGACTACTACGCCTTATCGTATTCCCGAGATCTCGTGTTATTCATCCTATCCCTCGGGAGTTTATACCAAAATGAGTGAGGAGACAAAAAACACAAAAATCTCAAGTAACTTGAAATCCCATTAGGCCCTCTCATCTGAGGCAAAAGATTGCTCCAGTCTGCTTTTTTTGAGGGAACGTCGGAACATTCCTGATATTTTTACACATTATTCTTTTCTCTCTGCCTATTAACTTTGAGGGAGGAGGCACAGTTTGGTGTTGTGCCTATCAATCTTGGATTAAAAATACTTATTAGGGACTGGCTCTTCAGCTATACTTTGAAATCTCGGGATTTTTAATTTTGGAGTATTTTGTAATGGTTTTTCACACCAGCTCTGAACACTTTGTGGCGTTAAGGACAGTGAGAGCATTTAAGGCTCTAGGATATAAAATACCGGGCATCGCTAGGAGATATCACTCCACTGCTATCCCCCAGGGTCTGGGGCAGATAGCAAACTAATTCATTATCTTTGGGCCGCTTCGTAGTAACACGCGCTCGGGGTGTTTGCGGTGGTATAGTTTGAAGTAAGGAACTAAGGGCTATTCAACTTTTGGTCTATCACCACCATAAAGCAACCATGGGCTAGT
The DNA here is from genome assembly GCA_907173295.1 of Fagus sylvatica. Taxonomy (NCBI): domain Eukaryota; kingdom Viridiplantae; phylum Streptophyta; class Magnoliopsida; order Fagales; family Fagaceae; genus Fagus; species Fagus sylvatica. The sequence goes on along the minus strand of OU015768.1, from coordinate 30,009,878 downwards.
TGATTCTAGGATACATCCTGCTAGCGTTCTGCTTCTTCCTCAAATTCAAGCCGAGCCTGTCGCAAACATCTTTTTTGTTCCTGGATGAACTAGACTTGTATTTTGGGGGGAGAGGCAAGCTTCCTGATTTCACGTTGAGCATGAATAAATCAATCCATGTCTGCGGCTTTAATCTGCCCAAATTCCAAGCAGTATAACTGTACCTGATTATAACCATAATTCCTTTGTGGCCATATATGTAAGAATTCTCCATACTCATTTGGAGCTGGCCTAAAAAACTTACCACGCACGCACTGTTTCTGCATGCTCAATTTACTCTGCTGATTTCAAGGCACTTAGCACACTCACGAGTAACATTTGCTCAGTTAGTATGCTGCTTTTATTGTGGATGGGATTATTGGTTCAAGGAGGTGGCTTTTCATGACTTCTCTTCTCAAATGAACTCCTTGGCAACCATTATTCAGTTTGTCATGACTGGCCAGGAGCACCAACGCCGTGCACATCCAGTCCGAGGCAATTTTGTGCTCCACAGTTTCCTTTTGGTGGTGAATTATATTACGCCTCTGGGACAGAAATGGATTGAGCCAAACTTTGATTTAGCCTCGTCGCCGCGCTAAGGTTCCCATTATGGTTCGTTTCTCGTGCTACTACGAGCCTACGCTAGGGTGGTCACTATACTTGTATTCCTAAAGTGTTTTCTACTATTTGGAAATTCATTAAATTGAGCTCCTCGGCTCTATTATTTTGCAGAATTGACACTTTCTCCTTAATATTTGTCTCCGCCCACTTGCAATGGCGAACTTTATGGTTGAGTCATCAGTCTTATAATCGGCGCTCTAGGTTGGTCTCTCTGGGTTTTCGGGTGCTTGTACTCATCACAGAGTTAGGAGGTCTGTAATTAGACTGTGGCACGGGATCTTTTTTTAGACTGCATATCAACCACCACTCAATTCTATCCTTTTTCTTGACGTCTTTTGCAGATTATTCTCTGGATCACTTATGATATCTGTTATGCCGCCCATATAATATAATTTTGGATTGGCTATGAAGGATTGTCGGTTTGGGTCTTCTCACTATATTCAGCTCTCGCACATACCGAGCCTGAATAATGGAAGTCCCGAGCCCAATTACAGTTGTGCACTAATGCAGCGGGGGGCAGTTGTTTTAAGCTCCGAAATGAATTGCCATCAATTGGTTTCCGTACAACCAAGTCTCTCCAGCAAGTTAAATGAATAGCATAATAATATACTGAATGCCAAGTAAGTATACTCGTTTATAATTTGATCTACCGCGCGGTACATATAGTACAATGACAAAGTTTTATGTTTATTCGCATACTTGCTCAGTACACTGATCTAAAAACTAGTTGTTTTGTTGTAGAAGATCATTATATTGGATCTCACGGACGCCCCTAGCACTATCTTCGCTTGTATTTCATCTTTCATGTATTGATATCTCATCATCCACCATATATGAAAGGAGCACTTTCATATCATATAAGGATAGTCACCCTGCCACAGGGTCAAACTGTACACCACACCACTATTGGTATAAGTTGCCACAACACAGAATACAACAAAATCGTATGCACATTGACCTCGTCAAACCTCTTCAAGCATAAATGAATCCGTGAACAGAAACATGTGCTTCAAGGAGTTTATCGTGAATTTGGCGTTGAGTCAACCAGAACAAAATACTTAAGAGTATACAGATAAAACGTCAAGAACTCACAGAGAGCGTCTGTCCTTGTTAATTTTCTTTTATGATCCAAGGAACATTTGAACTCCGATGAGAAAAAAGTAGAACATGAATCCAAATGAAGATATTATATCAATCAATATGAAACCTCTGAGAGGAAATAATTGTCTTATAAACCATGATTTCCGGCCTAGAAACGATGGACCAAAAATCATTCCACCCTGATAAATCATAAGCAAGCGCAATCGGTATAAAATATATTGTTGCATGCATTCTTCATCTTGTATTATATGAACAAATTATGAATGTATTTCCACATTTTAGTAGTGTGCTCGCATCATTGCTCGAGTTGTGTAAATAGAGTTATCTTATTCAAGTTTTCTTTGTGATATCCTTATCTATAATGACCAAAACATAAAGTTTGGAAGGTAGATTATAGAAAGAAAACAATAAAAAGAATTGTAGGGAGAAGCTTACTAGGATTTGTGAGACCACTATGGGTTGGTTGAGAGGCTTGAGGAGTAATTTGGAGAGGAGGATGAGTCCAGAAGCAAGAGCGAATTGAAGCAGCAATAGAGGCATTGAGAAATGCAGAGGATTGGAGTTGTTAAAGATACCATTTGATTGTATCTTGTCTACAGATGTGCATAAGGATGTGAAATTGTTGAAAGGCATGAACTCTTTGGCGGCGTAAATGGCGACGTCATCAAGCTCCATAGGGGAAGTCATGATGGGTGGCTGTGAAACTAGGCAGGCCTCTCTGGCCTTTCAAACCATTACAATAGAAGAGGAAAATGTTGAATAAAGAAAAAGAAAAAGTAAATGAAGAGATAGAGAGAGAGGTTGTTAGTTGTTACTTACTACTTGTTAGAGGTAAACACAACATGAAGACCATTCGTCTCTTAGGTTGTCAATGATCTTAACTTAACTGCCAATCTAAACGTATATAGGAATGGTTAATATTAGCCATCTGAAAACAGGGAGTCTAAAAGTGATCGATTCACTGATTTGGCTAAATAATGTTTATTATTTTTATTTTTTTATTATTATTATTATTATTATTATTATTTTATTTTGGTGCAATTTCAATGCCAAAATTACCCACTCTCCTCGTTTCTCCCCGAATAACTTTAAAGTTTAATTATATTTTGGAAAAATTGTATTTTAAACCCTATAGTTTAGGGATGTAATAAATTAAACCCTATAATTTCAAAAGTAATAAATTAAACCCTGAAGTTTCAAAAAATAATAAATTAAACCACATAGTTTCAAAAGTAACAAATTAAACCTTCAAGTTTAAAAAAGTAACAACTTAAACCTCAACCCATATAAGTAAAATAAGGGTTTAATTTGTTACTTTTTTAAACTTCGAGGTCTAATTTATTACTTTTTTAAACTTCGAGGTCTAATGGTGTAGATGTCATGTAAGATTAAAAATTAATACAAAATTTCCAAACGCTCACCGATCTACATCTCCCTCCCTCATGCCGCACTCCAGTTCTCTCTCCTCTAAACAACCTCCATGGCCACCTTGCCGCCACGGGTGATCGCTCCCTCTCTACAGCTATGTCGTATTTGTAGGTTTAGTTTGCTTTGTGATACATGCAAGAGTCATCTTGTTTCACCAATGGTAGAAGCAGATGTTTTATTTTGGGCAAATTACACTTTTCCTCCTTTAATTATTGAGTCATCTCAATTCCCCCATTTATCTATAAAATCGAGCAATTTCCCCCTTTATGTATTAAAAATATGCAAATAGTCTCCACCGTCTAATTTTATGTTAAATCCAAGCCAAAATAACATAATATTTTTATAGTATATTAATATATAATGATAGATTTTGAGTATTATGACTAGAAATTGACAAAATAAATAAAAACATTTCGTTAATTTTGTTGGAATTTAACATAAAATTAGACAATATGGGTTATTTGCATATTTTCAATACATAAAGAGAGACATTGCTCAGTTTTATAGATAAAAGGAGAAATTGAGATAGACCCAATAGTTAAATGGGGGAAAGTGCAATTTCCCCTTTTATTTAGGACAAATTAAATATATCATAAATTTTAAATCTACAAAAATATGAATATATATATATATATATATATATATATATATATTTATTTATTTATATATTATTTGAATGAGATGGCAATTACATAAAAATAAACCTAACTTAAAAAAAATATATATATTAATAAAATTCACTGATTTGGCTAAATAATGTTTAAATATTTTTATTTTTATTTTTTTAATTTTGGTGCAATTTCAATGCCAAAATTACCCACTCTCCTCGTTTCTCCACAAATAACTTTAAAGTTTAATTATATTTTGGAAAAATTACATTTTAAACCCTATAGTTTAGATGTGTAACAAATTAAACCTTATAAATTCAAAAGTAATAAATTAAATCCTGAAGTTTCAAAAAATAACAAATTAAACCACATAGTTTCAAAAGTAACAAATTAAACTTTCAAGTTTCAAAAAGTAACAACTTAAACCTCAACGCATATAAGTAGAACAAGGATTTAATTTGTTACTTTTGAAACTATGGGGTTTAATTTGTTACTTTTTTAAACTTCGAGATCTAATTTGTTACTTTTTGAAATTTCGGGATTTAATTTGTTACTTTTGAAACTATAAGATTTAATTTGTTATACCCCATAAACTATAGGGTTTAAACTGTAATTTTCCGTTATATTTTTTATTTTCAATGTTTAATTAAAATAGCATTCAACATTTTAAACGTATCATTTTAGTCTTTACCGTTAAATGATTGATGAAAAAAATTGACATGACTAACATAACTATTTAACTAATAACAAAATAATGATGTGGATGTCATGTGAGATTAAAAATTAATACAAAATTTCCAAACGCTCAACGATCTACATCTCCCTCCCTCATGCCGCACTCTAGTTCTCTCTCCTTTAAACAACCTCCATGGCCTCCTTGCCGCCACGGGTGATCGCTCCCTCTCTACAACTATGTCATATTTGTACGTTTAGTCTGCTTTGTGATACATGCAAGAGTCATCTTGTTTCACCAATGGTAGAAGTAGATGTTTTATTTTGGGCAAATTGTACTTTTCCTCCTTTAATTATTGAGTCATCTCAATTCCCCCATTTATCTATAAAATCTAACAATTTCCCCTCTTATGTATTAAAAATATGCAAATAGTCCCCAGCATCTAATTTTATGTTAAATCCAAGCTAAAATAACAGAACATTTTATAATATATTAATGTATAATGATAGATTTTGAGTATTTTGACTAGAAATTGACAAAATAAATAAAAACATTTCATTAATTTTGTTGGAATTTAACATAAAATTAGACAATGTGGGTTATTTGCATATTTTCAATACATAAAGGGAGATATTGCTCGGTTTTATAAATAAAAGGAGAAATTGAGATAGACCCAATAGTGAAAGGGGGGAAAGTGCAATTTCCCCTTTTATTTAGGATAAATTAAATATATCAATAAATTTTAAATCTACAAAATGAATATATATATAAATATATATATATATATATATATATATATATATATATATATATATATATATATATATATATATATATATATATTTGAATGAGGATGGCAACTACATAAAAATAAACCTAACTTAAAAAAAATATATATATTAATAAAATATAAGAGCAGGGAGAATTTGAGAAACCACAAACATCTATTATGTGCTACAGTATAACCCGCCATGGACATCTTAGCAATTCCCTGCAATAACAATTACTTCCAATAAAAAACTATTGTGGACAACAGGGAAAGTAGGGATGGCAATTTGTATCCGACCCGTGGGTACCCGTCTTGCCCCCCCTAATGGGACGGGTTTTACCCAATCAACTGTTATAATGGGGTGGGGATGGGGGATGTTTTAAAAACCCGTGCGGGTTTGGGGCGAGGTCGGGGGAGGCATCCCCCGCCTCATATCCGACCTGTATATAATAAAAACATCGTTTAATCTTTTAACCCTATTTAATTTACCCACAAATAAATACTCCTAGTAATTAGATTTTTCATGTAAATTGATGCAGGTAAATAGATAATGAGATTATTAATATTATTTTGGAATATTAGTACTGGTATTTTAGAACAGTTAGTCATAATATTATTAAGAGATTATTATCTTTTTAAATATTTAAGTGTGAATTGTTGTTTCATGTAAATTAATGCTAGTAAATAGACTAGTGGGAAATTGATTAGCTAGTAAATCGATTGTTGTCAAACTAATGGAATTTTTTTTATTTAATGTAATTTAGCCAAAAAGAGTGAAACAAAAAAAATAAAAATTCATATTGGGGTGGGGCAAGTACCTGCAGGTACCTTGTGGGGTGGGGACGGGGGGAAAAAGTTCCCCCTAGAACGAGGCGGGGTGGGGATGGGGGATGGGGCAAGGATAACGGGGCAGGGGCGGGGGATATGATCCCCAACCCAAACCCACCCCATTGCCATCCCTGGGAAAGCATGCCCATGTTAGTAGCCAATTCAATCAGGGAGCCTATCTACAAGTCATGCCACATCCATTTTGAAGTCAAAGCAAAGCATTGGGGTATACAGGTGGATGAAACATAACCCTATTTATTCAGCTGATTCACTGAGATTTCTTCCTTTTAACCCAATTTTAAATACAAATTTGCGAAGGCAGGAGTGAGAGATAAAAGTGGAGAGCCCATGATACTAATTAAATAGTCATTCTATTGGTATTTCTTCTATAAACCCCATTTTTATCTACACAAAATCTGCAAAAGACTTGAATACCTCAGGTTGTTAATCAATTCCCCAAAAAAATAAAAAATGGTAACTGTGATTCTCATATAAACTGTACAATTTTAATTCAAAAATGGAGAAAATTTACATGAGATATACAACTTACCTGGCAGCGGTGTGCTGTGATCATAACTCTAAGATTATCGGCGTATGGTCAGATTTTTGTGCTAGCTCTGACCCTTTTATTGCGGAAGCAAAGGGTGCTCTCCTTGCAGTAAAAAAGATTAAAAAAGAAGGCTCTAAATGGGTTTGTTTTGAGTCAGACTCTCTTATTGTCTCCTAGGCAATACAGGGTCTCTCCCATGCTCAATTTTGGTCTATTGATTGTATTATTGCTGAGATTAGATCTATTTTGCCTTTCTTATCTTTTTGGTTGGTGTCTCATGTTTGTAGGGACTTCAACAACGTGGTCCACTCTGTTGCTAAGTGGGCTGCTGCTTGTAAGTTTAGGGGAACCATTCTTATCTCCTCAATCTTGGTTCAGTTACTTGAGGAAAGGGTAGAAGGTGATGGTTCCTCTGTTTGTGGGGTTGCTGTCTCATTTTAGTTGTTATGCAAAAGGTTTCTCATTAAAAAAAAAAAAGGGTTTTTGACGCTTTAAACGTGTCATTTTAATTCTTAACCTTTTATTATTGTGTCATTTTAGACCTTACCATTTAGTGGCCGATGAAAAAAACTGACGTGGCTTATGAAATTATTAAAATAAGGGTTAATTACACTTAACCCGTTTTAATATTTCATATTCGTGATTTGAAAAGTGTTACTTTAAAACCCATGTTCCTTTTTTTTTTTTTTTACTAAAAAAAAAATGCACAGCCCGTGGACCCTGTCTCATCTTTAATTTGTGTCTTTCATTTTTTATGCTATAAAATAACTAATACTGTGTGTTGTAAACTTGTAATAAATGAGGAGATCACCAATGTTCAGCAAGAAAATAAAAGAAAGAGATCTCCAATGGCCATGGAGGTCTTTTGGAGGAGGAGAGAGAGCTAGAGTATAGATGAGATAGAGGGAAATGCAGATAGGTGATGGTCATCATTGTACAAATATGGAATATAATATGACGTGTTATCCGCAACATCATTTGTTTTAATAATTATGTTAGTACATCAATTTTTTTCATCCAGACCATGACTAAAATGACACTTCGATAAAAGATTAATGAACAAAATAGATGACCAACTTCTACAATGCAATAAAACATTGTTAATTTAACATTTTTTACAAAGTATTGTTAAAGTCCCCATAGAGAGAGTCCAAGAAGAAATGTGGTAAGACCTATCATGTACCTAAAATCCAATTTTCTAGATGAACACTACATGTTTATCCTATGAATTGGCATATCTTCAGCATCATCCTCTACTACATTTTGTTCTCCAAAAGTTTCCATATTATTGTTATTGCCATCATTTACTATGTTGGTTTGTTGTTGTACCACCAAGATTGTGGTGTTGCCCAAAAAATCTACTGAAGCCAATTCCTCACCAATTGCTCCCAACTCCGCTTGTTCATTCCAATCCACAAGCCCTAATAAGAGAGGTGATCTTCTATCATCTCGTCTTCCCACCAGTATAAGTTCATAATTGTTCTCCATGGATTGAATCACAGAAATGGTCCCCGTCCCATCTATCACCACCTCCTCGATGTACATGATGTGATAGTTTCCTGCCATACTGAGTCTAAACTCACTCACCACCTCGCTATCGAGCTTCCTCTCCTCCTCATTGCCACTGGTAACACTTCCATTCTCAAGGAATCGAATCACTGTTAAGCTGATGTTGGGATGTCCAGCCATCCGTGCCCCTAAAGCTAGTGCCTCCCGATCATCAGCTCCACCCAAGAAGAGAACAACAACTCGATATGAAGACCAGGTTGCTAATACAGACCTCGTGGTTTTCAGGTTGCCATGTTCAATAAGGATTGCAATTGAGCAAGGTGCCATATCAAGGCCATTATTGTTCACGATCCTAATGATCTTTTTGTGTGACCCCATTGCACCATTGGCATGGATGTTCTTATAGAAAGGAACTATAACGAGGGAAGTACTTTTGTCAAGTGCTAGTGAACACACATCGTCATGCATGGTTTTACAATGAGAAATTGCTGTAAAGGGGAAAACTGTGACGACTCCATGGTTAATGTGCTCATAGTATCTGAAGGCATTTACAATGAGTTTTGAGGGACTGGCTTTGGAAGTGGGTCTTTCGGTCAGCTCGTGGGCGATTGGAAGGGGGTTTGCCCGACCAACAAGCTCAATGAGGTGGAGTAAGTAGATGGAGAGAGGGCTTCTTTGGCTTGGATTCAAGGCCTCAAGAAGGTTAATGATGGTTGGAACATTTTCTTGGTCATGTATGCAGACTAGTATCCGGAGTTCGGAATCTGGTCTCGAGTGCATCACAGTTCTTCTCTTGAAGGATCATAAAGGCACTTGATCATTGGTGTGATGGCCCCCATTACAATCACAATGGATATGCACATTACCACAAAAGCTTCATTGTCTATTACCTGTAAATTCATAGAATACGAGATTCTCAAACAGGTTAGGTTCAATCAGGAGGATGTATTATTATTGATAGCAATCAGCAAGTAGGCAATTAGAAATTGTAAATAATAAGATAAATTCTTATGCATACCTTAATTTTCTTCATCATTTTAAACATATTGAGCTCGATTACACCTTGGGCATTCATGACAAGTCCTAGCGCCATAGCATCCTTTAATGGCATATTGCAGTAAAAGGAAATCATAAAGGCTCCCAGAAACTTGCCAAGGGCAGCGATGAGTGCGATGGATTGCACTGCCAAATAATTGTGGAACTTAACAGCAAAGATATCTATAAGCAAACCATTTTTGACAAAGTAGAGTGGCATAAACATCCAAGTGGTAATGAGATTAAGCTTCTCTGTCATCACTGACCGTACAGGCGGCCCTGATGGAATAGTAACCCCAAAAACAAAAGGGCCATAGTAAATGTGTAAACCTGTAGCCTGACAACAAAACCCACTCACCAAGACCCCTACAAACAGGGCAACCACGTAGGTTTCTTTCAATGGCTCCCTCTGTGAATTTCATCGTACCATCCAAAAAACCACAGGGAGAATAACGAAAGCAATTACAATTCTAACAACAATACCGGTAAATATTGTCAATGGCATTCTGTAATTGTCACCAGTTGTTTGATACGCCAAAATACTGATGGTTATCACACTAAAACTGAACAGTCCACTAACCATAGAGGAAGCCAATGCAATTCTTCCAAACTCAGAACTTGTGATCTTGAGCTCAGTGAGGAAATGAGCAATGGCTGGGAAGGCAAGCACAGATTCAATTTGTGATACTACTAGAAGGGAGAAGGCTATCCTTGGTTCTAAATTCGTGGCATTCATTATGACCAAAGAACAGGTCAAGGTTAGGAACATTGGTATCGCCACCGTAAAAAAACCAAGAACAAAAGTCTTCTTGTTAATTTTCTTTAGTATGATCCAAGGATCCATTTGAGCTCCGATGAGAAAAAAGTAGAACATGAATCCAAATGAAGATATTATATCAATCAATATGAAACCTCTAAGAGGAAATAATTGTCTTATAAACCATGATTTCCGGCCTAGAAACGATGGACCAAAAATCATTCCACCCTGATAAATCATAAGCAAGCGCAATCAGTATAAAATATATTGTTGCATGCATTCTTCATCTTGTATTGTATGAACAAATTATGAATGTATTTCCACATTTTAGTAGTGTGCACGTATCATTGCTCGAGTTGTGTAAATAGAGTTATCTTATTCAAGTTTTCTTTGTGATATCCTTATGAACTATTATCTGTAATGACCAAAACATAAAGTTTGGAAGGTAGATTATAGAAAGAAAACAATAAAACGAATTGTAGGGAGAAGCTTACTAGGATTTGTGAGACCACTATGGGTTGGTTAAAAGGCTTAAGGAGTAATTTGAAGAGGACGATGAGTCCAGAAGCAAGAGCGAATTGAAGTAGCAATAGAGGCATTGAGAAATGCAGAGGATTGGAGTTGTTGAAGATACCATTTGATTGTATCTTGTCTACAGATGTGCATAAGGATGTGAAATTGTTGAGAGGCATGAACTCTTTGGCGGCGTAAATGGCGACGTCATCAGGCTCCATAAGGGAAGTCATGGTGGGTGGCTGTGAAACTAGGCAGGCCTCTCTGGCCTTTCAAACCATCTATAATATAAATTAAAAGGTGAAGCAGAGAGAAAGTGTTTGCCCTCCTCCAAATACTGCCACATCAGCATCCCTACACCCACAAAAGTCTAAGTTATTTCTCAATCCACTCTCTCTCTCTGTTTCACGTCTCTCTCCCTGCTTCTCTCTGTCATCCTTCCCTATTTTTACTTTCTCTCTCACACGTACATCTCATATCAATTCCCATTAATTTCCACCGTCTCTCTCTCACACGTCTGGCCTCATCTCTAACGCATCGCCTCTTCATCTCCTTCGCATTTTCATCTGCCACTCTTATTTTTCCAGTGTTCATCCGACTGTTACGTTACGTCTTTTCCACTTCATCAATTTTAGAGACTTCTCTCTCATCAATTCTTTATTTAAGCCTCTCAGTCCTGGGTCTTTCTCAAATCCCCTCTCTGGGTCTTTATTCTACTGCTTCTTTTGTTTTTGATGGATTCTCAAACACATTCTACGTTGGATTTTTTTTTTTCTTCTGATGATGATGATGATGGCGCTTTACTGCCTCCTTTGCTTTTCTCAAATCCCTAAAGCAAGATAGTTGATGGATTTGAGTTTTGGTCGTGGCTTCACAGAGTTTGTCAAGCTGTCTCCCTTCAAATCCTCCGTGGCTTCTTCTAATGATGATGATGAAGACAATGATTCTTCTCTCACCAGGTCTCTCTCACTGTATGTTTTAGAATCACCGGGTCTTGCTCTCTTTTTTATGCTGGAATGCTTACTCTTTTGAATATTTTCTGATCATATATTGCAAATTTTCATTGTAGGATAATGCTACGGGGGATTGTTGATTCATGAATCAAAATACATTCGTAGGTTACTGGCCAACGTCAATTTTCACAAGTTTGGCTGAGGTGCCTCTTTCATGTCATGGGGAGGTGAGGTTTACAGCCCAATAACAGAAGAAAGCCCTACAATGGGGAGTGGCCATTTTACTACTTCAAAGTGTTTGACAAAATGCCAGAGACAAATTGATAAAAGGGATTATAGGAACAACCATAATGTCCTCAATCAGTTTGACTTATTATCATACTACGTTCTACATTAGACAAAAAGGTTGATCACTACTTCATCCCATCTAACCTTTATCTTATGAGTTTGATCATGTGAACTAAAACTTATTGTTATCTCTACTGTTGTGTTGTTGTGGAATATGATATAGACACCCTACTTGATTTAGTTATTAGTAACTATTAGTTTTGTTATGGAATATTTTTTAGCTGTTACAACCGTTGGATGGGTGTCGGAAATAATGCTTCTACAACCGTTGGATGGAGAAATGGCCCACCCTTCAAAACCTCTCCCAGTATTCTCTTGAGGTACGTAGGTACACTCTTTTTTTGAATTTCCCTTTTTGGGTCTGTGATTGTTTTATAGATTCTGAAATCTTCCTTTTAAATGTTGGTTTGTTAGCAGGAGGTGAATGAAATGTTCCAGTACACAGTTTTTGAAATTTCCTATAGCAGCAACTTGAGTCTTTACATCCTATTTGATGGCTTGCGAGATACTCTCTTTGGATTATTTGACCAAAACGATCCACACAATCTCCTAGGTTTTGGAATTGTTACGGACTCATAACAAAGTCTTCATCTCTTTCAAATATTATGTCCAGATAAATTGGTAAAGGAAAGGAGTAAGAAGATGCTTCTACTCAGTTTATTTGAGGTACCCAGTCTCTCTCTCTGTTTTGATCTTTTCAATTTTTCATAATTTTTTTTAATATACCAGATTCAATTGAATTGAATGTTTCAGGAGTTCAGTCAAGTGGACCTTTCATGTTTTCTGAAAGATTTGCATAAAATATCCAAAAATTTTCCTTAAAGTTAGAAATAAAAAATCTTATTGATTGGACCAATAAGAAAATATATTCCGAATTTAAAAGTTGTAAAAATAAAACGAGGTAGTAAATCGTTTTATTTTTAAAGAGTTATTTTGGTCTGTAATGATTATATCTCAAGGTCCAGAATGGTGATGGTGGAAGATTTGAAGCGTCTCATTAGAAGGATTTTGCCTACATTTTTTCTGAAGTATTGTGGAATTTAATGGTAGTTGTAGTCTCCATCAATTGTTATTATTAGTGACATTAGCTTCTTCTTCTTGCTTTGTTTTGTTTGTTTGAGTCTTTTACATGTTTTTTAGATAAGGTTTCAGTTTGTTTTTTCTTTTATGTTTCAGTTTTATTAAGCATAAGTGATTGTTGTGTTTAGTACTTGCTTTTGTTGTTAAGAAAAGTTCCCAGTTTTTTTCCCATGCTCTTTTTTTTTTTTTTTGTAACCAAATAGTGTTTTTGATTTATTTTAGGACCTAGATAGTACTATGGTTATTGGTTAAAGATTGCTATGTAAACTTTGATATCTATAAGGTGTTTTGAAAAAATGCCTTCAAGCTTAAAGTTTACTTTTTGCTTCTCATATATTATCTTTTTTTAATTAGACATCAAAATTATTGTTGAACATAAAATTTGGTTGAAGTTGTAACAAATTATGCATTTTTTGTTTTGGTATTTTGTTCTCTCTGTGATCATGATTTTAATATAGCATTAAAAGGAATTGTTGCATTTTAGTTGCAAATATGGCAATGAGCAAAACTATCTTGGCAGATATGGTTATGTATATACATATACTCTTCAATCTAAATATATCTTTCTGTTGACATATATTCTTTTATGTGGAAATAGATTCTGGCAAATGTTTTTTTTTTTCGTTGCCCACTCTGAGAATGAGTACATTGCTGCTTTTTGGTATGTTTCTTTGCAAAATGTTTGATGACACAAAAGTGGGTATGAAATTACTAAATTACTCATGGAATAAGTTTCTTATGACAATAATTTGTACCAAAAGAACATGTCCTAATTGAGTTATGAAGTTATTTTGTTATTGGTTTTAAAATCTGGATATAAATGTGGAAAACTACACTTAAATTAAGTTGTTGTCTTTGGAAAATTGAAAAAAGTCATTTTTTTTCTTTCTTTCTTTTCTTTTCGTCGCTTCAGTTTATGAGCAACCAAACATGATTATATAATGTTCTATGGTTTTCTTTTTAAACCTTAATGATTATACAAATGTTCTTTGGTTTTCTTTTTCAACCTTAATTTTTGGGTCCACAGACAACATAGCTTATTTACCAATTTATATCAAGGGTTCTAATGTTTTGATGTATCAGTTCATTCTGCTTTCAGTTGTACATTTATATAGCATCCATCTTATTGGGGTTATCATCTTATTTGGGTTATCGTAAATTGAATCATCCCGAAATCCGTTATTAGCAATTTCGTTCCTGATGGATTGTTCATGTTTTGCTTTGTCTTCATAACCTGAGTGTAATATTTATGCCATGTACTGGATCACGAGTTTTGGGGTCAAGATAGCTTCATGTTATGCTTCCTCTTCATCCTATCAGGAACCTTGATGGGGTACTGGTGCTTCAGCCTTCAGTTCACCGCAAAAGCTGGTTTGACACAAAGTTAATGTCGAAATAGCACTTCTCAACTGCAGTACACCATTTATTCATGTTCTTACACTCCATTTTCATTCTACTCAACCTAGCCAGAATCAGAACATTGCACAAGTAATTGAGTAAATAAGGGAGCATAGGACAATGTAGAGAAACAGATTTAGCATCAGATAAAATAGTGCAACATATTAAAGCAGTCTAAATTTTTAATTCGGCCAGATATGACACAAGGCACATTCCATATTACTTAAATCATTTTTTGGTGCTTTTAGGGGACAGATGCCTGCCTTCAAATGCACGCAATTTCCAATTGCAATGTCTAGATGCAGTTCAACTAACAAAACTACATAAAAGTAAAATGCGTGTGCACTGGCTTTATTTGGGTATACCTATTAAAAAAAAAATGGCTTTATTTGGGTATATTGTAGAAAGTGTGGACTAAAATCATGCTGGTCATTTGATTAGGTTGAATGTCAAGTTGGTGACATTTGAAAAATATTGTTGAAATGATCATCTTTATGACCTACATTACTAGATGTGTTGTATAGCCCGCTCCATTGCCCAAGTTTGTAGGCTAACTGACAATTGATTCTGATTGTGAAGCTTTACAGTATGTAATATATAATAAAATGTAAATGACATGTTATGAAAATATCTAATTTCTTCTTCTAAACCTATTTTCTTCTCATTGACTAATCATCTTTCCCGTGCATCGCACGGGTTTGCGACTAGTTATAATAGAAGAGGAAAATGTTGAATGAAGAAAAAGAAAAAGTAAATGAAGAGATAGAGAGAGAGGTTGTTAGTTTTCACTTATTACTTGTTAGAGGTAAACACAACATGAAGGCCATTCGTCTCTTAGGTTGTCAATGATCTTAACTTAACTGTCAATCTAAACGTATATAGGAATGGTTAATATTAGCCATCTGAAAACAGGGAGTCTAAAAGTGATCGATTCACTGATTTGGCTAAATAATGTTTAAATATTATTATATTATTATTATTTTATATTATTATTATTATTTTATTTTGGTGCAATTTCAATGCCAAAATTACCCACTCTCCTCGTTTCTCCACAAATAACTTTAAAGTTTAATTATATTTTGGAAAAATTACATTTTAAACCCTATAGTTTAGAGGTGTAACAAATTAAACCTCATAAATTTAAAAGTAATAAATTAAACCTTGAAGTTTCAAAAAATAACAAATTAAACCACATAGTTTCAAAAGTAACAAATTAAACCTTTAAGTTTCAAAAAGTAACAATTTAAACCTCAACCCATATAAGTAGAACAAGGGTTTAATTTGTTACTGTTGAAACTATGGGGTTTAATTTGTTACTTTTTTAAACTTCGAGGTCTAATTTGTTACCTTTTGAAACTTCGGGATTTAATTTGTTACTTTTGAAACTATAAGATTTAATTTGTTATACCCCATAAACTATAGGGTTTAAACTGTAATTTTCCATTATATTTTTTTATTTTCAATGTTTAATCAAATAGTACTCAACATTTTAAACGTATCATTTTAGTCTTTACCTTAAAATGGTTGATGAAAAAAATTGACATGACTAACATAACTATTTAACTAATAACAAAATAATGATGTGGATGTCATGTGAGATTAAAAATTAATACAAAATTTCCAAATGCTCACCGATCTACATCTCCCTCCCTTATGCCGCACTCCAATTCTCTCTCCTCTAAACAACCTCCATGGCCACCTTGCCGCCATGGGTGATCGCTCCCTCTCTACAGCTATGTCGTATTTGTATGTTTAGTCTGCTTTGTGATACATGCAAGAGTCATCTTGTTTCACCAATGGTAGAAGCAAATGTTTTATTTTGGGCAAATTGCACTTTTCCTCCTTTAATTATTGAGTCATCCCAATTTCCCCATTTATCTATAAAATCGAGCAATTTCCCCCCTTATGTATTAAAATATGCAAATAATCTCCACCGTCTAATTTTATGTTAAATCCAAGCCAAAATAACAGAATATTTTTATAATATATTAATATATAATGATAAATTTTGAGTATTATGACTAGAAATTGACAAAATAAATAAAAACATTTCGTTAATTTTGTTGGAATTTAACATAAAATTAGATAATGTGGGTTATTTGCATATTTTCAATACATAAAGAGGGACATTGCTCAGTTTTATAAATAAAATGAGAAATTGAGATAGACCTAATAGTTAAAGGGGGGAAAGTGCAATTTCCCCTTTTATTTAGGACAAATTAAATATATCAATAAATTTTAAATCTACAAAATGAATATATATAATATATTATATATATATATATATATTATATATATATATATATATATTTGAATGAGGATGGCAATTACATAAAAATAAACCTAACTTAAAATATATATATATATATATATATATATATATATATATATATATATATATATATATTTGAATGAGGATGGCAATTACATAAAAATAAACCTAACTTAAAAAAAATATATATATTAATAAAATATAAGAGGAGGGAGAATTTGAGAAACCACAAACATCTATTATGTGCTACAGTATGACCCACCACGGACATCTCAGCAA
The DNA here is from genome assembly GCA_907173295.1 of Fagus sylvatica. NCBI lineage: Eukaryota > Viridiplantae > Streptophyta > Magnoliopsida > Fagales > Fagaceae > Fagus > Fagus sylvatica. The sequence continues at coordinate 29,993,138 of OU015768.1, read as the reverse complement.
TTCCTTGCAATAACAATTACCTGCAATAAAAAACTTTTGTGGACAACAGGGAAAGTAGGGATGGCAATTTGCATCCGACCCGTGAGTACCCGTCTCGCCCCCCTAATGGAGTGGGTTTTACCCAATCTACTGTTATAATGGGGTGGGGATGGGGGATGTTTTAAAAACCCGTGCGGGTTTGAGGCGGGGTCGGGGGAGGCATCCCTTGCCCTGTATCCGACCCGTATATAATAAAAACATGGTTTAGTTTTTTAACCCTACTTAATTTACCCACATATAAATACTCCCAGTAATTAGATTTTTCATGTAAATTGATGCAGGTAAATAGATAATGAGATTATTAATATTATTTTGGAATATTAGTACTGGTATTTTAGAACATTTAGTCATAATATTATTAAGAGATTATTATCTTTTTAAATATTTAAGTGTGAATTGTTGTTTCGTGTAAATTAATGCTAGTAAATAGATTAGTGGCAAATTGATTAGCTAGTAAATCGATTGTTGTCAAACTAATGGAATTTTTTTTATTTAATGTAATTTAGCCAAAAAGAGTGAAACAAAAAAAATAAAAATAAAATAAAAATTCATATTGGGGAGGGGCAAGTACCCGCGGGTACCCTGTGGGGTGGGGACGGGGGGAAGAAAGTTCCCCCTAGAATGAGGCGGGGCGGGGATGGGGGATGGGGCAAGGATAACGGGGCGGGGGCGGGGGATATGATCCCCGACCCAAACCCACTCCATTGCCATCCCTGGGAAAGCATGCCCATGTTAGTAGCCAATTCAATCAGGGAGCCTATCTACAAGTCATGCCACATCCATTTTGAAGTCAAAGCAAAGCATTGGGGTCTACAGGTGAATGAAACATAACCCTATTTATTCAGCTGATTCACTGAGATTTCTTCCTTTTAACCCAATTTTAAATACAAATTTACGAAGGCAGGAGTGAGAGATAAAAGTGGAGAGCCCATGATACTAATTAAATAGTCATTCTATTGGTATTTCTTCTATAAACCCCATTTTTATCTACACAAAATCTGCAAAAGACTTGAATACCTCAGGTGGTTAATCATTTCCCAAAAAAAAATAAAAAATGATAACTGTGATTCTCATATAAACTGTACAATTTTAATTCAAAAATGGAGAAAATTTACATGAGATATACAACATGTGATCAATCAATCTTCAAGGCGTTGAATCTCGCCCATCATTATCTGGTTGCTGGAGACTTTGAAACCAAGGAGAGCAGGATCAATCTGTCTTCCTTTCTTCCCTAAGAGGGCTCTGTCAAGAAACAAAGTTAGAAGCAGCCTTTGAAGTCTTCGACAAGTCTGTTAAACAGGATATTGTTCTTGCACAAACCATATTGAATACTTTTATACTATATTTATGCAAAGAAGGTAAGTTATTTTTTACTATATTTATTATCTCATCGACAACTTTTTTAGGACTTTGCCAAAATTGGTAGTATAAAAATTAAGTTTTTTGGAGCCAAAAATAAAAAAATGTTAGTTTGTTGCTTCTAGGTAATGTCATTCTATTTGAAAATTCACTAGCTATGTGTTTATATGTTCATGCAGGTCATTTTCTAGCTGCTTCTAAGTTGCTCTGTAGTGTCACTTGTGATATAGGACATTCAGACTCCCATGTAATTTTACTAAAATGTTTAGCTGATTCTAGAGAGGTTCCAATTGCCATTGAGCACATTGAACGGGTTCGAAAAGACTCACCTTCAACATTGCAAGTTATATGTACTGAACTTTTGGCATCGCTTTCATCTTGCTCAAAATCGGAGGCAATTTTACAGTTGCTTCAAGCAATACATGAGATGTCTAATTTCCAGCAATAATGGTACTTGGAAGAGTATGTGCAATTGATAACTCTCTGAATGTTCGTCTGGCAGATTAGAGCCATACTATGGAATTCAAAGTGAAAATTTTGGCTCCTTGGTATGATAATAAAGTGTGAACAAAACTGTTGCTCTGTTCAATCTTATACAAAGTATTGTTAAAGTGTGCGTGGAAAGAGTCCAGAAAAAATGCAAAGAGACCTATCATCTACATAAAATCCAATTTTCTAGATGAACACTACATGTTTATCCTATGAATTGGCATATCTTCAGCATCATCCTCTCCTACATTTTGTTCTCCAAAAGTTTCCATATTATTGTTATTGTCATCATTTACTATGTTGGTTTGTTGTTGTACCACCAAGATTGTGGTGTTGCCCAAAAAATCTGCTGAAGTCAATACCTCACCAATTGCTCCCAACTCCACTTGTTCATTCCAATCCACTAGCCCTGATATGAGAGATGATCGTCTATCATGGCGTCTTCCCACCAATATAAGTTCATAATTGTTCTCCATGGATCGAATCACAGAAATGGTCCCCGTCCCATCTGTCACCACCTCCTCGATGTACATGACGTGATAATTTCCTGCCATACTGAGTCTAAACTCACTCACCACCTCACTATCGAGCTTCCTCTCCTCCTCATTGCCACTGGTAACACTTTCATTCTCAAGGAATCAAATCACTGTCAAGCTGATGTTGGGATGTCCAGCCATCCGTGCCCCTAAAGCTAGTGCCTCCCAATCATCAGCTCCACCCAAGAAGAGAACAACAACTCGATATGAAGACCAGGTTGTTAATATAGGCCTCATGGTTTTCTGGTTGCCATGGTCAACAAGGATTGCAATTGAGCAAGGTGCCTTATCAAGGACATTATTGTTTAGGATCCTAATGGTCTTTTTGTGTGACCCCATTGCACCATTGGCATGGATGTCCTTATAGAAAGGAACTATAATGAGGGAAGTCCTTTTGTCAAGTGCTAGTGAACACACATCGTCATGCATGGTTTTACAATGAGAAATTGCTGTAAAGGGAAAAACTGTGACAAGTCCATGGCTACTGTGCTCATAGTATCTGAAGGCATTGACAATGGGTTTTGAGGTACTGGCTTTGGAAGAGGGTCTTTTGGTTAGCTTGTGGGTGATTAGAAGGGGGTTTGCCCGGCCAACAAGCTCAATGAGGTGGAGTAAGTAGATGGAGAGAGGGCTTCTTTTGCTTGGATTCAAGGCCTCAAGGAGGTTAATGATGGTTGGAACATTTTCTTCGTCATGTATGCAGACTAGTATCCGGAGTTCGGAGTCTGGTCTCAAGTGCATCACAGTTCTTCTCTTGTAGACCATGTACCTTCTTGAAGGATCATAAAGGTACTTAATCATTGGTGTGATGGCCCCCATTACAATTACAAAGGATATGCAGATTATCACAAAAGCTTCATTGTCTATTTTCTGCACAATCATAGAATTCCAGATTTTCAAACAGGTTAGGTTCAATCAAGAGAACGTATTATTATAGATATCAGTCAGCAAGTGGGCAATTAGAAATTGTAATAATAAGATAAATTTGATGCATACCTTATTTCTCTCCATCATTTTAAACATGTTAAGCTCGATTACACCTTGGACATTCATGACAAGTCCCAGTGCCATTGCATCCCTTAATGGCATATTGCAGTAAAAAGAAATCATAAAGGCTCCCAGAAACTTGCCAAAGGTAGCCATGAGGGCGATGAATTGCACTGCCAAATAATTTTGAAACTTAACAGCAAAGATATCTATAAGCAAACCATTTTTGACAAAGTAGAGTGGCATAAAGATCCAGGTGGTGATGAATTCAAGCTTCTCTGTAATCACTGACCCTACTGGTGGTCCTGGTGGAATAGTAACCCCAAGAACAAAAGGGCCATAGTAAATGTTTAAACCAGTAGCTTGACAACAAAACCCACTCACCAAGACCCCTACAAACAGGGCAACCACGCTGGTTTCTTTCAATGGCTCCCCCATTGGATTTCGTCGTATTATATAGAAAACCACAGGGCGAATAACGAACGCAATGACAACTCCAACAACAATACTGGTAAATATTGTTGATAGAAATATTTGTTTGTCACCAGGTGTTTCATGCCCCAGAACAGCGCGGGTTACCACACAAACACCAAGCAGGCCACTAATCATAGAGGAAGCCAATGCAATTCTTCCAAACTCAGAATTTATAATCTTGAGCTCAGTGAGGAAATAAGCGATGGCTGGGAAGGCAAGCACAGATTCTATTTGTGATACTACTGGAAGTGACAAGGCTATCTTTGGCTCCAAATTGATGGCGCTCATTATGACATAAGTACAGGTCAAGGTTAGGAGCATTGGTACCGCCACCGAAAAAAAACCCAGAGCAAAAGTCTTCTTGTTAATTGTCTTTAGTAAACAAAGATCCATTTGAACTCCGATGAGGAAAAAGTAGAACATGAATCCAAACGAAGATATTATATCAATCAATATGAAACCTCTTAGAGGAAATAATTGGTTTATAAACCATGAATTCCGGCCTAGAAACGATGGACCAAATATTATACCACCCTGGTAAATCATAAGCAAGAGCAATAAGTATCAAAATTATTGTTGCATGCACTCTTGATCTTGTATTATAGAATCGGGTAAATATTACTACATATTGAGGTGTGCACATATAACCTAATGTGGACATACATCTACTTATTATGGATATCAACGTTCATGAATATGTCCATGCATGTTCACATTTTAATAGTGTGTACATAAGGTATTCATTTGGTGATGAGCACGTATCCTTGGTTGTTGAGTTGGATAAATAGAGTTATCTTATTCAAGTTTTCTAAAAAACATAAAGTTTGGAAGGTAGATTATTAGAAAGAAACAATAAAGAGGGTTTTAAGGAGAAAGCTTACTAGGATTTGTGAGACCACGATGGGTTGGTTGAGAGGCTTGAGGAGTAGTTTGGTTAAAAGGATGAGTCCGGTAGCAAGAGTGACTTGAAGCAGCATTAGAGGCATTGAGAAATGTAGAGGATTGGAGTCGTGGAAGAGACCATCTGACTGTATCTTGTCTATAGTCGTGCATAAGGATGTGAAATTGTTGAGAGGCATGAACTCTTTGGCAGCATAAATGGCGATGTCATCAGGCTCCATAGGGGAAGTCATGGTGGGTGGCTGTGAAACTAGGCAGGCCTCTCTGGCCTTTCAAACCATTATAATAGAAGAGGAAAATGTTGAAAGAAGAAAAAGAAAAAGTAAATGAAGAGATAGAGAGAGAGAGGTTGTTAGTTGTTACTTATTACTTGTTAGAGGTAAACGCAACATGAAGACCATTCATCTCTCAGGTTGTCAATGATCTTAACTTAACTGTCAATCTAAACGTATATTGGTTAATATTAGCCATCTGAAAACAGGGAGTCTAGAAGTGATCGATTCACTGATTTGGCTAAATAATGTTTAAATATTTTTATTTTTATTTTTTTATTTTGGTGCAATTTCAATGCCAAAATTATCCACTCTCCTCGTTTCTCCCGAATAACTTTAAGATTTAATTATATTTTGGAAAAATTATGTTTTAAACCCTATAATTTAGGGGTATAACAAATTAAACCCTATAATTTCAAAAGTAATAAATTAAACCCCAAAATTTTAAAAATTAACAAATTAAATCACATAATTTCAAAAAGTAACAATTTAAACCTCAACCCATATAAGTAAAATAAGAGTTTAATTTGTTACTTTTGAAACTATAGGGTTTAATTTATTACTTTTTTAAACTTCAAGGTCTAATTTGTTACTTTTTGAAACTTCGGGGTTTAATTTGTTACTTTTGAAACTATATGGTTTAATTTGTTATACTCCCTAAACTATAGGGTTTAAAATGTAATTTTCCCTTATATTTTTTTATTTTCAATGTTTAATCAAAATAGTACTCAACATTTTAAACGTATATTTTTAGTCTTTACCGTTAAATGGTTGATGGAAAAAGTTGACATGACGAACATAACTATTTAACTAATAACAAAATAATGATGTGGATGTCATGTGAGATTAAAAATAAATACAAAATTTCCAAACGCTCACCAATGTACATCTCCCTCTCATGCCGCACTCCAGTTCTCTCTCCTCTAAACAACCTCCATGGCCCTCTTGCCGCCATGGTAGATCTCTCTCTCTCTACAGCTATGTCATATTTTGTACGTTTAGTCTGCTTTGTGATACATGCAAGAGTTATCTGGCTTCACCAATGGTAGAAGCAGATATTTTATTTTGGGCAAATTATATTTTTCCCCTTTTAACTATTGAGTCATCTCAATTCTCCCATTCATCTATAAAATCGAGTAATTTCCCCCCTTATATATTAAAAATATGCAAATAACTCCCACCGTCTAATTTTATGTTAAATCCAAAACAAAATAACAGAATATTTTTATAGTATATTAATATATAATGATAGATTTTGAGTATTATGACTAGAAATTGACAAAATAAATAAAAACGTTTCGTTAATTTTGTTGGAATTTAACATAAAATTAGACGATGGATGTTATTTGCATATTTTCAATACATAAAAAGAGACATTGCTCGGTTTTATAGATAAAAGGAGAAATTGAGATAGACCTAATAGTTAAAAGGTGGAAAGTGCAATTTTCCCTTTTATTTAAGACAAATTAAATATATCAATAAATTTTAAATCTACAAAATGATATATATATATATATATATATATATATATATATATATATATATATATATATATTTGAATGAGGATGGCAATTACATAAAAATAAACCTAACTTAAAAAAAAATATATTAATAAAAAGTATGACCCGCCACGGACATCTCAGCAATTCCCTGCAATAACAATTACCTGCAATAAAAAACCATTGTGGACAACAGGGAAAGCATGCCATGTTAGTAGCCAATTCAATAAGGGAGCCTACCTGCAAGTCATGCCACATCCATTTTGAAGTCAAAGCAAAGCATTGGGGTATACAGGTGGATGAAACATAACCCTATTTATTCAGCTGATTCACTGAGATTTCTTCCTTTTAACCCAATTTTAAATACAAATTTACGAAGGCAGGAGTGAGAGATAAAAGTGGAGAGCCCATGATACTAATTAAATAGTCATTCTATTGGTATTTCTTCTATAAACCCCATTTTTATGTACACAAAATCTGCAAAAGACTTGAATACCTCAGGTTGTTAATCATTTCCCCAAAAAAAAATGGTAACTGTGATTCTCATATAAACTGTACAATTTTGAATTCAAAAATGGAGAGAATTTACATGAGATATACAACATGTGATCAATCAATCTTCAAGGCGTTGAATCTCGCCCATCATTATCCGGTTGCTGGAGACTTTGAAACCAAGGAGAGCAGGATCAATCTGTCTTCCTTTCTTCCCTTTCTTTTTGCCACTTCGCCCAGCTTGTATGCCAACCATCATATGTCTCTGAAGGAGCCCCACTAGCTGCATCAGTCTCTGGGAGAACTGGTTTTTTGAGCATGTCTATGAATGATGTCTCAGAAACAGAAGCATCACTGCAAGATGAGGTCCTCTGAAAGTGCACGTCTTTCTTCCTAGATGCCTTGGGCTCACCAACACGGGTAGATGCTGGATTCCCAACTGAATCATGCCTTCCTTCTGAAAGTTGACCAAATTCTCCACATGGTAAATCAACAAGAAGTAACACAACAATGGAAGCAAAAACACATTTTAAAATAATAGCCTACCATCAGAAGTTGCAATGCCCATTGCATTTTTTGGCTTGACGAGAGAAGCGGATGCTGCCTCCGACAAAACATCATTGGAAGACGGAAGCCATGATACAGGTGGACACATATGAAAAGTATTGTCAAACCCTTTAGTTGAAGTAGAGGGCAGCCTGTCAAAAAGGAAGAAGAAGAAATACACATTAACATTTGGAAATGTATTGAGCAACACCACAATTAGCTAACGTAGCATCATCATTCTCAAGTTTTCCAACACGATTGACTAAACAGTTCAAGCACCAAACATCATGATTTACTAACTGCCAACAGACTATGGAAGCCACACCCTCACACACTCACAAGCCACAGAGAGAGAGAGAGTTTGCTTCACAATCATATTGGACACAAGCTCAAACTATGCAAAATCATTCGCTACTGAGTCAATCATTATATTAAGAAAATTAAACAAGCAAAAGGTACCTCAAGAAGCACAAGTGGAGGTGTTATTGACTGCTGCCAAATTACTTCTCTAAATTGTAGACAAATAGCAGGAGATTGTGAACATTCAAAGCTACATTTGACCCTATCACAATTTACACCCTTGTGGTTTGGCCCTATCACAATTTAGTCCAAAAACTTGCAATTGCTACATTTGACCCCCTAAAGTTTAGATTAAAATGAATTTGTTACAGTTTGTCTAAATTAACAGATTCAGCAATTTGCAAACAAATTTAACACTCAATTTTCTAAGAGGCTAAATTACAAATTAACTCCTTGTGGTTTGCCAATCATCTCACATTTTAGTCTATAAACTTTTCAATTGCTACCTTTTGACCTCCTATAGTTTGGATAAAACTGAAATCATTAGGAGGTTGCATGCCACACATGCGACAAACAAGTATCTTGGACAGAACTCTTAACAATTTTATTTTAGTCCTAATCTTTGGAGGGTCAAATATAACAATTGAAGATTGTGGACTAAATTGTGATAGGACCAAACCACAAGAGGTTAAATTGCAATTTAACCCATATTCTATCAATTATGGAAAACTCAAATTTCTTCAAAATCAAGTCAACCATTACTTACCCAAAAAAAAAAAGTTCAACCACAAACAACAAATTTGAGCTGCTAGATTTGATTGAAAACAAAATAAGTTTGAGTTCATGTCCACTAGCAGGCTCCTTTAATCCAACCCATCAGCTAATTGGACACCAAATAACCATGGTACCTGAGAAGTACCGTATTTGATATGCTCCCTAGTAGAAATGTCTTTTTTGAAAAGTATATGAATAAGAAAAGTAATCCTATTAGTAATATACATTTTGCTTAAATACAAATCAATTTGCCACTTTTTTTCTTTTTTCCACTCACAATGATCATTTATAGAATAAATAGTTCAGAATCAAGAATTCAATCCTTGACTAAGAATGGATGGGTCTACCTGTCATTACAAATGTCCTCTCCTCGGAGTGATTTATCTAAACCCATCTCATATCTGAATAAGCCTCCTCCATCACCACCTGTACCATATCATAGTGCTCCTAACATTAATTCAAGCAAAAATGAGATTTACTCAAGGAAGAAGATTATTTGCCTACTTACCAGCACTACTCAGTGAGCTGTGCCTGCTATGAGCATTAATAGGTAGTTCCCTGCCCAATGCTGTTTCTGTTTGCTCTGACAAGTTTTCTGCCATCTCTGAAGCTGACCTGCTCATTAAAATCATACCTTTGGACCCATGTCTCTTCCCCATTTTTCCTTCCAACTCTAATAAGTCTTTATCTGTAGCTGATTTACCAATCAGGCTACTATTTACATAACAAGTATGAGAAGTATCTTTAGTGCCCAATAAGAACGACTGGTCTTTTACTAATGCTCCAGAACTAGATCCAAAGGGAGAGCTTTCACTCTTTCCCAAATTGTGGAACTTCTGTTCATTCACAGCCCCACCAACAAAGTGATCCTGCAAGAAAGCACTTGAATTGGAAACTTGAGGCCTTTCCATGAAAGAGTCATTCAGACATAATTGTTGATCTGGAGGAAGATTAAAGGGAAAATTTGAGGAATTTGACTCCGAATTCAGCAGAAAGGTTTCCTGACTTCGGGAAGATAATAGAGAATGTCGATAATCAATTTCTGATGACTGTGCAGATTGAAGAACCATTTTTTGATGAAGGTCCTTCAAACCTCGTTTTGAGTTCTCATCACCTCCAGCAGATGCCCAAACATTCGAATCTACAAAAGATACAGTAGCTTCCAACTCCTTCCTTTGTTGCAAAGCTTCAAGATGCAATTGTTGCTTTTGTGCTTCAATCCAGCTATTTTCTACCCACCCATTGTTCCCAGAGCGGCAGCTCTGGATTGCATCTAGATGAGAAGCATAATACTCATCAGACACTGTTTTGGGAGAAGATGGGAAATCAGAAGAAAAAGAACCCAGTTGATCATCAGAATGCCTATAGAGTTGTCGCTCATGTGGATCTAGACCATGAGAACTAGTTTTTACACTGTCCAAGTTCATCCCAGGAGCACTAGTAGGAAGAGGCATTGACCTCCCGAAGGACATAGAGCTCGGCTCATAAACACCTTGCTGGAGTTGCTCTTGTAAAGCATGATTCCAATTGAGATTGCTCAGTTGCTCATGGGAGGAAAGCCTATTCTGTTGCAGGCAAAAATCAGACGAGTTAAACCCAGCTGACATAGCCTGCTGATGACTAGCAGGATTCCTGAAAAACTGACCAGCTTCATTTACTGGCCAAGGTCCACCATTATGCCTTTCCCCCTCCAACCCTAACTGCTGCCTCAAAGCCATTGATAGTTGTTGTACCTGCGACTGTTCTTGCTGGAGACGAAGCTGCTGTTCTAATGCAATTGTATTTCCATGATTTGCCTGCAACACAAGGTCCAAAACATCAGCCTGCCTGCCTTGGACGGCATTCTGGCCAACTTTTGCTTGGATGATCTTCTCAAGCATTGGATCAAGGTGCCTTGAAGAGTGAGAATTCAGCTGCAGTTCATGCAAAAGGTGCTTCTTCAGTTGAATCTGATCAAAGAGGTTGTCTCTTAGAGGATCTACATTTGACTGCCCATAACCAGGATGAGATATCTGGTGGTGCAGCAACTGCTGAATTTGACACTGCTGCTGCTGCTGTTGCCGCAGTTTCATTTCATGGAGATGAACCTGCTGCTGCTGCAATTGATGCTGTTGTTGAAGCTCAAACTGCCGCTGAAGTGCCAAAATATGTTCCAGATCTGGCTCTGGATGATGGACTGCCTGCTGAAAATTAGGGTTCTTGCTCTGAGGCACAGTTAAACCAGAAGAATTCTCAACACCCAACCCTATAACATGTCTGAAGGGATGGGAAAGGAGATTCTGCTGTTGAAGTTGCTCCATTTGCAGCCTTTGTGGCATCAGATGCTCTGTCATGTCAAAACCATTGTATTCTTGCTCCATGCGAGATAAGTGAGGATCATCTAGAGAACCTAAACGAAAATTAGGGTTAAAATGTTTATTTCTTCTATAATCACTAGTCCATGTCTCACCAAAAGAAGGTTGGTCAGCCATGGCACCAAAGGAGCTCTGACTCACAAAAGGCAGCATCTCTTCTTGACCAAAGGATCAACAAAGTGATGTTGATCACCCATGCTTGCTGACATATTGGATGATTGAGCACACTGCATGTGACAACTGTCTTTGAGCTCAGACATCGAGAGGCCAAAAGGATGCAAATTATCGTCCTGATGATTATGTATGCTAGTTTCTGAAAATTCATTTGCAAGGGAAGGATGTCGGATAGAATTGGAAAATGAGCCATGAATGTCAGTAGAAGGTCTCTGCAAAGGGTTACCATTGCTACTTCTAGGCCTTCCAGGAAAGAGAACTTCTGTATAAAACAAAGAAGAGCAATAAGGATAGCAATATAAGCAGACACCAGATGATAACATTAATAGCAGAACCATGCCAGAAAACTTACCATCATCTTTTGTGACAAAATTTTGGAAGGTATGATCATCGGAATACTGGAGCTCAGAGTAATAACCATGATTGGGTACTCTTGACTGATCACTAACACCAGAGGTAGCCTCAAGTCCAGATGAAGCAGACTTTTGATCATTTATAACAGTACAGTCGTTATAGTCAAGAGCAGAAGAAGAAGCGGCTATGTTCTCCCCTAAGATGCCTCCAACAGCAAAAGATGGTTCTAAATTAGTAATCAGATCACTGCTGGAGGCAGACCCAGATCTAAATCTAAGATGTGGCATGACACTGCCAAGTTCTTGAAAAGGTGATCCATCAGGGGCATCTGACAAGCGAACTAGTAATTCAGGTCCATAGTAGCCTTGTTCGAACCACTTAATGATATCAACTCCCAGAAAAGGTCCCTGAGTTTCCCCTTGAGGATCAAGATAATACAAACTAAATTCCTCAGGCAGGATATCACTTCCCATTAGATTTGCCTCCTCCTTGCTATTTACATGCTGCTGATTACTGCTTTCAATTTGCTGCAACGATGAAAAAGCAAATAGAGAACTTGAATCATCAGGAAGCTGGCTGCCAATTTCAAAGGAAGTAGCTGACTCCATGCCTTTCAACTTGAAGTGTTTCAAAACTGCAACTTCTGCTGCCTGCTGATTTTCACTGGATTTGAGTTCAGCAGCAGTACTGCTGGGACATCTAATCTCATTGACACTGCTGCAATCATAGCCCTCTGAAACTGTTGACATCAAGCCATTGGTTACTACCACACCAACAGCTGCTGGAAAATTCTGCTCTTCTTTATAAGCATCACGTTCTGCAGAATAAGACATAATTAACCCTAAATCATATAAATGGAAACATTATAGTTGCTTTCAACTTCAGAAATCCACAATCATCAAAAGCTAAAAGCATCTTTTTCCTTACCCTCAGCTCTATCTAATTGTGAACCACAGGTATCCAACAGCATGGCCCCTGTAACTTGGCAAGAATTGTTTAAATTAGTCCCTCCATAAGATTCAACATTTTCTTCAGTATTACTAGTGGAACTCTGTCTCAGCTCACCTAAAGTCATATCACAGATGCCTGAACAATTCCAATCACATAGAAAGGTAAACACTTTTTTAGTAAGAAAAGAAAGTTAAACTTAAAGCCTCTTAGTCAACAGTCACAGAAAATGAAATTTGATTACCGCTGATATTATCATTTGATCCTCCATTCTTGCCTCTAAATGAGTTGCGTGACACTCCACTGCTATTGATTTTTCCCTTCCATATATCTCCAAATACAACCTGCAAACATCACACAAACTACTTTAATGTGGTAACAGTAACAAGTGATGACAAAATCATTAAACCATACATAAATACGGATATTGAGGTAAATGATTTACATACCTCTACCTCTGCATCAGGTGCAACAAAAGCCAAAGGCTCAATAGAACCTACTTGTGTAATTGGTGATACATGCTCCATCCCATCAGGCATGTCATTGAATGTTGGATCACTCATTTTCTTACGATAAATATCCAGAAGTTTTCCCCTAGGGTAGATATATAAATCTTCAGTGGGGCCAGATTTTCCTAGTATGCTGTTATTCTTGTTCACAAGAACAGACCCAATAGAAGATGCAGAGTTTGACCTTCCTCGTCCCTGAGCAAATCCCACATTTGTGCCCCCCACCCGTCCTCTCTCCAACCCAAACCCTGGTGCGGTGCGGTGTGCAGCCAATCCACCTGCATGAGCTTCCATACGATGGCGTGGCCTCCATTTATCACGAGAATCAACGTCACGTTCAGAAGCTGAACGATTGCTACTGACAAAAGATTGTTTGTCAGTGTGACTATCCTCCTCTATGTCTGTCCTTCTTTCAGTTCTAGAATTCTTTTCTTTGTCATCAGGACCCCACCTTGACGACCATTTGTTGTCTCTCCGGGATTCATGCCCAGAACTACGGCTATCTTGCCAGCGATCAGTAGAGGACAAGGCTCTATTCTCAGAAGTTGAAATGACATCTGCATGACGATCTTCTTTTCTGCGGTCTCTTCTACCAAGTATTCCTGTGTCTCTCTCCTCTTCACGCCAGCGGCGACTGATTTCAACCTCAGGAGCAGCCCTCCTCCAGTCTTTCTTTTCCTGAGACCCATCTAAACGCCAACTGTCTTTCAGACTGGGATCAGTGGAGCTTCCATGGGGCAAAGAACCAGGTGCACCCACTTCCTGTAATTCAGACACAGTAATGTGGCAAGGTATCATTATAAGTTAACAATAAATACGAAAACATATAACTTTTTTGTCAGTAATGAAAACAAATCATTAGAAGATTAATTACGACAGTCCAGAATACTTCACATGTCATCATCATCAAGTTACATGTACATCTATCTTAAACTACAAAACCATCTTTAAATTACTCAACAAATGGGAAAAAAACACAACAGGAAAGGACTAAAGCAAATTTCTGTACCCCTAAAATGCCAGTAGTTATCGCCTTAGCATCAACTGGTTTAGCATAGAGCCACTGTGGAGAAAGAGGTATATTGCTCTCAGATACTACTTGATCTGCACTTAGAACAAAAATATGATTATTGAAATAATGAAGTCTCCATTTCCACAAGGGAAAATGCAAAGAAGAAGAAAAAAACAAGCACAATAAGTTGACTTATTAACACGAATTGAAACGAAAAGCATACAGTACAGGTTTGTATGGTTAAATTCCAAAAATACGGACTCAAAATGCCATGCAATTACCTTTTGACACATCAAGTAACCCCAAAAGCGTCTTGTCCTCACCATTTCCTCCAATGGCTTCATCTGGCATAACACAAAAAACCAAATGTTTATAAAATAATAAACTAGTTACATTCATTCCAAAACAAATAACTAAAACATCATCTTTAAAAAAAAATTAATAAATAAACGCCATAGCTCAACCTTTTGTTGCAATAACACAACGCAAAGTATTTGGCAAAGGTTACAAGAATTTCCACAACAAATTACTAAAACCAGATAATTAGAATTATTCCAATAGTATATATAACAGGATAGCATTTCTATTGACCCAACTCAAACCCATATGCAAATATTATAATAGAAAAGCAAATCTTAAATTCCCAAAAATCTTAAACTGATCCAACTTCTTGACATATTGGATCATGCCACACATCAATTAATCAGAAAAATCTTCTTATTCTTGACATATTGGATCATGTGATACACGACTAATGAGAACAATCTACTTATATAAATCTTTACAAATAAAAGTCAGATAATATTGACGTGCTTGAAGCAGAGGCAATAAAAACAGTTAAAACCAGAAACTTGTAAGTAATAAATTCTCAAACTAAACCAGAAACTAATAAAATTCTACTTAGGCATCACTAACACGAAGATGAACATATGATCGAAAACCTATCCAAAAAAAAAAAAAAAACATTAAGTCTCACTCAGAGTATAATCCCAAAAGAATAATAAAATTTTAGTAAACCTACAAATATAAATGAATATTGAATAAGCACTGCCACAAGAGCAACAAGTATATATAAATGAAGAAATAAAACAATAGAGTATTATATTATATATTCAACAATCAAAATAAATACAGATTGAGATGGTAAGGAATACGGATCGAAAAGATAGAGTGAAACAGATTCTTGGAAATTAAAAATATGAATACGACAATGCAAATGAGATTGAATTGGAAAAAAGGTTATAAGAGCAAACCAGTCGTTTTGGACAAATTGAGATCGTTGGGGAGATTGACCTTGCCGTCGTCAGCCATGGTCGTCGTCGTCGTTGTTGTCGTTTTGAAGGATTCCGAAGTTGAATGAATTTTCAAGGCGGAGAGTGGAGGAGCGAGCGAATTAAAAGGATTGTCGTTTTGTAATGAGGAAATAGAGAAAGAGGTTTGAGGGATTAGAGATTTTGAAAAAGGGAGAGACAATTGAGGGTTTCAGTTTGGGCTTGATTTTGATCACAACAGCCAAAGTGAGTGAATTTCTCAGAGTTTGCGAAAAATTCTATTTATATGTATCTAATATTTTTTATTCTTTTTTTTTTATGAAAGTTATTTATGCCTTCTATACTTCTAGTGCTTAAAAACTTTTATCATTTTTTAAAATAATAATAATATTTTTTATTCCTTTTTGGGATTTTTTTTAAGAAAATAATCATTAATAATATTATTATTAATTAACAATTCGAATTTTGATTAAAAAAAAAAAAAAAAAAAAAAAAAAAAAAAAAACAATTCGAATTTTGTAAAACGGAGACTTTTTTTGTTATCCCTATGCGTTCGTCCGTCCTTATAAAA
Organism: Fagus sylvatica; assembly: GCA_907173295.1. Lineage (NCBI taxonomy): Eukaryota > Viridiplantae > Streptophyta > Magnoliopsida > Fagales > Fagaceae > Fagus > Fagus sylvatica. Next base: position 29,977,275 of record OU015768.1, on the reverse strand, counting down.
ATCATCTTTGTGTCACCAGTCACTTTTTTGTTTTTTTTTTTGGGTAATTGGATGCGTCACCAGTCACCACTTTAATTAATCCCATATTCATTATTGAAGCAACTTTTTCTACTCAAAATTTATTATGGTGCTTTACTCCTAAGCAAATAATTTCAGGGCGTATATGTCCTTCTATTTATTACCTTCTTTTATTTATCAAAAAAAAAATATTACCTTCTTTTCTATAGATAATGTAAAGCTTTTTTCTCTTTTTTTTTTTTTTTATATTTTGACGGAAAAATTATAAAATATTTTAAGAGTGCATTAAAGATGTATTCTCTCTTATCACATGAATAATGGATCCTACCATAAATAATGGATCTCACCATGAATTTAATTAGGGATTCATCACTTATGTGAGAGGAAAGGGAAAATTATTCAGTAGTCTAGGACTACAAATAAATACACAATCTCTCTCTCACATGAATGGTCCTACCATAAATTTAATTAGTAGGATCCATATTTTATGTGATAGGACTCACCATTCATGTGAAAGAGGAACTATGCATTTATTTGTAATTCTAGGCTACTGAATAATCACTCGAGATGAAGAAATACGTATTTAATGTACTCTGAGAGTATTCTATAATGGATTTTGTTAACGAGTGTCTTTAAGGTAATGGTTAAGGATCAATAAATACTTACACTTTACGGGAAAAAACAAATTTTTAATATTAAATTATAAATGAAAAGACTAAAATACCCTTAAAAGCTCTTTTTGTATTATTTTAATATTAAAATTTCACTACTTCCTATAAAATAGAAGCATTAAATACTTTTTTAACCATTACCCTAAGAACACTCGTTAACAAGACCCTTCTATAATTACTCATAAGTTAAGGTACAAAGCTCTTAGCATAAATATTAAATAATGTTAAGTTTTAAAAAGTGACAAAGATGAGTAATTATTCAAAATTCTAGAGAAATGCTCACTAGCTTGTAACTCGTGCAATGCATGCGATTTTTATTTATATTATTTTTCTATTTAGTTTTTGAGGCATCATTTGACACATTTACTTTAAATCACAAACAAAAAATTACATTTATAGCATTGGGAAAAATAAAATCCATTCTTCAAGCAAAATTTCTTCACCTCATACAAATTTAGATTTATAGTTCAAAAAATCTATAAGTCCCATTAAAAAAAAAAAAACCTTCAAAATTCATATATTTTTATCCCTTACTTATGGACTTTATGCTCATATCTTAAAAGTGTTATAGGTCTAATGTTGTTGGTAACCATACCTTGAGGATCTTTTTGAATCTCATAATTTATTCTTATGCTCAAACATACCTAGACATATCATAATGGAATGTTACCCCTCCCAAAAAAATAAACTTCATAATACAAGTTCAATCAGGAGCAAAAAAGAAAAGCCTAATGAGTAAGAGAAACAATGAAAATGAAATAGCAATTTCTACTTTTTGTTCAATTACAATGCTTTGTTATGAATGCAAATTTGTCATGCACATTGCACATTCTTCCAAACATGTTATATCAGTAGAGTTTCTCATATTGTCCTACACAAAATGCTATTTCCATATGATAAAATAACTCACGTTTCTTACTTCTTTCTTGTTTTAAGTCTCACATTTCTTATACATTATTTCAAACAGGTTTAATATAGTTAATGATAACAAAGAATAATGGAGTAAAGCCCTTACAAAATGTTATTGAGAAAACATTAATAATTAAAACCTTAATAATTCAACTAATGAAAGAGTTATTAACCAAAAAAAAAAAACCTAATGAAAGAGTTAAAAATTTATAGACTTAGAAAAATAAATTTGAAATTTATTAAATAGTTACCAAATCTATCTTTAAACAATTAGGAAGAACCTTTTTCATCATAACATACTTAATTTTTAAATAGGGAAAACCGCATAGTAACACAAAATCCAATTAAAACCTGAACACCTGAACTTTTTAATCTCCATCTCAAAAATTCAACCAAATAATATGAATAGAAAATATGAGCAACGTTTTTCAATTGGAGCTACCTTCTTTATGGGATATTGCAAATAGGTTATTACTAGAAAACGAATTGGCACTACACAAGCCCTCATCTTTCAAAATTCATCAGTTGCCCAATCCCTTATTCTCTCTTTTTTTGCTAATACCCAATCCCTTATTCTCAAAACTCATTTCTCTCACTTTTATAATTTTTTCAGCAATCAAACAAAAACATCTCCTGCTCTATAAAAATGAAAGTACTGGCAGTCAAAGAATGGTCTCCACCTCCTTTGGCATAGAACCAAGGGGCATTACTCCACCACCACCACCACCACCCTCCTCATCTCTCTTCCTCTTGACCACACTCCATGTATTAGGATTTCTAAAATAAACGTAAAATAATCATTCAGAATTTTTATCAAACGTCTTTTGTACTTCTAATTAAGATTTTTTTCATTAAAATAATATCGTAACTTACTAAGTAGATATAACTCTCCAGAATTCCACAAATCTCCATGAAATATGCTTTCCAAAGAACAAAAGATCATCTCAAATTTAGAGTTTCACAATGAATTTCCTTGCTTGACCTAACCTACTCCATGTAAGCCAAGACTTAAGCAACTTCTTAAAATATATATTACAATTATGAATTACTACCTTGTAAATATAAAAACTTCTTAAAATAAACAAACCAATAAATAGATAAATAGTAAACAAATACACACAACCCTGAGGGGGCAGCTCAATTGGCCCAGTCTTGGGTGTGCTCCTTAATGGTCACTAGTGCGAGCCCCTCACGTATCCCCCTGTGATTAGTTGAAGCCTGCTTACACAAGTTGTGGCCTCTATAAAATCTAAAGAACTCTTCTAGCCATTTACCTATATTGGAGGGGCTTAGTCCAATTTTCCCAAAGGGCCAAAATTTGAGTTAGGGCTCAAGCTTGTGGACCTACTCACCATCTAGTCTCGCCCCAATACCAAGCTCTTGGTTCGAGCACTACCCCATCCTACCTTGGAGGGGAATGAATTGATTGAGCACCCTTGTAGAAAATTGCTCAGGTAGTATAGGCGTCCGACCAATCGAAGAAACATTTTCGACATACCAACATGGAAATCTAGGCGTACAACTATCATTCTCCCTCCAAGCTTGATTGGCGTGTTAAATAACCACCTTGTAAAATAGACATTTAATTGCCTTGATCAATCACTACTCTTTTTGCATTAAATGTGGCATGACAACACCCATGTCTCCTTGGGGCAAGACCTTACCAACCTATTTCCTTAGCCACTTTAAGGAATGGTTTTGTGTCAGAGTTCCCCACTTTATTGGGAACTTCCCACCAAACAGACCTATATATAACCTCTAAGATAGAATTTTTCAAATTTTTGGGACTAAATTAGAATTTGATACAGTTTCAAGTCTTAAAATAGAAGTTTTCAAATTTTAAGGATTAAAGATTTGTTTGTGTTTTTTAAACCTATTTTCTGTACTCAAATCCAACTTTTCATGGGCTTCACCGCATTAATTTTTATTTTTTAAAACTCAAATCCATTTATTGTGCTAATGATACTACTAAAATCCACTTTTTTATAACAACATTTTGGTGTTTTCATTTGTTGACTTCTGTTCTCAATAATATTATTCAATCTAATATTGTAGACACCTCGTTTTGCTACCTACATGACCTAAAAATACAAATTAGGATCATTTTCCAAAATACATCCAAAGAACGAAGCATACAACTTCTCTAAAACAATTTTGACCATTCAATTGACAAATTGAACTGATTAAACAAATCTCCACTTCAAAATACTCAAAACAACATGTCACAAGCCCAAATTAGACCATAACTACAAATGTTATGATCAATTGAAGATTTAACGGATAGAGTACATAATGATTTAATAATTTTGGGTACATAGGATTAATCCGAACTAATTATTATTGGTCCATTAATTGGGTTGATTTTAATTAATGAGGTGTAAACGAACCATTAGCCTGTAATGATAAATAATTATGGACTCTACTACATTAGATAAAATCAATTTAAGTTGGATAAATAGTATGATTAATTAATTAAAATATAAGGATTAATTGAAATAAATCAATTCAAATATTTTAAAAGGATTAAGAAAATCATTATTATATCTGGTGTTTATCATAAAAAGTTGGACAAAATTGAACAAACGGATAAATACAAAAAAGAAGCTGAAAACGTTTTTTCAAAACTCAAAGTACTGACTGGCACTTTGATTGGGATTTGAAGTACTAGCCGGCACTTCAAGCTCGTATTCGATACTTTGATTGGGATTTGAAGTACCGGCCGGCATTTCAAGTTTGTATTCGGCACTTTAATCTCCAATCCGGTACTTCAAGCACATTTTGAAGTACCGGTCGGCACATTGAACCACCAATCCGGCACTTCGAACTTGGAGCACGTTTTTTTATCCCAAAATTATTCCTAAACTTGAATTTTGAATTCTCACACATCTAAGTCAGTTCACAGCTGGTAGAGGATAAGGGATAGGGATTATTTGAAAATCAAAAATACAAAGTTAAACAGAAGATATCTTATTGTTTGTTTGACTATAAAAAGAAAAGAAAAGGTCAGTTACAGAGGTCCAAAAAGTTTGAGCTTTAGAGAGAATTCCAAATCATTCTGCGTATGATTTTAAAACATAAAACACCTCTAAAGAATCCACCATTAAAAGACAGAGAAAAACTCCAACAAAAATCCTCTTTGGAGATTCTACGGTGAAGCTCTGTTCACGTGTACCTTGAAGACTATGAAAGAAGCATCATTGGAATTCTCTTTTGCAGCTGGGCAGTATACAAACTCCACACAATTGTAGCCACACAACAACTCCTTTGATTTTTACTCTTTATTCCTTTTCAAGGTTTTCTATTATTGATTATTCTTTGTGTCTTCTATTAACCAACTTCTTGATTGCAGTCAAAGTTGAACATAACTCTGGTGATTCTAAAGCAATCAACAAGATCTTCTTCCACGTGCATGCAGATAAACATTCTTTACTGAATTCCTTTATTTGTTTGCCTATTCACATGATGATGACAATAACATGCCTTTTCACATGTAAATAATTTAATAAAAGAACTTGAACCTTTAAAATAAATTTTATGGTGAACCATGTTTTTGTATATTGAAATATTTGTTTTTGGCCAAGCTTTATCCTAGAAGACCGATTTTAATGGGCAAAACGAGGTGCTTACACCTTCTCATTTTGTAACCAAGCCCCCAAGCCTAGTCTTGAAGGTTCTAGATTAGTTTCTTTATGAATGTAATTTTCTATTTTACTATACTGTATTTAGGAAGCATTCAAATGTAATTTTCTTAGATTGTATCTAGGAAACAAACTTTTGCTATGTAATTTTCTATTTTGGACACTCAGTTGTAATCATACAATCCAAATTGAATAAAAGAGAGGTACTTTTCTCAAAGAATTTTCTTGTTTTTCTTTCTTGTAAAAATAAGTGGCGACTCTACTGTAACATCACCTTCACTCTAGAGGGATATTCATTCTTCAGTTGGGTCACACTTTGAGGCCCATTTAACCCTCGGGTCGTGGTTCTCACAGTGGCAACTCCACTGGGGACATGTAGTGGGCTTAGTTTCTAAATTAGGATGGGCTTGGCCAAGCTTTATTATTTCTTTAGACTTGTTTGATTTTAAAGGCTTTTTTTATAACATGTTTCATGCATCATTTTGTGTGGGCCCAAAAATACATATACATGTGTGAAGCCTGAAAGCCCCGGTAGTTCTATCCATGGATCACAGTCTTCCTAGACCTGGGTACCCAAGGTGGAGCTACCACCCTTTAGTGCAGTATTGACTATGATCATTCTTAGTCAATACATTAAAGGATAAACTGTATCGTTTGGACCAACGCGGCATTCCTATGTCACAAGTTGGGAGATACGACGTCCTAGCTCTTGGGTTCCCTACAAGCCCACCTTCTACCCATATAGAAGCCCATTAGAACTATCCCTTAGGTGCAGTCCATTAAGTACATGCATACTTGTTTGAACCCACCGTCTCTTTCGATTGCCGTTGCTTACACTTAGAGGAACATTGTTTGCTACAAATGAGCCCAAATCCAACGTTTGGGCCCATTCCAAGCATTTTATTGGAACCATGTTTTCCATTGATGAGCCCATGCCCAACACTTGGATCCATCATAGATAAAATCTAAGGCCTTACAAATACGTAGAGTTGAGGATCATCAAAAGACAAGGTACAAGCCCATGAGTTACAAAGGTTCAAACCCACAAGCGTCAAAGAGACAAACTTTAAGTTTCAAAAGAATCAAACCCACAAGCTCACAAGCTTCAAAGTATCAAGCCTATAAGCTTCAAAGGTACAAGCCCACAAGCTTAAAAAAGACATGGCTCAATCTTTACAAGTTCACAAGCTCCAAAAGCTAAAGCCCACAAGCCCACAAGTTTCAAACAGACAAGCCACAAGCTTCAAGAGATCAAAGCTTTAAGTTCAAAGCCCACCAAATGGTGGCTCACAACAACAAGCTTCAAGGCTATAAAGCCCAAGTTCAAAGCCTACAAAGTAGTGGCCCACAACATTTAAGCTTCAAGTTCAATGCTCACCAAGCGGTGGCCCACAACATTCAACCTTGAAGGATACAAAGCCCGAGTTCAAAGCCTACAAAGTAGAGGCCCACAACACTCAAGCTTCAAGTTCAACGCTCACCAAGCAGTGGCCTACAACACTCAAGCTTGAAGGCTTCAAAGCTCAAGCTCAAAGCCCACCAAGCAGTGGCCCACAACAACAAGGTTCAAAGATTTGAAAACCAAGTTCAAGCCAACCTAAAGGCCACAAAAGCTCAATCTCCAAAACAATCTCCCATTTAGCCATAAAACTTCACCATAATCCATACTCCACAAAAGGCCCAACAAGCCCTATTTCCAAACACTTACCCATCTGTCCAAAGGCCCCACAAGCCCAATTTTTCAAACAATTACCTACCCCACATCTACCAAAAGGCCCCTATTGGCCTAATTTCTCAAACAATTACCTACCTCACATCTACCAAAAGGCCCCACAAGCTTAATTTCTTAAATAGTCACTCACTTACCAAAAACAAAACCACAAAAATTTCACCAATTTCCATACTCTACAAAAGGCCACGCACAACTCAAAACCCTAAAAGGTCAGTTTAAGCTCAGGGTTGCATAAGAAACCAATTCTACAAAGATCACAAGCCTACAAGATTCAAGATTCGAAATCAAGGTCATGAACGGTCACACAAGCCTCTTCCTCCAACAAGATTGATCCATAGGCTTCCCCTACGTCAACAGCCCACGAGGACATTTGAATTGCTTCATCAAGTCATCATTTGGTTTTACATTTTCTAAATTTGGTTGTGTGATTTGAATTGCTTTGTTTGTCTTATTGGTGTGTAGCATAGAATTTTGGATCAAGAAAAACATCTTTTAAAGATCAAGAATCTCTCCAACTTTGCACCAAAGATCACAAATCAAAAATTGAAAAGACAAAAAATAATCCACATTTTACAAAAAGCTCAATGGACCAAACTTTGAATCACACTTTAAACAGGTTAAAATTCACCCAATTGAATTACACCTTAAAAGGTTAAAATTCACAAAATGAATCACACTTTAATAGTTAAAATTCACAAAAGGAATCACGCCTTAAGCGTTAAAATTCACAAGTTCAATCACACAATCAAAATTCACCCATTATACCTCCAAACGGTCAAAATTCACAAAATAAATCACACCTTACATGGTTAAAATTCACTCAATTGAATCACACCTTACATGGTTAAAATTCACTCACACCTTAAATGGTTAAAATTCACCCAATTGAATCACACCTCAAATGTTAAAATTCACCAATCGAATCACTCCTCACATGGTTAAAATTCACTCACACCTCACACAGTTAAAATTCACTCACACCTCACAAAATTAAAATTCACCCATCACACCTCAAATGGTTAAAATTCGCATCCAATTGAATCACACCACAAACGGTTAAAATTTGCACAAAATTGAATCAGACTTTAAACGATGAAGTTCATTCAAATTCATTCACACCTCGCACGGTTGAAATTTCATACCAAATTGAATCACACCTTAAATTGCTTAAAATTCACACTAGATTGAATCACACCTTAAACGGTTAAAATTCACAAACTGAATCACACCTTAATAATTAAAATTCACAAAATGAATCACGCCTTAAGCATTAAAATTCACAAGTTCAATCACACAATCAAAATTCACCTATTATACCCCAAACGGTCAAAATTCACAAAATAAATCACACCTTACATGGTTAAAATTCACTCAATTGAATCACACCTTACATGGTTAAAATTCACTCACACCTTAAATGTTAAAATTTACCAATCGAATCACACCTCACATGGTTAAAATTCACTCACACCTCACACAGTTAAAATTCACTCACACCTCACAAAATTAAAATTCACCCATCACACCTCAAATGGTTAAAATTTGCATCCAATTGAATCACACCACAAACGGTTAAAATTTGCACAAAATTGAATCAGACTTTAAACGATGAAGTTCATTCAAATACATTCACACCTCGCACGGTTGAAATTTCACACCAAATTGAATTACAACTTAAACAGGTTAAAATTCACACTAGACTGAATCACACCTTAACAGTTAAAATTCACAAAAGGAATCATATTTCAATAGTTAAAATTCACAAGTTCAATCACACAATTAAAATTAACCCATTACACCTTAAATGGTTAAACTTTCCCAAATAAATTACATCTCACACAATTAAAATTCATTTACACCTCACACAATTCAAATTCATTCACACCATGCACGGTTGAAATTTCACACCTAAATTGAATCACACCTTAAACAGGTTAAAATTCACACTAGATTGAATTACATCTTAAACGATTAAAATTCACAAAATAAATCACACCTTAACAGTTAAAATTCACAAAAGGAATCATACTTCAATAGTTAAAATTCACAAGTTCAATCACACAATTAAAATTAACCCATTACACCACATTTTAAATGGTTAAAATTCACCAATTGAATCACACCTCACACGGTTAAAATTCTCTCACACCTTAAATGGTTCAAATTCACCAATTAAATCACACCTCACATGGTTAAAATTCACCAATTGAATCACACCTCAATGGTTAAAATTCTCATTTTTGAATCACACCTCAATGGTTAAAATTCACAAAAGGAATCACATTTCAAAGGTTAAAATTCACAAAATGAACCACACCTCAATGGTCAAAATTCACATTTTTGAATCACACCTTAATGGTTAAAATTCACATTTTTAAATCACACCTCACATGGTTAAAATTCACCAATTGAATCACACCTCAATGGTTAAAATTCTCATTTCTGAATCACACCTCAATGGTTAAAATTCACAAAATGAATCACATCTCAAAGGTTAAAATTCACGAAATGAACCACACCTCAATGGTCAAAATTCGCATTTTTGAATCACACCTTAATGGTTAAAATTCACATTTTTGAATCACACCCTAATGGTTAAAATTCACGTCTCAAATTACAATTGCTCAAAATTTGATCACATCATCAAAAAGAAACTTTAAGCAACAATCTTCAAGTCTCCCATGTTTTCACATCTTTTTGGAGAAGGAAAATTTTCAAAATTGTTTTTGCAAAAGTACTTTTGGAAAATCAAGTTTTTGAAATATTCTTTCTTGGGCAACAAATGACAAATCATATGGTCACATCACTTGACCAATCAATTTGCACCGATAAGGGGATCATTTTCATTCAATTCATATAAAAATTGTCGCCAAATACTTGGAACAACAAAATAATGGATCCTAGAAAGACAATCAAGGAAATAAGGTCATTGAGAGATCTCGAGTCACTCCTTCCGAAATTCCTTCTAAATCTGGTCATGATTTGTCACATTCTTGCACATTCATTCAGAAAAGTATCCTAATAGTTGGGCTTACAATGGATCATCCATGCAAAAAAGAAATGAAAGCCTGTTAGGTCGAAAACCCGAAAGGGCGGCCTAAGCAAAAATTAGGGCTCCACAAAGAAAAAAAAAAAAAGAAAAAAAGGAGTTACTTCCAAGAAAGAACTCATCAAAAGAGCTCAAACGCTGCATGCCAAAAGCAAGCTCTACCAAGGATAGGAGGCCATTTTTCATTAAACCCAAATATTCTTGTCAACCCCTTACAAATGCAATCACTTGCTAGCCAATTTGGGCCTTAAAAAAATGAGCATTTTCTTTCTTGAAACTCATAAACCAAATCTGGGGTGGGAATTCTAGATGTGCACAAAAAGGAGATTATGGATTTCTTTCTTAAGATCAAAGTGTCAAGGAAAGAAGAACAAAAGAATAAGGACATGCTTGACAGAGGCGTCAATCTTCAATAAGAATGAAGCAAATTGAGAACACTTGACACAAACGTCAATATACAATAAGAAATGTGTCTCTGACAAAGGATGCGAACACAAAGATAAGAAAAGTTAAATGCGTCAACACAAATACAAAGAAGACGTGAAGGAAAAAGAAGGAAAGAAGTCACAAAGTAAATCTAATCTTTGGAGTTCACACTTGGGGGTACATTGGGGAATTAGAGCCTTTATAACTTTTTTTTCACAACCCAAACCCGACCTACATTATAACCGATAAACAAAGCCCTCATTGAGGTTCTGCTTGCTCAAGACATGAAGTTAAGCTCCTTTGTTATTCTTCATTAGAAGTATGAAAAGTGCTTCGCTAGGTTGAAAATCTAAAAAAGGCGGCCTAGGCAAAAGTTAGAGCAAAAGAAATAAGAAAAAGGAAAAAATGATGGATGGTCTAAACACCAATGAAATCTCCCATGAAAAGGGTGAATCATCACAAAAGGTTTAAACCCAGAGTTCATTTTCTTTCTCATTGCAAACATTCATGTCTCTCTCGAAGACTTCAATTTTAAGTCAAAACTTGGGGCATCCTTCTTTGTTTTCCAAGTGCTTCATCTATATCTCCAAACTAGGGGCATTCTCCCTAGTTTGTCAATTCCTTCTTCAACATGATCAACATAAGATCACACATCTCTAAACTAGGGTCCTTCTGCTTAGTTTGTCAACTAAACAGTCTTTTCTCAACATAATCCGTATAAGATCACACATCTCAAAACTAGTGGCATTCTCCCTAGTTTGTCAATTCCTTCTTAAACATGATAAATACAAGATCACATATCTCTAAATTAGGGTCCTTCTGCTTAGTTTGTCGATTAAACAGTCTTCTCTCAACATATATGATCCGTACAAAATCACACATCTCCAAACTACAGGCATTCTCCCTAATTTGTCAATTCCTTCTTCAACATGATCAACACAAGATCACACATCTCTAAACTAGGGTTCTTCTGCTTAGTTTATCGACTAAACAGTCTTCTATTAACATATATGATCTGTACAAGATCACACATCTCCAAACTATGGGCATTCTCCCTAGTTTGTCGACTAAACATTCTTCATTCAACATGATAAATACAAGATCACACATCTCCAAACTAGGGACATTCTCCCTAATTTGTCGACTAAACAATTTTTCTTCAATATGATCCACACAAGATCACTCATCTCTAAACTAGGGGCATTCTCCCTAGTTTGTCAATTGGTCAAAATTTGAAGTCAAGGGCATATCTCGTCATTGCCTTAAACAATATTGATTTGCAAAGTCATCCAAACTTTTCAAAAATATCATCGCTTCTTCATCATTTTGTTGATTCAGGAAAACTCTCAATCACTTCATCTTTTTAATTGCTTTCAAAAGATTCGGCCTTACAAGTTCAAAGTGAAAAGCGAATACGTTTATAAGGGTTTAATGACTTTAATCCCCTCAAAGTGAAAGAGAACAATTTTGTTTTGCAACCTTAAGGTTTGTCAACATGTCTTCTTAAGAAAACAAAAATTTCTCAAAATTCTGATTTACACAAATGAATTGCATCCATTTCAAAAAATGAGTTTTCAAAATGATTTAGAAAGTCCATCTTTTCATTTTTGAAATACTTTCTTCAAAAGAGGTACACAACCAAGATATAAAATCAAGATACACAACTGAGATCACAAGTCAAATTACACAGTTAAAACACAAGACATCCAAAAACAACAAAAAAATTGGATTATTTGAGAGAACATGAAATCTTTCCAATACACATTTTTTTTGGGTTGTTGCAAACACTTAAAATCATCCCCAATGAAAAACATTTTTCACTTCCGCACAAGAAGTCTACAGATATTTTGAACTGTCACATACAAGGTTCGCAACCATACAATTTTGCACCTCCTAACAAAAAGTCTACACATGCACATACGTACAATTTTTCCCTTCCTCACAAGAGGTCTATACATACACTTTGAACTTCCAAACAAGAATTCACACACCTCACATTTCGAACTATGTTCAAACTTGATCCTCTGTAATAGAGGTACGTAGGCAGCCTTTACTAAGGCTCGGTTTCACACCCACATCCACTTATACGCATTCTCACCGACACTCACAGTCCTAGATTCACATCCACATTCACACATTCCATGATCTTGAACTGCAAACAATCAGCTTGTTCACATGACATCATTCTATAAGTAAACGTTCTAAAACTAGAACATTGACCAAGTTGTTTTCATTTGCAGGTTTGTTGATCTCAACAAGTTCTCATGACTTGTTTAAACTAAGGGCATTGGCCCAAAATCATCTATTGTAGACCACATCTAATTTGTTTGAAAAAAGAAATGTTTTTGTTTTTGCAGGAGAGTATATGCTTACCCACCAACTGAACACGACACCGAATGCACCTTGGTTCTTGCAAGGAGATTTTAAAAAAAAAGTTTGAAAAATCCAGAATTATGCCTTCAGATGGCTAAAAATTTCCGGCATCATCTTAACAAGATTCTGACAACACACATGCTCGGGTTGTCTTGGAAACCACGTAAAATATATCCCGGCAAGATTTTTAGGTTGTTAAAACACTTAAAATCAAATCCTAAAAAGTTTTCAAAATATCGGGTTGTTTCTTACAACATAAAATCATTTCTGGTATACCCACTTTTTCAGGTTGTTATGGACAACATAAAGTCAAATCCTAAAAAAAATGTTTCAAAATATTGGGTTATTTCTTGCAAGTAAAATCATTCCCAGTATATTATTCTTTTTAGGTTGTTATTGACAATATAAAATCAAATCCTAAAAAAGGTTCCAAAATATTGGGTTATTTCTTGCAATGTAAAATCATTCCCAATATATTTGTTCTTTTTAAGGTTGTTATTGACAATATAAAATCAAATCCTAAAAAAGAGTTCTGAAATATTGGGTTGTTTCTTATAAACGTAAAATCACCCCCAACATAAAGTTTTTGTAGATTTTTCTTGGAAGAAATTTACGCAAACACAACACTTCGGTTACAAAACTTAGTGTCTTTCTCAGACATTAACATTCGCTTTACAAGCTCTGCCAATGAGGGGCATTCTGTAGACACCTCGTTTTGCTACCTACATGACCTAAAAATACAAATTATGATCATTTTCCAAAATACATCCAAAGAACGAAGCATACAACTTCTCTAAAACAATTTTGACCATTCAATTGACAAATTGAACTGATTAAACAAATCTCCACTTCAAAATACTCAAAACAACATGTCACAAGCCCAAATCAGACCATAAGTGCAAATGTTATGATCAATTGAAGATTTAACGGATAGAGTACATAATGATTTAATAATTCTGGGTACATAGGATTAATCCAAACTAATTATTATTGGTCCATTAATTGGGTTGATTTTAATTAATGAGGTGTAAATGTCTCATTGGCCTGTAATGATAAATAATTATGGACTCTACTACGTTAGATAAAATCAGTTTAAGTTGGATAAATAGTATGATTAATTAATTAAAATATAAGGATTAATTGAAATAAATCAATTCAAATATTTTAAAAGGATTAAGAAGATCACTATTATATCTGGTGTTTATCATAAAAAGTTGGACAAAATTGAACAAACGGATAAATATAAAAAAGAAGCTGAAAACGTTTTTTCAAAACTCAAAGTACCGACTGGCACTTTGATTGGGATTTGAAGTACCGGCCGGCACTTCAAGCTCGTATTCAGTACTTTGATTGGGATTTGAAGTACCGGCCGGCACTTCAAGTTCGTATTCGGCACTTTAATCTCCAATCCGGTACTTCAAGCACATTTTGAAGTACCGGCCGGCACATTGAACCACCAATCCGGCACTTCGAACTTGGAGCACGTTTTTTTATCCCAAAATTATCCCTAAACTTGAATTTTGAATTCTCACACATCCAAGTCAGTTCACAGCTGGTAGAGGATAAGGGATAGGGATTATTTGAAAATAAAAAATACAAAGTTAAACAGAAGATATCTTATCGTTTGTTTGGCTATAAAAAGAAAAGAAAAGGTCAGTTACAGAGGTCCAAAAAGTTTGAGCTTTAGAGAGAATTCCAGATCATTCTGCGTATGATTTCTAAAGCATAAAACACCTCTAAAGAATCCACCATTAAAAGACAGAGAAAAGCTCCAACAAAAATCCTCTTTGGAGATTCTACGACGAAGCTCTGTTCACGTGTACCTTGAAGACTATCAAGGAAGCATCATTGGAGTTCTCTTTTGCAGCTGGGACAGTATACAAACTCCACACAATTGCAGCCACACAACAACTCCTTTGATCTTTACTCTTTATTCCTTTTCAAGGTTTTCCATTATTGATTATTCTTTGTGTCTTCTATTAACCAACTTCTTGATTGCAGCCAAAGTTGAACATAACTCTGGTGATTCTAAAGCAATCAACAAGATCTTCCATGTGCATGCAGGTAAACATTCTTTACTGAATTCCTTTATTTGTTTGCCTATTCACATGATGATGACGATAACATGCCTTTTTACATGTAAATGATTTAATAAAAGAACTTGAACCTTTAAAATAAATTCTATGGTGAATCATGTTTTTGTACATTGAAATATTTGTTTTTGGCCAAGCTTTATCCTAGAAGACCGATTTTAATCTGGCAAAACGAGGTGCTTACACCTTCTCGTTTTGTAACTAAGCCTCCGAGCCTAGTCTTGAAGGTTCTAGATTAGTTTCTTTATGAATGTAATTTTCTATTTTACTATACTGTATTTAGGAAGCATTCAAATGTAATTTTCTTAGATTGTATCTAGGAAACAAACTTTTGCTATGTAATTTTTCTGTTTTGGACACTCAGTTGTAATCATACAATCCAAATTGAATAAAAGAGAGGTATTTTTCTCAAAGAATTTTCTTGTTTTTCATTCTTGTAAAAATAAGTGGCGACTCTACTGTAACATCACCTTCACTCTAGAGGGATGATCATTTGTCAGTTGGGTCACACTTTGAGGCCCATTTGACCCTCGGGTCGTGGTTCTCACAAATGTATATTATTATATATATATATATATATAATTATATATTATATATACTAGGGGAAATTGCATTTCCCCCCTTTAACTAGGTCCATCTCAATTCTCCCATTTATCTTAAAACTGAGCAATGTCCCCCTTTATGTATTGAAAATATGCAAATAGCCCCCATTGTCTAATTTTATGTTAAATTCCAACAAAATTAATGAAATGTTTTATGTATTTTGTCAATTTCTAGTCATAATACTCAAAATCTATCATTATATATTAATATACTATAAAAATATTCCATTATTTTGGCTTGGATTTAACATAAAATTAACCGTGGGGGCGATTTGCATATTTTATACATAAGGGGGGACATCGCTATTTTATTAAAAGGGGAATTGAGATGACCCAATAGTTAAAGGGGGAAAATCAATTTTTCTTATTTTTTGGTCATCTCTCTCACTCTCTCTCTCTCTCTCTCCACCCAAATTTTGCTCGAATCGCCAACAAAGCACAACACGGCGAGGTAAGGCAGTGGAGAGGCGACCCACCCAATTGGCCTTTTTTTTTTTTTTTTTTTTTTTTTAAATTTATTTTTTATCATATCTACGATGGATTTGTAACATCTTGGTGTTTTTATTTATTGATTTATGCTCTCAATAATATTATTCAATAATATATATATATATATATTGGTTTATTTCTTTTTATTTTGGTCATCTCTCTCTCTCTCTCTCTCTCTTCACCCAGATTATGCTCGAATCGCCAATGAAGCACATCGCGGCGAGGTGAGGCGGTGGAGAGTTGACCCACCCAACTGGGCTTTTTATTTATTTATTTTAGATTACCGATGAGTCGAAGTTGATGGGGTTTGGTTTTAGTTTTATGAATTTGCTTGATGGGTTTTGTGTTAGTGGGTCTTGGTGGTAGTGGGTTTCTGTTGAGGGTTTGATTTGCAGTAGTCGCAGTGGGTTGCAGGGTGGGTCAGCGGTGGGTTTGTGAAGGCCAATAGAGGATGTGGTGGTGGTGGTGGGTTTTTGGATGATCCTAGTGGTCCTGGGTCATGGGTCACATTGTTCAATCATTGATTGCAAAGAAATAATAATATAATAATAATAATAATAATAAATAAATAAAAATATTACAGCAAATGGATAACACTTGTTAAACAAACTTTCATTTCTCACCACTACTAAAATACTGTTCTTGATAGTAATTTCTCAAACACCTAAATACAAATTTGAAAAACACAAAACAAAAAACCCTAACCAAACAAGTTTATATATTCTAGTCTTAATCGAATTTTCCCCATTTGGATCAACGTATTATGACGCATGAAAAAATGTTATGCATTTGAGAACTTTATTGAGACTAAATCTGACGATATAGTCGCCATAACAAAGAACACAATCGAATTAGTAAGTTCTTTTCGTAACGAATCGTTAACAAAAGTATGGTGAATAATTTCGACGCTATTACTTGTTTTATAAAACTAATATTTCATTCTCTTTGTTATTTCAGATTCGAGGCACTTCTTCAATTGTTTCCCGGTGAGTTTCTCTCTCTCTACGAGACACACTCAAATACCTTTTTTTGTTATTGTTTCCCTGGATCTGCAAATTCATGATGTTTTAGGTATTTGATTTCAAAACACGCAAAACAGACGCATATATAATTTGCTTGACTTCATTTGCACGCAACGCTGGTTGAAGAAATGAGTATGAGTTAGACGAGGAAACCAGCACCGCTCCACACTCCACTACACTAGCACCAACGCCACCACTATGGACAACAGAAACGTCGTCGTTTGCGACAATGGCACTGGGGTATAC
Organism: Fagus sylvatica; assembly: GCA_907173295.1. Taxonomy (NCBI): domain Eukaryota; kingdom Viridiplantae; phylum Streptophyta; class Magnoliopsida; order Fagales; family Fagaceae; genus Fagus; species Fagus sylvatica. Next base: position 29,960,007 of record OU015768.1, on the reverse strand, counting down.
TACTTCTCTCTTTTTTCATTTCTAATTTGCGTTTTAAAGCCTTTTCCCAATCCTGCAATTATTTTATTTTATTTTATTTTTTTTCTGGATCCACTAAATAATAGTACCTGAGATAATTAGGATTGTAATTAGTAGATAAGAAAGCGAGATTAGTGTGTGATTAGCTGCCCTAAACGAGGTTTTGCTCAGTTTTACCACTAGATTCTGCACGTAGATAATACTATATTGTTTGGCATTTTTGTTTTTATATAACTTGGTTTTAATAATAGTTACATGTGAATGATCTCGATTAGTCTGTTGAGAATCCATAGCCGACCTCATAATTTTGGGACTAAAGCTTTGTTGTTGTTGTATGCAGTATGTCAAGTGCGGGTTTGCTGGAGAGAATTTCCCTACATCCGTATTCCCTTGTGTGGTTGGAAGGCCTATGCTTCGGTATGAAGAATCGCTCGTGGAACAAGAGCTAAAGGTGAAGTGAATTTCTTCTCTTGGACAAGAAATTGCATTTTCTGTTCTTTGACCACAAGGGGGATTTATTAGGCAATGAGTTGTAATGCAAATATATATATATATATAGTTATTACAATTTTGTTGGTGTATGCTTAATTTTTATTCCAGGTTGTTCTTTATTTCTTATCATTAGGAAATTGTTGTCGGAGAAGCTTGCGCAGACTTGCGGCATCAACTTGATATTTCTTATCCTGTCAACAATGGTATCGTGCAAAACTGGGAGGATATCGGTCATGTGTGGGACCATGCATTTTACAATGAATTGAAAGTAAGTGTCAAGAGGTTCTGATTGCTGTGACAACGTATACTATAAGTCTTGTTTATTCTTTTCTTGATACAATTCAATAAGCTCATTACTAAGTCTGTTTTTCAAACTTTCTGTTAACAGATAGATCCAAAAGAATGTAAGATTTTACTTACAGACCCACCTCTTAATCCTTCAAAGAACCGTGAAAAAATGGTTTGTGATCGTTTTTTCTTTGGTAGACTTGTCTCTAGGCTAATTAATATTTTGAATACACGATTCTGGTAGGTGGGGTTGTGTATCCGGGGCTTACTACCATAGGGTGGGTTCCGAAGGGCCCTGCCTTGGTGAGTTTCCTTGTCATCAAAATTTTCTTTTGTTCAATCAAGATAGTGGCATCTTGTTATTTTACAGGTTGAGACCATGTTTGAAAAATACAACTTTGCTGGTGTCTTCATCCAAATCCAAGCTGTTTTGACATTGTATGCTCAAGGTGCTTATAAAGATGATTGAAGGTTAAAAGTTTTTATATTTGTTATTTTCCCCTTGTTCTTCAAAATTTCCAAAAAAAGAAAAAGAAAAAAAAAGACCATAACAGTGAAGCTCATCATGACGACTTTGCTATATTTTTTGCAACTCCGTATTAATACTCATATTGCTACCATTTTTATGCACACCCTTACCATCCCTTTTGAGTCACGTGCCTCAGTATTTCCTTGTCTTCCTCACAGGTTTGCTGACTGGACTAGTTATTGATTCTGGAGATGGTGTTACTCATGTGGTAAATTGCTTGAGAACCATATTTTCATTTAAATTATATTTACTGTAACGAACTCCTACAATTATCTTTCCTTTTTCAAATTTATCTATTTGGTCTGATCAGTTTATGGATGCTGAACTTGTTGCAATTATATAAAATCTGGAATGATAGCATTCTCTTTTTGGGTAGTGTTTCAAGTATTATTTTAAATACTTGGGTTAATTATACTTTTCCACCTTAACCTTTCATCTATTTTACAATCCCCCCAAAATTTCGATTTGAACAATTAATTCCCTAATTTGAGAAAATTTCTACAATGACCCCCCTCTCCCGTCTAAATTGGGTGTTAAGTTGGACAAAAAATAGCACACATGCAAATCATGTGATTTGTGAGCCCACACACTAGGGGTCGCATGACTAATTTTTCCGTCAAAGTTAATGCCGATTTTTTTTTTTTTGGGGGGGGGGGGGGGGACATTGTAGCAATTCTCTCAAATTAGGGGGTTAATTGAGCACCTTTAAAGTTTGGGTCCATTGTAAATCAGGGAAAAGATTAGCGTGGAAAAGTGTAATTTTTCCTATAAAGTTTTGCAACAAGTTATAGTTTCTGTTTTTGCTATTAGTAATGGTAGTGATTTCATTCTCCTTTGGAAAAAATGGTAATACGTCCACTTTATGCCATGCTACTTATTCTTAATGTTTTCTTACAGTTTGTAATTATTTAAATTTGATGCTTCTCCCCTCTGCATCATTCAAATTTATTTTGAATAATCTATACTATAATATAAAACCGAAGTTTTTTTGACTTTTGGTTGACTTCATGAAATTTTGACACATCAATTTTTGAGTTCTCACAATTTTCTACTTAAAACACTCTATTTTTAATTAATTTTTTAGTTCTTTATTTGGAAAAAAGAAGCCGATGAAACACCTCCCCGGTCCTCGACTAGAAATCAATAGAAACAACGCAGTGACCTTCACCTTCTCAACTAAAGCAATAAACACCACAACCACCTTCTCCTCTCTCATTTTCAAATCCTCTTTCTACCTCTTCGAACTCCCTTTTCTTTCTCGGTCCCCAGGTCCATAACTGCTTCATAATCCAAAACCCATTGTCTCCGATCTTACCCTTTCGCCTAGAGCCACCAATACAATCACAAGACCACCTCTGTCGTACCAAGCAACCCCAATCGCTGATGATTCGAGCTCCAAGCCTCTACCTGTTTAGGGCAATCGCCCATCAATAGCTGTCACAATTATTTGGGGAATTTCTCTTCCTAAGAAGCATGTTTGAGTTGCTTTGATTTCACCTTCTAATTCTAATTCAGAGTAAGTTTAAATTCTACAGCATTCTGTATTTGTTCTTTTGGTATTATGAATTTATGATTATTAATAATTGTTGAATGTCATATGTTTGATGAAATTCCTTTTAGACGTGATATGAAATTTTGGGTTTATGCATTTTAGGAAGTTAAGGACATATGCTTCATTACTTTGTGGCTTTCTAAGTTGTAGTATTGAATATCAAACACTATAAATATCCTTGATAATTTCTGCATAGAAGATACTAATTTAATAGCTTTTCCTTTGTGTTAAATTTTACAGTACTATAATTTCTGCATAGCAGCTAATTTACTAGATGGGGATGAGAGATTATGAAAGGTTAAACAGTTATAGTCACCAAGATAAATTCTACAGGCTCTTTCACTGGAAGTGATTTTTTTGAAAGGATGTTAAGAATCTAATTTGACAGTTAAATACTCGATGGTTTAATTTGTCAATTAATCTAAGTTCAATTCAAGCTCTTTTGTAGGAAATATTCAGCTATGTGGGTATATCTCTTCAACCCCATGTCTTTCTTTCGGTTCTCCCTCACCTCAAAACCTTCCAGCTCCATCACAAGAGACTACAAAACATCAGTACCACCACCACAAATTAAGCACCAAGGGCATAATTCTCATAGCAGCTGGTAGTTCCATATGCAAAATCAAGTTTTTATGACCCTCTTTGGCCTTCTCTAAAAGTTTATTATCAAAAGAAACATTTATGTTGTATGAAATTTTTAATGAACTTTATACCACATGTAAGTTATAATATTGCCTAAAGAAAGATGCTCCTGTGTAGGAGATTGCAACTTTTAATTGACAAATTGAAAAAGTCAAAAGATAAATCAAATTCTGTAGCCAGTGTAGAAGAGTTGAATGATGATAATTAAATTGAGGAACTAAGAGGTTCATTTTGTATCATAAGGAGCAGTGACATCCATGTCATTATAGAGAATGACAGTCTCTTTCATAACTTGAAATCTTCCCTTACTTCCATTTTATTTTCTAGCCTTAGGTTCCAAAGTTCGTATTGGTAGAGAGTTTCAACCTATTAACTCATTAGCTATTGTAGTTGTAGATTATAAATTTTGTATATATGATTGACTATCAAATCCTTATAAGGTTTATCTTTGCTGCCAATTAGAACTAATGAATTTTTTGCATAACCATGGGAGCCTAACTATGGAGGGGAGTTACATTCACATGGAGACCACAAATAAAGACTGATCCAACAAGTGAACTAGACATTGGGGCTCTTTCTCATCAGGGATTCTCCATCTAATACCAATACCAATTCATGTTCAAAAGTTTATCTTATATATGTAAAAGAAGGAAATCCACCTATAGTAGTTTGAGATTTTGCTATGTGGTACACTCTTTGTAGTTTATTTCTTTCCACTCTTCTCCCGTTGTGCCATGTAGGATCCTACTGTTAACTCTTTTTTTTGTAAATTATTGTTTGAACCTTAGAGTTTTGGGTTTGTTTCATTTAAACCTTTCATTTATGGTGTATATATATATATATGAGAAGGTTTAAATGAAACGTTTTTAGAAATTTTGAGATTTAAATGTTACATACCCAAAACTCTAAGGTTTAAAAAGTAATTTACGTTATTTTTTTTGTTCAATTGGTCTTCTTCGTTTAGTCAATAATGTATGAAGAGTGAATTTTGAGAAAATTATGTTTTGTGCAATAATAAATGATAGTTCCATTGATTTTTTTATAAATCCCGTGCATCGCACGGGTTTGCGACTAGTTTAGAGAACTTGTAAATTAAACTCTTTATTGCAAGTAGCTATTTTCACTGGGGAGTCTGTATATGGTTTCTCACATGAGGTTGGTATATATGTAGTTTTGTGGTCTGGAACCAATTTCAAGTTGTAGTGCTTCTGTAAGGGGCTAGATATATCACTTAAAATGTTCTGCATTATATGAAATATTGGATTACCAGTTAGCATTAATGAATCTAGGACATGTTTTAAAGTAGAAACGGTAAAAGGATATTACCATTATGATATACTATAAGTCTGAAGGTTGATTTTAGAGTGTTGTCACTTGATCTCTGTCCAGGTTCCAGTTGTTGATGGCTACTCTTTCCCTCACCTCACAAAGAGGATGAATGTAGCTGGCCGACATATAACATCATATCTGGTTGATTTGCTATCACGTAGAGGGTGAGGTCAATTCTTGATCAGTAAGATCAATGCAATTTACACTGATTATGTTCATTGATTTAAACTTCCAATTTAATTGGAAAACACAACTTTCCTTGCTGAAGGTATGCAATGAATCGGAATGCAGATTTTGAGACTGTTAGGGAAATTAAAGAGAAGCTCTGCTATATAAGGTGAACAGACAATCTCATGTTATATTCTAATTTTGTGGAAGTTGATGCATTGCCATATAATGTTATATCTGTTTTCCTACAGTTATGATTACAAGAGAGAATATCAATTGGGACTTGAGACCACCATCCTTGTTAAAAATTATACTGTGAGTTCATGAACTTAGTTTCTTATAGATCTTCTTATGGTTGTTAAAGTTTCTATATGAATGTTCAAATATGTAATATGCAATTCCTTTAGGCATCGCTTTACTAAAGAAGCAGAATTAGGAATGGCTGAAGCTGCTTCCTGCTTGTCCTTTATTTCCTTGTATATATATTATATAAAGAGAGAGAGAGAGAGATGTGTATCTTGCTGAATATGATACCAGTGACTTTTCTTCTTATATAGCATAATTTATCTTATTTCTGAACTGTTTGGATTTACTATATTTTGAAACATTGTGGTTCTAATAAAAAGTTATATAATCCATGTAAAATTAATTCATTATGTTACATTAACCAGCTGCCAGATGGAAGGGTCCTTAAAGTTGGTACTGAACGTTTCCAGGCTCCTGAAGCTCTTTTCACTCCAGTAAGCCTGTACTTCTTTTGAATTTTGTTTTCCATGTCTCCAAGTTTATCTGTGCCATAATGTGTAATTTAATAACTGGTTGTTTAACATGAAACCGATCAGATGTTCTGTAGCTGACTGGTCTTATTGATTCATTGTATACTTCATAAATTGTAGTCAACTGCACTACATTCTTAATCACTTTTAGAGCAGTTTTCATTTTTTCAGAATATTTTATCTCCTACTGCAAGAACTTCATATTAGTGGAAGTTCAGAGGTGCTTCCTTCTTGCAGGAACTCATAGATGTTGAAGGTGATGGGATGGCTGACATGGTATTTCGCTGCATTCAGGAGATGGATATTGACAATCGAATGATGGTACTGATATGTCTAAAACATAATTTTTGTGACATGTTTCAAACTTTAATTAAGCATTGATCATATCTGTGATAGGTATGAGGAGGATGTAAATTCTCTGTTCTGAGTGAAACTTCTGTGCTGTAAGGTTGATATATGTTTGAAGTAAGCTCTTACAGTCCTACTTCTCACATCAAAGTTGTAAACTTACTGGGTTTGCTAGTTTTTCTTCCCTTTCTTTTTTCTTTATTTTTTTTTGAAAAAAATTATAAGTTTATTAATGGTTTTATTTCTTTCTGTTTTCCATCTTACAAGTTGCTCATATGTACAACCCAAAGAAAAAGCTTCACCCATGTGTGATATCATACCTAGAGTAGCTGCCAATTGGTAAACTTAGTCATGTACTACAACTTTTAGATATGTCCATGCATTTTTAACCTTTGAAATGGATTATGTATTACTTTCCCACTTTTTCTTGGGGGCGACAATTCCCAATTTTAAGTACTATTCAATGTTCTATAGCTGCTTTGGCATCTCTGGTGTTTTCTGATCCGGAGACCAGGATTTAGATTCTCTGTAGGTGCATATAAATATTGCAGCCTAGTTATTGATCATATAATGGTTAGGATTTTTGTCTAATCTCCTTCTAAGATGGTAATCATAAATGAAGAATTCAGATTGATGGGTAAAACTACTGCAGCTTCAGGGGCAGGTCTTAGTAAAATTAGGGCCACCCTTGCCATATATCCCCTTTGTTTTGTTGCGAATGTGAACTCCTTGTCATGTGGTTTAAAATTTTTATGTAATTTATCTTTTGCAGCTTTACCAGCATATAGTCTTAAGTGGAGGAAGCACCATGTATCCTGGATTACCTAGTCGGTAATACCGTAAACCCTCTTTGTTGAATCAGATATACCTCCTCTACTCTTGTATAATGTAGTTTTGTCCTTACCTATTATGTTCTGCATGGGTGTATCATTTACTGTTGTATTTGATTACTTAGCATACATTAAGATTTCATGTTATTACATTCCCGTCTCATACTCCAGAAGATATTTTCATTTGGAAATAGTTTACCTCCAACCCGGTTTGGAGGAATCTTCCTCCAACCCACTACATGGCAAGTAAATAGACCATCCACATGTACTTTTAGTCACATGACATTTTTAATGAGTCATGTGACTTTTTCAAATAATACATGTGGATAGTTTATTTAATTGACACATATTGGGTTGGAGGTAAACTATGTCCTTTTCATTTCTGTTGGAACCATGGTTTGAACATTTGTAAGGAACACTTGCTTACCATCAAAGCACTTGAAAATTTTTTAGAAGACTCCAAAATTATGTTTGGTCATCAAAATAATTGATATTGAAGAATAAGGTTCTTATTGTGTTGGTTCATTAGTAATTTTCTGAAACATGTCAATTTAAAGATGCCTGAAAAATATAGTTGGTGATTGCTAATTTAATGATTAACTAATTGGATATAGTATATTTTATGACTATCAATCCACCATCACTGTTGCTAACTTGCTAATTTTCTTGATTTGCTCGATCATTGTATTGTTTAATCTATTGTTGGGTGATCCTATTGTATACTTCTTGTGTACTTGGGTTTTCGCCATTTTTCGATGCAATAAATAATTTTATACTTATCAAAAACATATTCCCAAATCTCTGTAATTTTGAGCCTGGGAATTTCATGAAGTTTTCAGAATCTGGGCCCCAGTAAATTATATCTTATCCTATGAGCATATCAATTGGTGTTGCTGTCCTTTTTATCTAGTTTCTTAGAAGTATACATTGTTGAAGTTCTGATTTTTAAATTTACTTCAGTTTGGAGAAAGAAATACTGGATCGTTATCTTGAAGTTGTTCTGAAGGGAAACAAAGATGGGTTGAAGGTAAGTTCTGAGTTGTGTGTTGCAGTTTAGAAGGAGAAAAAAAATTGCCTTCTTTTAATTTTTTTGGTTAGATTTAGTGTGCTAGCTTGAAGAAAATTGAATGTTGTATACTTAATATTTCTGTTGTCTGTGGAATTTAGTGACATATTTCATTTTATATACCACTGTCTATATCATTGTTAGTTTGTAACATAAAATATTGTCATATGTAGTCACCTAATGGAACAAAAAGAACGTATCAGGAAATAGGGTTCCCTCCTATTCAATGGTGGAGCTAGAGATTGAATTTAGTGGAGCCAAGCAATAGCATAAGATGTGTTTTATGTATATGAAGTTCTCCCCTTGGGCCCCCATTGGCGACACCATTTATTTATGCATCATGCTTTGTGAAAACCTTTGTGGCTTAAATTTGAAAAACTAGAACTTAAAATTTTGAAAACTTTCCCTCTGTCCTTCCCTATGCAAATATCAGGTTAGGAGCTTTAAGATCTGGCAAACAAGTCCTAAATCCTAATCATTTGAGATGAGCTTCTAAAAGGAGGCAGTGATTAGAAAGGATACCACTAATTGTGGTGCTGCAATTATGGATTGAGCTCCATCCTTTTTATACTTAAACTTCTCTTTATATGTTCTATATCTAATGGTGAGCAGAAACTGCGTTTGCGGATTGAGGATCCTCCACGAAGAAAGCATATGGTGTATCTAGGAGGTGCAGTCCTTGCAGGAATTATGAAGGTACATGTCATCTCTCTCTCTCTCTCTCTAGCTTCAAGGCTCAAAGTTTTGATTCATATAGCATTGCCACCATTTCAGACATGGCAATTTGTAATTTTGTATAGTCTCTTATATCTCACTAATCTAAGAAAAATTTGAATTTGTTGGTTTGCATGTGCAGGATGCACCTGAGTTTTGGATTAGCCGGGAAGATTATCTAGAAGAAGGAGTTGCTTGTCTAAGCAAATGTGGCCAGGCATGATTTTTGAGGTCATTTTTCACTCCCATAGCTATTTGAGTACCTCGGAGAATGTTGTCATATCACAAGCAAAAGAATGAGAACTGAGACATCTTTGTCAGTGGGTGTTTGAGCAGTCTAATAGTATAGCATGTTTTGACCATGTTTATGCCCCTCATCCATAAAAGCTTATTGAAAGACTGACAACGGGATAAATTCCATCACACTATTGTATCCTAATAACCAGAAAAATCGAAAATCTATAGAAAAAATCATTCTGCATTTTGTAACTATTGTTTTCTATGCATTGTATTTTATTTTGACAGAGTTATGTGTAAAGCTTTCAGCTGCATTGTGACTAAGCAGCTTATTTGTTAGACTGAGTTCTATACTTTATTTTATCTGTTTGAAGAGAAATGCGATACACCAATTCAGCTTTCCAAGCCTGTGCACTTCTAAATGTCCACATGTCTGATAACTTCTCAAGCTCATGACTGATGGTTATATGAGCTCTGTAAAAATTTCATATTATCCATCTGATGGTATCATGGTAATATGAAATTGCTTTTAACTATGCCAAAAATTAAAAAGAACCCAGGAAAGGGTAGTTGTTCATGATATATGCTACAGAAAAGATCTTTATCTACAGTCAGCAAAAGTGGATACTTTGTGCCTCAAAAAAAGACAAAATGGAAAAAAGAGGAGACTCGGCTACTCCAGTTAGGATCTCTTTGTTGATCTAATAAAAAAAATCTGCTAGAGTTTAGGATTTCTAGTTGATCTAATTGTTGTCTAATAAGAACGAAGAAAAAAGCAGCAGTTCAGGCAACATCTCATCGAATCTGGTATACGGAAACGTGTCTTCTTGCTACCTGACTTTTCGTTTTAGAACAGAAAAGTTTAGTAAACAAACCAAGCCATAACTAATCCTTTAAAAGACAAATTATATACTATTTAACCTTTTATTTTTCGATGAATTACTAGTTTGTTTTGATAAAGATTTAAATATTGGATGTTCTCTGTTAGAAATATCAGAAGATACCGGTTAAACTACAATACTCTTAACAATGAATTACTATTTAACATTTTGTTTCCTCTCAAAATGAATTTTCTACGATTTGAGCTATTTAACATAATGATCGAAATTAGAGTGTTTCTTCTTCTTCTTCTTCTTCTTATCTTCTTTTTTTAAGGGGGAAAATGACCGGGATATTGATGGATTGTTGTATGTAGTTATGGTGAAATTTCCAACTAATTAATAATATAACAACTAACAAATGATCTAGAACCCATACGCCATGCAATACCCATTCGGTGAAGTTTAGTTTTCTTCCTGTACTTGGACTTTGTTTTTTTAAATTCAAAGCAACCACATGAGGTACATTGCTTTTGGAATTATGTATTGACTCTGTAAAAAAGCAACCTAACACGTAATATTATATGACATTGGTTTCGAATCCCTATTCCGTTTACAACATAGCACATGCAACTTTGAAGAGTTTGATCATAGAGGAGAAAAAGCAAACAATAAACATAGAACGAAGGAGGCAAGTAATCAAATTTGGGATGCCAACCCCCACCAAACAAGCTCCTCTCTCTCTGGCAGTTTGACTCCAGATTCCTTGTCTGGTATGACCAGTGGCCAACCACACCCATAAGAAAAAAAACTCAGTCTTATAGAAGACTATTTCCAATTAACAAAACCATCTCTTTCTGCAATTCAATATCATCTGCCATAGCATCATCATTTCTAGATGCACCATCTCCAATCATGCACAACCACCTGTCCCTTTCAAATAATGTTCAACTGCTTCAAGAAATGACACATTATTAACGTTGGGGCTATTCACTTTCCATATATAGATATCATTGGAAAAGGGATCAGACTCAGATTCATGATTCATCTAATAAATTGTGTGACAGAGCGTTTCTAAATTGGTTATTGGGTTTTCTTACTAAGCATTAAAAAAGTACGTTGAGCCTTCCTGTCACTTCCTCAGCTTGTTCACATGGTTTGTTTTCATATTATCAATAAATGTACTTTATTTTCAAACATTTAACAATATAAATAACCATGCTAATTCTTTCACTTCTTTATCTACATGGTCTTTTTGACTCAGGTTGTGGAGGTTCCAGAATCTGCTATAATGGAGAGCTCTAATGGCCATGTGTTTCAACTTAGTGTGAAGCAAGGAGAGCCAACTTTGGTTCCTCCTGCAGAGGAAACAGAGCAGGGTCTATATTTCCTCTCAAACCTTGATCAGAACATCGCGGTCATTGTTCGTACTATTTATTGCTTCAAGTCAGAAGAAAAAGGAAATGAGAAAGCTGGGGAAGTGATCAAGAATGCCTTGAAAAAGGTTCTTGTTCACTATTACCCGCTTGCTGGGAGGCTAAGTATCAGCTCTGAGGGTAAGCTCATTGTGGATTGCAGTGGAGAGGGGGCTGTTTTAGTTGAGGCTGAAGCAAACTGTGCAATGAAAGAGATAGGAGACATAACAAAGCCTGACCCTGAGACTCTCAGGAAGCTGGTTTATGACATTCCTGCTGCAAAGAACATACTAGAGATACCTCCCCTGGTGGCTCAGGTATGTAAATTTCTCAAAATTTATTTGACTTTATTTCAAGTTGTAGCCTTTTTTTTGTTGTTGTTCCTGGTAATAGTACTAGTTGTATATAATTATAGAGAAAGATTTAGTATATCTTTTATCATAAGGCACATGCACAGCAGTCTTCCTAAGGCCAATGTGTTCAGGATGTGTGTAATTTTCACAAAATTGAACTATATGTACATATCTCTTTCTTTTAAGTTCATGCATGAGACATTGCAAAACTTGGGAGATCAGTGTAAAGTTCTAATTGTGTCTTCCAGGTGACTAAGTTCAAGTGTGGAGGATTTGTTCTTGGGTTGTGCATGAATCATTGTATGTTTGATGGCATTGGTGCTATGCAATTTGTGAACTCATGGAGTGAAACAGCCAGAGGCTTGCCACTATCTGTCCCTCCATTCCTAGACAGAAGCTTACTTAAGGCGCGCAACCCGCCTAAGATTGATCACCAACACCAAGAATTTGCCGAGATAGAAGACAAGTCAAGCATCAGTGACATTTACAATGATGAGATGGTGTATAGGTCCTTCTGTTTTGACCCTGAGAAGCTAGACAAACTAAAGATGAAAGCCATGGAAAATGGGGTTCTTGACAAGTGCACTACATTTGAAGTCCTCTCAGCATTTGTATGGAAAGCTAGAACTGAGTCACTTGGGTTTCATCCTGACCAAAACACAAAGCTCCTATTTGCTGTTGATGGAAGGCCTAAATTTAGCCCCCCACTACCAGAAGGGTACTTTGGCAATGGGATTGTGTTAACAAATTCTATATGCCAAGCTGGTGAACTACTAGAGAAGCCACTCTCATTTGCAGTGGGGCTGGTTAAGGATGCAATTAACATGGTCACAAACAGTTACATGAGATCAGCCATAGATTACTTTGAGGTGACAAGAGCTAGGCCATCTTTGGCTTCTACACTTTTGATCACTACTTGGTCCAGGCTAACTTTCCACACTACAGACTTTGGTTGGGGGGAACCTGTTCTGTCAGGGCCAGTGGCATTGCCTGAGAAGGAAGTGATTTTGTTCTTGTCTCATGGGAAAGAGAGGAAAAGCATAAATGTGCTTTTGGGTTTGCCAGCTTCTTCTATGAAGATCTTCCAAGAACTCGTGCAGATCTATTGAACAAGAAATTAATGTCTACATGATGCTGTTGATTTACAAAAATACTATGACCATTGTGATCTAGTTTATCGTATTCATTTTAGATGGTGATTTATCATTTATGTGTTACGAATTCAATGTTATTTCCACATGTTTTATATTTGGGCAGTCATTTGTGCACAATTGGAGTTGGGAAACTGAAAAGTTAGCAAATTGAGATATTATGGATTCCTTGTTAATAAGCAACAAAAATACTTTCTAACATTTTTTTTAAAGTACATTAATTCTTTATTAATTTGAAATTGGTACATCATTTTGCAACGTAGTTGCTAGAAATGGGTCCCTCTTCCATCCACACAACCTAACTTGTTTGGCATGTGCTAACAGATGAGCCAGCTTTGTTGCCCTCTCTCCCCATGTGACTTAAGTCCTAGTTTCTAAAACTTCTCATTATCTCCTCTTAATAGGTTTCAACTCAGTTGTTTATGTCATATTAAAATGGAACTTGGCACTCTTTTTAAATCTCCAAAATCATCTATAATTGATTATGCACTTAATTTCACAACAATTTTCTTATTATTTTACATTTTGTTGTGAAACTTAGTTTTGATCATATGTATTTTTGTTTTAAAAATACATGTTTCATAGTTGTACTTGTAGTAGAAACTTGTGGAGATCATTCCATACTACAAAAATTCTTTGATACAATTTACAAATCATAAACTTTTAATTTTAGACTTCTAAGAACCTAATGAAAAAACTTATGGAGATTATGCATAATTACTTACAGTTTACGAAACCTCCATAAAGTGATGTCTTGATTACTCTTAAAATGCAGCCTCACTCTGGAAGCTAAGATTCGTTCTTATACAGTTTAAGATGTGTCGGAAACATATATATAAACACTGTTTATTTATTTATTCATCATTATTATTATTTTCAATTTCCAAAATTGGGGGAATTTGGACGGATTCTAATTTAATGATTTTTTATGTACTTCCCATTTTGCCCTTAATATTTTTTAAGTATATAGTTCATAGAGGAAAAATATATTTTTCAATTTGTTTATACATTATCATTTCCTCTCCTTTCATCCTACAATCAAACAAGAAGAAATCATATACATTCTACTTTCCACTCTTTCCTTTTCATATCCTCTCTTCTCATGCATGTCCTTCCAAACTTCTAAACATAGAGTTCATATCGTTCTGTATTTAAAAGGGGTGTCTATTATCCTCACTAAAAAGAGCTTTTAAGCCCCCATAGACTTGTTTTGTAATATTTTAGAAAAGAGCTAAGTCTGGAATTAGTAAAAAAAATTCTACAATTCACTGTTCATACTTTATAAATCCAGAACGTAAAAATATCTTACTTATGTAAAACTGAAGAGTTGACCTCTAATTGCGTCTTTTGGATATTATTGAATTTAAATTTTATTCTATAATTAAACATCTCATTAAATCTTGAAATTAATTTTCTTTAATAGAAATAATATATTACATAATATAAACACACATAATAAATGAATAATAAATTCATATTTTCATATTTAGATAATATAAAAGACAATAAAAATCATAGTTAGACCAATAATTTTTTAGATTTAATTTTAATTTTCTGTGCATCGCACAATCATTGATGGTAATTTACCAAACCTTTAAAACCTTAATGTAATATATGAAAAATAAAAATAAAATAAAATAGAATAATTGTAATTAGGTTTAGATTTTATTAAAGAATAAATAATAATTATATTTTCCTAATATAATCCCATCAAACCCTAGACACCCTAAAGGATATATAAACTCATATTTATACTTGCTAGCAGAAAACTCTAAAACCTCTTTCTCTCTCCCTTTTATACATCGAAATCACCTTCTTTAATTTGGTAGCCAACACCAACACTAGTGACAAAGGTGCCGTTTGATCTGTGGAGAGAGCAAGTTGCATTAGGGTTGTACAGGTAAGCTCACATTCTATATCACTATCTTAACTTATTACAATTCAGTATTACCTTGGCCATAGAAGGACTTGTGCACGTCCTTGCTTTAGAATAGGTGTTGAAAAATTGATAGAAGAGATGATATATATATATATATATCATAGGCATTATACTAGGAGCAGGAACCTTGCATAGGCGTGTGGGATTATATGCATATAACGATATGTATACCATAGGCAATATAATTAAATAAACCAACGAAGATGCATGGTGGGTCTTTTAACATTAAACTTTGAGGTTCAAACTTTGGTTCAGCAAATAAAGGTTTTCATGGATGCGTGATATCACAATTTGGCTTCTAGGTAACATTTGTTTTACGGTAAATATTTTGGTTGACAGATGTTGTTATCTTGGAGTCTAGTAAAACAGATAACTATTAAGCAAGATGTCGATTTGTGTATACCATAGGAGTAAGTGGGTTTTGGTGGAAATATTAAATTTTGTGACCAGGGGTATTAAGAATCTTACAAGTTAGTAATGGATTCGGATCTTCGAGGTTAATAGTATTTATTGTGTTAAGTAATAGTGTAGGTTTGGAAATATTTATGTCCTTATTAAAAATATTATGTTTCTTTGACTTAGACTCTGAGGATCTCGCCATCTTGGTGACGGAACTAGTGTAAAGTGATAATTGCTTATTGGTTTACGCATTGAGGTAAGTGGGACTTTACACATTACTCTCCTTACGTTCCCCATAATTATTGTCAAATCCATTGGATTTTTTGTCTTGATAAATTTATACTTTCTTGAGTGCTCTTAGTCCATTGAGATCCTTTCTTCATATTGTATCGTGACAGCTTATGACCGTTATAATATCAAACTAGACAATAGCCCGTGCAATGCACGGGATCAGTTGTCAAATGCTTCTTTAAATATTTTATTTTCTAAATCTATAGAAAATTTTCTTTAAAAACAAAAATGGAAGAACAAAATGTAGACTTTTCATAAGCTTATTACATAGAATCAAAGCTGGAAAAAAAAATATATATATATGTTGAGTGATTTAATTGAAATGCAGTTTTATTCAACTATCTCTTATTCAAGATAGAATTGATCACGTGAGAGGAGACAAATGGGTTATCCTATTATAGTACTTTGAGATATGGTAGAAACCACAAAACAAATACTTCTTAAATAATCAAAAGGTTCAATTACTATTTTGGTTCTCAACCTATTGCACTTGTGTCAAATTGGTCCCTAATTTTTCAATTGTGTCAAATTGATCCTCAACCTTTCAACTTGTGTCAAAATGGTCTTACCGTTAAATTGGATGGAAAATGCTGATGACTAACAGACTTATTGAATATTAATAAATGCTGAATGTCATGCCACCTCAAAAAAAAAAAAAAAATAAATCAAATGTGGGAAATCCCTTAACCAGTGACCCAAAAGTCTGAACTGTTGAATCACCCTCCATCGCCTCCGTGCTCAGCCAACCACGCAGCTCGCCTCCTCTGCTCCCACCAAAGGGCGACTCCAGGTCTCTCTCTCTCTTTGAAAATTTTCAACTCTCTGTGCAGTTCATGTTTGAGGTTGAGGATGAGATTGATAAAGTGGGTTGATTTGTGAATCTTGGAGATGGGTGATGGGTCTATCTTGGCTATGAGTTTGTGTGTTACGGGTAAAGTGATGGAAGCAAGAACAAGAATCATATGTTGACGGATACCTAGTTTCATTCTTTGATTTAAAAATGAACAGCCAAAACTACAAAGAATATCCCAGTACTTTGTTGAAAGAATAATATTAGCATCATAGATTACAAACCTCTTAATTTAATTTTTTTTTTTGTTGCTCAGACTCTTTGAATCTAACAATATTAGGATGCTTCAATGATCTATGGTTCATGATTTCCCTTTGCAATCTGCAATTTTAAGAAAGCCCCTCAAATCAATCAACGCAAAACCAAAAACCCATCTCTAAAAAAGCAAAACAAAAAACAAAAATCAAGGAGACGAAGCAGACCTCTGGTCTCTCTCAATGAACTTAACATCATACACTTCTCTAGTCCATTTATCTTTAACCAGCTTGCCTACCCCAAAATTCCCAGACCCATTCCACGAAACCTAAAAGCTTCTTTCAAACCCAACCTCAGACACTTTATCCGCACCATACAAACCCATTGCCAAGACAGACCCATCTTCAAGGTACCCAAACTTTGAGTTGCTGGAATTTTCAGAGAGAGAAAGAGAGCTGGAGTCGCCCTTTGTTGGGGCAGAGGAGGCGAGCTACGTGGCTGGCGGAGCACGGAGGCGATGTAAGTGATTCAACGATTTAGACTTTTGGGTCATGGGTTAAGGGATTTCCCAGATTTTTTTTTTAAATTTTTTTTTTTTGAGGTGGCATGACACCTCAGCATTTATTAATATTTTAATAAATCCATTGGCCACGTCAATATTTTCCATTTATCACTTAATGGCAAGGACCATTTTAACACAAGGTTGAAAGGTTGAGAACCAATTTGACACGGTTGAAAGGATAGGGACCAATTTAACACAAATGCCAAAGGTTGAAGACCAAAATAAAACAAATACTTCTTAAATAATCAAAATTACTAAAATATAAATAATAATACACACTCAATCCTAGTGGATCTACATTTGAAAGAGCAAAAGTTGTCTAAAGTGTAAACAAACACACTGTAATAAGTGAATATCATAAATTATCATAGTAATACACATTTAACTTTGAATCACAAACAAAATTTAAATTCATAATTCAAAATAACATCTATAATCCTCACATAAAAAAGAAATTCAAAATTCAAATAGTTCTATCCCTTGCTTATTTACTTCATGCTTAGCACTTGAATGTCTTATAGGTCCAATGTTGTTTGTAACCATGCCTAAGGATCTCTTTGAATCTCATAATTTATTCCTTTGCAAAACATACCTAAACATGTTAGAATAAAATGTTAAAAAGATTCCAAAACCCAATAAAATGTTAAAACGACTCCAAAAACCAAAAAGTACCAGGATAATGCACGTTCATTCAAAACCAAGAAAAGTATAGTGAATAAGAAAAACAATAAAATTGAAATAGCAATTTCCTCCAATACTCTCTATATCCATGTATTATACCAACTTTTTCATTTAACCTTGACATGATCCATGCTTCTATAAGAAAAAAAACATGATCTATGCCAACTGAAGATTTCAAAAGAAATATAGATATGGGTTTTTTTTTTTTTTTTTATGAATAATACGAACTTTATTGAAAATCAAAACAAAGAAAAGCTTCCACTCGGCCAAACGGCCAAGTAGGATGGGATCCAATGTGATTACACAACAAAGCCCCGAACCCTACAAAGAGGGCGGCAAAAATAAATATAGATATAGTTATTGCTATATGAAATATGACATATACTACTTCCACTCCATTTGTGCTACTTTTACTTATCGTTAGTAATTGTATCAGTAAAAAGAAAATGTACAAAGATTCATGGACACAGTTTGAGCATATAGGCTATATAGTTAACTATCCATACAAATCAAACATAATACAAAGAATGTAAAAAGTCACAAAATGAAACTTTTACCTTTATAAACAAAAAATGCATATGCATCTACCCCCAAATACTTCATATATCCATGTGCATTACCACTGTCTTTGAAAGCCGACATACTCACTAAATTGAAAAACATCATTTAATGCCTGAGGTTCTTCATGGCTGGACCTGCATCAAATTATTTTGTTGGCACTTTCAAATAGAGTTCAGTGTTTTCTCTTTTTCCTCACAGCAAAACCCTCATTCATGGTTATGCTCTTTCATCTACTTCATGGGGGAAAATCTAAACTCAACCTTTAAAAAAAAAAAACAATCATTTTAATAATTAAAAGAAAATGACATGTATATGAAAGACAACCACTTATTCTTGTTTTCTTAACATTTTCTAAGAACACAGAACATGCTATGTGACAAACATCCAAATGAATTTATATAGAAAACATCAAATCTGCAATTAAAAAAAGACCACAACTACAATACCCAAAAACCAAAAAGATATCTTCAAGAATAAAGAGAGAGAGAGAGAGAGAAGAGAGAGAGAGGAGAGAGAGAGAACTTATTGTGTACCTAGAAGTAGACATTAACTGAATCCTCCATGGCTATGTCTAATGGCTAGCTCTACTTTTCAAAGATTTTTATGTCAACAAAAAGTATTATTATTCTTTGACACCCCATATATATATATATATATATATATATATATATATATATATATAGTAGGTTGAAAGATTGACATTTTAATTTCTAATGAAAAAAGTTGGTGATGAGGCCAGAATAGGAGCTATCATATGCATACAGGACAATGGATTTGTAAGCCCAAGACTTTTTGCATCACAGAACATACAGCACCTAATTTTGATTAATCAATAGCTAAAATTGTCAAATTGATATAAGAGATGGAAAAAAACCAAAAAAATAAAAACTCATAATTGTCAAATTTTCAAAGGAAATATGAAGCGCAAAAGAAAAAGAGACCATTTGATTAAAAAAAAAAAACATTTTAGGGGAGTTGGGAAAACAACCGCATCTAATTTTCGACAAATTAAGTTGAAAGCATACCTGGGCTGGGGGTTTTTCTACCGGTACTGCCACTGCCAGGCCTCGCAATCGGTTTCAAAGCAACAATTGAAATCGGAAGCAATACTGTCTTTTTCTACAAAAATGAAGAATCAAATAAAAGAATTATTAAATCTCAAAAGCCTACAGATAAATCAAGCAAGATTTATAGAGATTACTTTGAAACCATAAAATAAATAAAAAATTGATGCTTAGTATGCAATCACGTGTTCATTATGATTTATGGGATTTATGTAATCAGGTTTAATCAGGTCTCATCCCCAAAATTGTGGGATTTGTATCATTTGTTTTAGAAAGTGCCAGCCGTGTGTAGTTGTTATCCACAGTTGACAACTTCTGCTATGCTTTGTAACCCTAACAAATATCATATATGAACACAACAAAGAGAGGAGTGCCGCCCATGTTTTGAAGGCCTTTTCGTGAGTTTTTTTTTTTCAATACTGTCTAAGGAAATTATTAAATCTCAAAGCCTACAGATAAATAAAGCAAGATTTATAGAGATTACATTGAAACCAAAAATAAAAAATAAAATAATGAATTTTGGCATGGCTTACAGTTTCGTTGTCGAATCTGAACGATGAGATGCGAGGTGAGCTTTGTTGAAATATTCTTCTTTTAATTGGCTGCCTCTCGAACTCGGTCATCATAGAGACCTCTCTCTCGACACTACCACTGAAATCTAAAATCAATATCAAGACTTTAGGTGGCAACTGAAACGTATAGGAAGAAGGGGGAGAGGGAGAGACGGAGGAGAGGAGTTTCTTTTTGGTGAGAAAGGAGGATGAGCGTTTAATGAAGAAAGAAAAAGAATATAGGGTTTTATTTATTTTTAACGTAGAACCTCCAAAACGACGTCGTTTTGGAGGCTCTCTGTGTACAGTAATGTAAGCCCCAAAAAATTGGAAAGTTTTTTTTTTTCTTCTATATAAAATACGGGATTTTTTTTTTTTTTTTTTTTTTTAAAGATTTTATGATTAAGTAATGTCTTGTTAAATTTTAAAAAGGAAGAAGTTAACAATTAATTAATGTATAATTATGAGTAATTATTGAATATTGCTAATTTGAGATGTTTCAATTTATGGCTTTATGCATCTACTTTGTTTTGAATTCAAATGGTCATTTTAAATGTAGTGCATT